>CM043114.1:20167863-20651898 GCA_023701765.1 Hylyphantes graminicola | reverse complement strand
TAAGAGTTTCTTTTGATGCAACCTAAAGCCTAAAACTTACAAGTTTGTTTAAAGCCATCACCGTGCATATTATCTACAATCATTTACAAGTGGTTAGTTTCTTCATTTTTTACTTTATTGTTTCAATTTATTTTTAATAAAGAAAAGCGATGCGATTAAATAATATCCTTTAAAATTTATTTTGTTAGATTTGCGATAAAGATTAAAGATAATTAATAAAAAAATATAGAAGAAGAGACAACCGCCGTATATGGATTTTAACGATAAATTTATACTATTTGATGCATAGTGGTTATTTTTTTGAAAATTGTCATTCTTTAAATATTTATAAAAAAAAATAGTATATCATGCTCTTGAGGAAAACTGTTTAAAAACAATATAAAAAAGTTGTTTAGTGAAATGAGCCTATTTGATTTTGTATATTTTAAATAAAACAGCTACTACGTTTCAATAAACGTAAATTTCCCTTACCAACCGCTTCTACATTTCAAAAAACGTAAATTTTCCTTACCAACTGGTAATACGTTTCAAAACGTAAAAAAATTGTTTTGTAAAAAGTTGTACACTTGTATCTGAAACATTATTGTGAGAAAAAAAGAGACAACACTCAAGATTTTAAATTATTTATTAATTCATGTATGTTAATAAATAAAATGAATCTCTTACATATTATGGTACACAAATGTTTCCAATGTAGAAGTTTTAAAACATAAAAATACATAATTAATTGATGTGAATAATTATTAAATTTGAAATTGATTCTCCGAATGGTATAAATAATTTCTTTAAAATATTTACTTTTCAATTGGAATCATATTTAAAATGAAATCAAAATAAAATTTTGATAAATATATATATTTTTTAATATTTCATCTCGTATAAACTATTTTCAATTCACCTTAACATCTATTAAACTTTTACAAAAGCACATACTTTAATTTCTTCAATAAATTAAAACTTAAATATAATGACATTGTGTTTATACTTTAGTTGAACAAAGCCAGCTTGTTCAAGCCTACAACACAGATATTAGCAAAACTAATTAGGAAACTTCGTTTAAAACTCGAAAATTTTAAATAAAGGAAATAGATTAGTTTGGGCTTGTACCCATTTGAAAGAAAATGACTACAAAAACGCTAACACAATATCACACAGTTTACGACACTACGTAATACTATTTACAAAATCGCCATGAACTCTAGACTCGAATGTTAACATAAACTTTTTAATAAATAGTTGTTTTAGATCTTATTTAAACCTGAACCATTTTGGACATATTCTTATGTCTCAGAAATATTATAAAAGAAGAAAAATTTTGTTGGATTTTTGCTTAGTGGTGTTGATACTTAAACTTCGAAAATAATGTAACGTGTGGAAACGCTATATATCTTCTCGTAACTATGGTATGTACAAAAAATTCCGAAATGTTCATATAAAATTAAAGGCCTGAATAAACATATTACGTCTAAATTTAGTTTCTAAAATTTTGAGACATGTTTTTTCGATGCTACTTGGGCTTCGGTTTCGAATTATTAGCATAGGCATCAATGTGCAAGACAATTACAAGAGGTTCATACGAAATTGGAAATCTGACAGTTAAAATAAGGTGTTCTAGGTACAGAAAAATCTTAAAAGAAAAGAATGTATATTCCGTCCTAGTTTAGTTAACTATTCGAGTCCTATTCATTTTGACCACCTTACAACTTAGGCTTGGCTGTGTCATTATCAGCATACGCATCAATGGCCTTCACCACGGTATCCAGGACACTCATGATGCTCTCCTGGTTGATGCCAGAGAACAGGGCCTTGCTCTTCCTGGCGTACCCTAGAGTAGCTCCGAAAGGAACAGGGGAGGCGAACAAGCCCTGGAGCAGGGGCGCCATCAGGGCCACTAGGGCTACCCCAAGGGCTATCGGCACCACGAGGGATATGGCTGTGCCGAGGTTGACCCTAGCTGCGATGTCGCTGTGAGTGCGACCTGTCACGTCATTGGACTTGGTGGCGTCTTGGGTGGATGGTTGGGCAACTGCCACGGCCACGATGGCGAGGAGGAGGGCTGAGCTTAGGAAGGTGTTCATGGTTGAGGTGGTTGGGGTCTGTGGGAAGAAGAAGGTATCGTTGTAATAAGAGTGGTACCGGGTGATCCAAAAGTCAGGACAAACCTTAAAATTGAATAATTCGAAAACAAATAAGGAAAAGAAGATGCGGTTTGCACTAAACGGACTGAAAAGAAGCCGGGTTTTGTGTGGTTACGAAAAAATAAGTATAAAAAAATAACCCTGACTAAAGAACTCATCACTAGTAGCATTGAAAGATGCTAAATGTGCCTGCTATAACCCAAGAAATGCTACAAAGTGCTGTGAACGGTATGGTGACTCATCTTACAGCGGTACTTTTGAATGGTGGACATCATATTGAACACTCAATGTAGATAATTAATCTAATCGTGTTTTTTTTTTTTTTTGTAAATTAGCTTTTGCTAAAATAAGATATTAAGAGCCATCTGTAGGTCGCCAACAAAACTACGATTATTATTGTTGTTATTATTATTTTTTATTATTATTTTGTAGCCACATAAAACCCGGCTTCTTTTCAGTCAGCTTGTTGCAAACCGCGTCATTTTATCTTTATTTGTTTTCGAATAATTCAATTTTTAAGTTTGTCCCAACTTTTGGATTACCCTGTATATAGAAGTGATGTATATTTGAATAGTGTGGAAGCGCATTTTTAAAAATGGATGAGAAAATTTCAGAATTTTTCCATGTTTTGCGAAATGATGTCCGGAAAAGAGTACAAGAAAAAAAAAGCTGAATAGTGGTAAGTTTTAGTGCATGGAAAGAGATTAGTATTTCTATATAGTGTCAAACAACAATCTTATAAGAATGGATGCTCAAATTTCCAAAATTTCGTCGTTTTTGACAAAATGGCGTCTTGTAAATTGCTCCGAGTTAAACATTCGCTAAATTGTGGTTCTTGGAAGCAATAAGTATTTGTATAGTGTTGAATCACTCTCTTGAAAGTGAATTCTCAATTTTCACGAAAATGTAGCGATTGCTGACAAAATTGTGTCGTGAAAAAATGTTCGAGTAAACCAATCGTTGAATTGTGGCATATTTTATATGTATGATAGTAAGCGTATCGTGCGAGGTTGCGTGACCTCGAGAGTAAAGAATTGTGAAAAAGGGAAGACATATTCACAACATTCACGTTTTTTAAGATAATTAAACAACTTTAAAATAAATAAATACATATTTAATACCAAATTATGATGTTTTATTAATGAAATAAAAAATATTTTAATAATTTCTCTTTTTAATGTGTCATAAAATGTAACCGCTTTTGAGTTAAAGTGCAATGAAATAAATTTAAAAACTGTCAATAATTTGTACTGAAAATCAATAGGATTTAATTTTTTAAAACTTTAACAGTTGAGTTTATTTAATTAAAAAACTATAGGAATCGAAGTGAAGAATATTTCAAAATTTAAAAATTTAGATGGTAAAAGGTAAAAGATTATTTGATATAGCTAAAATGGGGATGTTGGATTACAAATATTGTTTTATTTCTGTTAAATAGTAGGAAAAGAAATTACCTTTAAAAACGCTTATATAAAAAAATATTAAATAATTTTAAGAAATAACAGGTAATTAAATTATAAATATGATAATAACTTTAATATTGGCTTTAGTTCTTAATTTTTTGTATAGCTTTAAGCTTATATAACTGCCACCAAACAAAAGTTTTTCATAAATTTCAAATTTCGGTAAGACAAATGATTTAGTTCCAAAATAAACCATCATTTAAAATGATTAATTAATATTAAAATAATTTCTAAAAAAATTTAAATCGAAAAATGAAGCAATAAAATAATTACAAATATTATTGCTCATTTTAAAGTTAGTATTACAATAACATTGCTATAATGAACTATTCATTAAAATTATTACTTTTTATGGTTAATTAATAAATTTATGTTAATACAATAACGGTTACACTAGCAGTTCATAAATTTATAGATAATTAAATAACCTGAAATCATTACTATATAACACCAAACAACACTGTAAAGCAAATTAAAAATTATCATTACAACACTATTGCCAAAATTGCTACAATGAACTATTTACTAAAACTATTATTTTTTTGGTTGATTAATAAAATTTATGTTAATACAATAACGCTTACACTAGCACTTCATAAAATTATATATAATTAAATATCCTAAAACCATTACACCAAACAACATCGTAAAGCAAATTAAAAAAAACATCATTACAACACTAATCCCCCATTAGCCGCTCACCTTTCGAGCAAAATCCGGTCGAAGAAGAAGAAAGCAATCGAAATCCGATGATGGGAGAGCGAAGAAAGCTCGAGAGATCTTTGCTGGCTGCCGATGAAAGTGTGTGGATTCCCTCCATTGCCTCGGAGATTATATATCCGCCGCTAATTAGCCTACATAAGACAAGTAAGAGACGCCCCAAAAATACCTGCCCGACACACTTGACCCCTGAACCATGAGTTCACCCGGACACTGGAGCATTTGCTTTGCCTTCTTCTTCTTCCTATGGGCGATAGCAGGAAGCTTGTCGATGGTAGGCGGATGTCGCGGCGATGGGTTTTCGATTGAGAAGGATTTAACTGTCGTTTTTGGTTTAAAAAAATTATTTTATTGGCATCATTTTAAAAATTTCTTCATAGTAAGACATGAAGAGCCACATTTACTATTTTTTATGTTATCAAAGTGGATGTACTTAAAAGTTTGATGATCAATTAATGCTGTTTTAATCAGCCGTTTTTCGCGAGGTGTAATGAAATTATAGAAATTGATTATACTTCAGTCGAAATTATTGGAAGCGCTTTCCCGGATTAAAGCCCGACTACCTGAATTCTGGACCAAATCACATCATATTTTTAATAAAAAAAAGATTTAGAATAGTACTAGAAAAAATTACAAAACGGTATTATCTGACTTTTTGTGTTAAAAATACTGTATGACATCTAATATATGAATACTAATATATATTTTTCAATGTTTACTTAATCATTGATGGAATCGGTTGATAGGTTGTACGTTTTGGGGCTCTCTATTTCTAGCCTGTTGAAGGTTAATTTTACTCAATGAATTAAGCATCGTAATTTCGTAACCTTTTAAATGACCAAGTACTGATGGGTACCAAGTATAATGGAAAATAAAAACTAATATGGTTTTCTTCATAAGATATTTATTTTCTTCTACGATAAATTTTTTACGTTTGGTTTCATGCTGTTGATATCTCAAAGGGTATTCATTCGCAGGGCCCGATCACCGAATAGGCTGGAGAAGCCTGAGCTTCCTCCTCAAAATTTGAAGGGCCCCCAAATCACCTTTTTTTAACACTCATTCTGTTACAAATATCCCCACATTTTCGAAAACTTATGTTCCGAAAACATTTTTTATTTAAAGTTTGGGATATGGGATGTCTGATGGCAACAAAATAAAATTCCCCATCTTGTAAACTTTTTATAATCGAAAATTTCTTGTCATGAACATCACGAGTTCAACACATTTAATTTTAAGGATTTGCTATTCCAACATTAGTTACATGGCAATGAGTAATGTAACCTTTTACTTACTAAAAGTGGTCGCCACATTGCGTGTGTTGGCCCATTAGTTGAGCTGCGTATTTGCCTCGGGGGGCTCCAAATCAAAGGCGGCTTCCCTTGCACAAAAGTCTTGATCGGGCCCTGTTCATTCGAACTATGTAAAAAATCATTAACTTCATTAATATTTATTACATTCAATCCAATTTTACCCAAGTCCACATACAGTTCTTCCAAACTAATACAACGTTGGGTTGCGGAGAGGGAGTGAAATGAGATACAAAATGTGGGACAGGAATCTCATGTCGTCGCCCTTTCTGGGTGGGAAAAAAATTATTCGATTGAGTTTTTGAGTGTTTTGTTTTATGAATGAAATGTTTATTTGGAATTGTTATTGATAGGGTGTGTGGTATGTTGGCGTTTAGCATGAGTGCAGAACAATGAAAGAGCTTGGTTTTTAAATTCCGGTATTCATTGAAAAAATTTCTTGTAAAACATTCAATTTTTCTTTTTTCTAACTTTTTTTACAAATAGGATGTTATTGACTGATAATGTGTTTTTTAAATTGAATCAATGAGTGCAGAAACCACTTCAGTTGCAATTTTTTTTTTTAATTATCAGGGAAAGGGAGAAAATACATCATATTTTTTCCAAATTTTTTTAATGTTATAACTTTTTTTCCTTTGTTACAACATGAATTTATGTTTGCTTACATAAAAATTACTTTATTTCGACTCAAATTAGGCTTAAAAAATTTAAAATTTGATTCGGAATTATGCTATTTCTTCACTCAATTTTTTTAAGACAGATGGTTTAACTTTCAAAAGGTAATAATTCATTACAAAATTTCTATTTTTAATAAAAAATTTATTTTCCAACATTTTTTTTAATTTTTGACTAGTTTTTTTGGAGCAGAGTCTAAACTCTCTGGTAGATGTATACGAAATTTAATTGTTTTGAAAATACCCATGCCAATTACGTAATGTAGGTGTTTCTAAAATACTACTAATCCAATGACATTATGATATAGATACGTTAAATTTTTGGGTATTGAAAACTGATGGACTTGACCAAGGCTCGAACCGTTGTTTTTGGATGGCAGGTAATCTATTTCTACTCTACTAATCGACATTCATCGAAAGTTAGAAGTTTAGAATCTAATATAAATTGTCATCCTATCCCGCTGACATTGAGTAGCGTTTGTAAGCGATAAAAATCGTGAGCGACTTTATTTTACCTCATAGTTAACGAGATTCAGAAATAAAACTGAGGTTGTTAACGACGGGCGTCATAATTTCCTGCCAAATAGTTTAACCGAATACCGAAAATATGGTGAAATATCTCATCACACAGTAGTTGTAGCTACTAGGTACCATATTTTTGGTAAAACCAAGCAAGTATACTCATAGAGTTTTACATTAAAAATTAAGCTGAAATAGACATAAAAAAAGACTGTTGACGTATTTTTAATCAACAAATGAAAAACCTTGTAAGTATTTTTAGATTACAAAAATTACATAAAGTAATAATAAAATTAATAATGAGTTTGATTATTAAAATAAATTTTTATCTTTCCAATATCCATGTCGCTTGCATGATAGTGTGAATCTAATTATTGTTTAAAAGGCGTTGTGCCACTTTTTTTAAGTGTCACTAGGTCTTCGGAAGTATTGCATTTAATACCGCAAACCATAAGCGGGAAAATCTTATTTGAAAAAAGGTATTGTCTCAAAAATGTAATGAGTTCACGACCGTGAAATATTCAATACCTTGAATTTTGCACATCGAATTAACCTACATCATATCCGCCCTACTATTCATCACGTTGTGTATTAGGAAAAGAACATAAACCAATTTTGATTGGAAAATTTACTCCTTGTCGGAAAAAACGCTTGTATTGCATTTGTAAACTAGGTCGTTTTAGTAAAAGAATATTGTTTACCTAAACGTAAGTATTACTATTAATAGTTTTATTTTTTACTTTAAATAAAAATAATATTTTGATTTAATTCTAGATCTAGGTCGATAAAACAATGAGTCAGTTCCAGTAGAATGATAGAATTATTGAAGAAAAAACAAATTAAAGACAAATATTTGTTTCTTTCGTGAATTTTGTTCTCATATATTTTCTAAAACTGTTTTAAAATTTGTTATGTCATATTTGTTAAATTGGGGTAAAACAAAACAACAATAAGGATATGATAATGAAAATTCGTAAGTTCCATACCGCCGCATTTAATACTTAGTAACTTTTCAAAACTTTTGAATATATGTATTAATTTTATTCAATTAGATTTATTAAAGATAAGAAAATTTAATTTTTACGAGACACAAATAAATTAAGGACAATTTTTCTTTTCTTTTATGAAATTATTTCTCTTGCCTCATCTAAAACTGGAAGAAATTTATTGATTTGAAAAAAAAAAAACTAACAATAAGGAAATGCTAATGAAAATTTGTAAGTTCAATACCCACAGCTGCTTTTAATACTCAAGTAACATTTTGAAAATATTGACTAAATTAATTTCAGTTCATTAGAATTGCTAAGTCTTAGAATACTTTATTTGTATCATATATTTGCTGTTTTCATCAGATTATACACAGTAAAAATATGAAAACTTTTCAACAACAGCTGAGAGATTACAAAAAATTGCCTTCAGAAAAATGCACTCAATTTTTTTTAAAAAATTTCTTTAGAAGGTTATCGTTTGATACAACTTAAGTACAATTATACTTTTAAATCATTAAATGGTACATTAAGAATAATTTTTAAAGGCAATTAAAAAAATAACGCTTAACATATTTCCCATTACTTTCTATGCCCACAGAACCGAAAACGAACTCATATAACCTCTCTTTCTGAATGCTAAACACACAAAAGCACTCATTAACAAACATAAAATGCAAATAACAGCATAATTTTCTCCTAGAAATTAATGTATCACATTCGCTTTTCATCCCAACGTTACGCACCAGTTGTATCAGCGTTGTTTTCTCTTCTTAACATTCACTTAAGTACAAATTACAATGCGAGACTCAGTATGTATCCGTAATAAGAAAGCCCGTGGCCTGCTTCTTAATGAAAACCGAATCCGGGTGGCAATGGTAAAAGCCAATGGCTACCTGCAATACTAATGAAGATTAAGCGATGATTGCTTTAGATGGAGTGGACTTGGCGGAGTGCAATAAAAATGTTCTACTTTTAGCACTAAGAGCGAAAGAGACCGATTGACAGAGGGTCTCCAAAACAAAGTGCCTCTGTGTTAATTCAATTGAGAAAAAATCTAAACCATATTCTGTATTGAATATTTTTACAAACGGTTGTTTTGTATGATAAATGTAGCTGACTTACAGGGCTGTATAATTAGAGAAATATATAAGCCACATTACCTCGGCTGTATTGTATATTTTTACAAACGGTTGTTTTGTATATTTTTACAAACGGTTGTTCTGTATGATGAATGTAGCTTACTTCCTGGGCTGTATAATTTCATACAAGTTCGGATATTTTTATAATTTTCAATAAATAATTTTACAACAAATTCCCGTGGCCCGCTTCTTAATGTAATTTGAATCCGGGTGGCAATAGTAAAAGCCAATGGCTACCTGCAATACTAATGAAGATTAAGCGATGATGGCTTTAGATGGTGTGGACTTGGCGGATTGCAATAAAAACGTTCTACTTTTAGCACTAAGAGCAAATAAGACAGATTGACAGAGGGTCTCTAATACAAATTGCCACTGTGTTAATTCAATGGGAGAAAAATTTAAACCCCATTGCTGCGGCAGTATTGAACATTTTTACAAACGGTTGTTTTATATGATGAATGTAGCTGACTTCCGGGGTGAATAATTTCATATTGGTTCGAATATTTTTATAATTTTTAATAAATAATTTTACAACAAATTCACGTGGCCCGCTTTTTAATGTAATTTGAATCCGGGTGAAAATTATAAAAGCCAATGGCTACCTGCAATACTAATGAAGATTAAGCGATGATTGCGTTAGATGGTGTGGACTTGACGAGGTGCAATAAAAACGTTCCACTTTTAGCACTAAGAGCGAATTAGACAGATTGACAGAGGGTTTCCAACACAAAGTGCATCTGTGTTAATGCAATGGAGAAATAATCTAAGCCACATTATTCCAGCTGTACTGAATATTTTTACAAACGGTTGTTTTATATGATAAATGTAGCTGACTTACAGGGCCGTATAATTTCATATTGGTTTGAATATTTTTATATTTTTAAATAAATAATTTTACACCAAATTCGCATGGCCCGCTTCTTAATGAAAGTCTAATCCGGGTGGTAATAATAAAAGCCAATGGCTACCTGCAATACTAATGAAGATTAAGCGATGGTTGCTTTAGATGGAGTGGACTTGACGGAGTGCAATAAAAACGTTCTACTTTTAGCACTAACAGCGAAAGAGACCGATTGACAGAGGGTCTCCAAAACAAAGTGCCTCTGTGTTAATTCAATAAAGAAGAAAAATCTAAGTCACATTACTCCGTTTGCATTGAATATTTTTATAAACGGTTGTTTTGTATGATAAATGTAGCTGACTTGCAGGGCAGTATAATTAGAGAAAAATATAAACCACATTACCTCGGCTGTATTGAATATTTTACAAACTACTGTTTTGTATGATGAATGTAGCTGACTTCCTGGGCTGTATAATTTCATACAAGTTCGAATATTTTTATGATTTTCAATAAATAATTTTACAACAAATTCCCGTGGCCCGCTTCTTAATGTAACTTGAATCCGGGTGGCAATAGTAAAAGCCAATGGCTACCTGCAATACTAATGAAGATTAAGCGATGATGGCTTTAGATGGTGTGGACTTGACGAGGTGCAATAAAAACGTTCTACTTTTAGCATTAAGAGCGAATGAGACAGATTGACAGAGGGTCTCCAAAACAAAGTGCCTCTGTGTTAATTCAATGGAGAAAAATTAATTTCTGAGCCACATTACTCCGGCTGCATCGAGTATTTTTACCAACTTTTTATATACGATAAATGTAGCTGACTTGCAAGGCTCTAAAATACCCCTTTCCAATTGGGTTATAATATTTTTTTCTCTAGAGAAGATATATATTGTAAACCTCTTCGGTATCCGGTCTATCGAGAATGCGAGCCTCTAAAGTATTTTTCTCCCCTATCCCAGCACATGTGGTTTTCTTCGAAAGGGGGCATGAGCGTGGTTTTTCCCCACCCTACTTGGGCTTGAACTGTTCCGATTGTTAATCCCACAAGAGAACCTCAAACGTGTTAGGTTTAGAAAAGCGACGCTCTCCCCGTTTCCTAGAAAACAAAACGAAGGAATGGCGGAAGAAAGTCTTTTCGATAGGCTCGCATAGTAAATAGACAGGGTGTAGTCTTCGACTATCTAACAGTTAACTAACTCGTGCATTTTGTCGGACTCCGTCAGACAAGGTGGAACAACAACAACAACAACACAGAAGTATTCGAACCCATTTGAAAAAACTCAGATTATAGAGCTCAAGTCAGCTATGTTTGTCATATAAAAAACCGTTTGTAAAATTTTTCAATGCATCCGAAGTAATTTAGCTTACAAAATTATATATTTTCCATTTGATTAACACAGAGGCACTTTGGTTTGAGACCGGCGGCGTCAAGAACGCGTTTGGAAACCCCAGTTATCGGGTCTCGAAACCGAAGTCTTCTCTCTTTGTCAATCGTTTCAAGAAAAATAATTTTCTTATTATTCCGGATGTATCAGATATTCTTACAAACGTTTTTTGGGATATATGTAGTTGGTTAAAATATCTCATTGATTCCAATTTTGATGGTGATTTGAATATTTAATGTATTGTAAAATTATAGATTGATAATCAAAAATATATTTAAACCAAGTTCAGAAAGGGGAATTATATGGGAACTTTTAAGCCACGTACACTCTCAGAAATAACACTTTCATTTTTTGACGATTCATGAATCCTCAAGCCTCATTCCGTTAATTTTGAGGATTGTTTCGTCAAACTATCACGTGACTTTTGAGTAAACGCGAATCCTCACTTTTACGATCGTGGTTTGACGATTCTGTATCTTGATTTTGAGGAAACTGAATCTCATTGTTGTACTCATATGCTCAAAAATGACGAAATATTTTTTTAGATTAGACGACATTCAAATCCTCATAAAAATGACGATTCAAATGTCCTCACTTTAAGGAAACGAATACTCGGAGCATTTGCCAGTAACGGAATCCTCAAAATTAAGGAAAATTTCGTCGTTTTTGAGCATTCATCATCTAGTTGTACATCTATCAAACAAAAAAACATTTGTAAAAATATTTAATGCAGCCGGAGAAATGTGAACGAAATTGTAAATGTGCCTATGTGTGGTACTTAGGTTGGCCCATGTGGTTTGACCAAAAATAAACTGGGTCGTTTCTTTGCGGGGCCCCAAATGGGTAGTAAGTGCACCACATTACCCAAAACAGCAGAACACAGATCTCACATTAGTGTTCTATCTGGGGGGGGGGGGGTATAGAAGTTATTTTAAACCTTTAAGACCGAGCTATCACGATCGTGCGGGTATAAAAAAGAATGTCCAAGTTTATCAAAAATATCGATACCGAAGCAGGTGACTTGCACCAATTGTTTATTTATGTATAAAAAAAATGACGTAGTATTTAAGGAGTTGCTGGCATTAACACGGTAGACAACTTGTTCCATAAAACTCTTAAAATTTAGTCACAAAATTTAAAATCAGCGCCATTTGACGACAAAGGGGTATAATTGGTAAATGGTGTTTAAACAGATCTGTGTACACTAATTGAAGTTTTAGAAATTAAATATACTATGAATGTGGTTTATTAATTAGTCAACACATTAATTCAATATTCATGAAAATATTGAACTGCATTTGTTACTATTGACACTTTAAACTTTCACAAATTGTTGTTTTGATAATTTTTTTATAGTTTAAAGCAATTACGTGTATTCAATATTTTGAAAACTAATAAATCCTTACAAATTTTGAATCTATTAAATAATTAATTTTAAAAATAAAAATATTGGTTACAGATTGAATGAATACCATACTTCTAGGTATAGAATAGTAGAATAAAAACAAAAGAAGTTTAGTTTTTCTTTAAAAAATAATCATATTTTTTAAATTTTTTCATAATTTTCATAATTTCATAATTTTTATTGATTTTTATTACCGAAATAAGTTACTGAATAGAATTTAAATAACTGATTTGATGTTAGAGCCATAAGTATACAAAAAGTAAATTTTTGTAACAAGCTATAAAGTATTAAGAAAACTCACATTCTTAAATTTATTGAGAAATATCATAGCAAGCACTTTTATGGTTTTTTTTATTTTATTCAGTGAAGCGATTAGCAAAACACAATCCAACTATTCAGATTTCACTAAAAAAATTATTAAAATACATAATTGACTATAACAATCAAAGAAAACTTCCATTTTCATCAAATATCAAAAATGAACAACATTTTATTGGATTTTTTTAAATTCACTGAGTCTTCAATGACTTTATTTTAATTTATTTGTGAAAGCTCAAAGTTTGAATTTTCAAATTTCAAACCTCTCGCACGATATTGGTATATTCTCTTATTTGAAAGACACAAAATTTAGTGTTACTATTGTAACAATTTCTAGAGGAAATGAAAAATTCAGTGTTTAAAAAGAGTTTTTTAAAACGTACTTATTTTAAATTGAAAATCTTTTCATTCTAGCACATTTTGTTACCTTGACCTTTTTAAAATAAAGAATAGGAATTTGTATACGTATAATTTAAGTCAATATTTTAAAACAAATTCAATATTTAATATCAGAATAATAAAATATTAATTTAAATAACTAAAAATAGCTGTTTCAAGTAATTCAATTGTAATTTTTCCATCCATTTTTTCCCAATACATTTTATGCTATAAATTACTATAAACCTCCATTATAACTTTTATGATGTACTATTTTTATGAAAATAATTTTCTAATTAGTAGAAATATTACTTGATTTTCTTACATATTTACTTAGAAACTTACAAGCGGATTATTTTTTAATATCACCCATATGTCTTTACCTTGACCTCATGCTTCCTTTTGCACACCTTTTATATCATATAAAAGGCCCTATTGGGGTAAAATTACTTGGGACATGATTCTGATAATGTCCACCCCAAGGGCTGAGAAATAACTGATAAAGACCCTAAATTTCGCCCCAATTGCAGGAACTTCCTGTTCAAAATTGCAATACGTAATATGTACGCTCGAAGTATACAAATGCATTATGTTTGAATCTTAAAAATATATGTTTTATTGTCTTTAATGTATATTATTACTATCAAATCTCGTTCACTTGAACTTAGAAAATTGCTAAAATAATACTGAATATCGGACTAATGGTCTGAAAAGTTCAATTCTTTAGTTGTGTAAACTAAAATATAGTAATTTTAATCTCAAAAATTATTTTATTTTAAGCTGATATACATATTTGTAAGCTTATTAAAAGAATAACACCGACAACATTATTAACAAATGCGACTTCTTTCAGATTTCCAAAGGATTTTCCAGTATTTTTTTGTCAAACATTTAAATATAAATTACATTAATTTAAATAATTTACGTATTTTAGACTGAGTGCCATTTGTTACTCACAATTAATAAAAATCTAAATTTTTGTACCGAAATACTTTTCCAAGCACACTTTGAATCATAAATAGTCAAAGTAAATTATCGATTTCATTGGTTTGGTGATTAAACTGTGATTAAAAAATTTTTAAAAAAAATTATGTTGAAATGCAAAATTACATTTTTATACGGCAGTATTTGATTCAATAAATGTTAGCCCCACTAAGCATTCACTTGCATATATTTTTAGTAACACTCTTAGAGCTTGTTAATCTTAATACGATAAAATAAGTACCATGTTTTGGAACAAAAAAAACTTAAACTGTAGAGGTATAAGCCAGTCTATTTAAATACAGGTGAAATTGAACGCGTTCGCTATACCTTTTACCGTTTCTTACCAGTTTATGTTTTATTTTGAGTTAGTTATGAGTTTGTTATGTTGTTTATCAAAGTTAAGTTTTTGTTAAATATATTGTATATTATGTCTTCATCCTACTCTGCGTTACGTTTCAAAAGCTTTAAATTAGTTCGGTTGAAAAGGAGTGAAGCATAAAACGAATAATCATAAAGATAGTCAAATAGTAGTCTTACTTCTGTATTGAACAAATGGTTTTTGGCAAAAAAAAATTAAAATGCGTTTCTTCCTTGACAGCTTTGAAAGAATTCATCACTGTCTGTTGTTTATTGCATTTTTAAGTGTCCTTCATAAAACAATTACATAATTTCTCGCATAACAACCCTATCGATGACATGCATCACTGATAAGTAATTTGTCCACTTGTTAAGTACAGTTACATTCATTAGTAAAACAGTTACTGTTACTGCTGTCTATATTCAATAAAATTCCACAGCAGGAAAAAAGCTTTTGTCCAGTGTCAAAACTTTGGACAACAATCCCTTTTCTACTGAGGAATAAATATATATGCGTAAATATATGCCCTTGAACTTCTTTAACATGCACAACCATGTGTTTCTCATTACTAGAAACAAAGAAAAATCAATTTCATAATGATCAAAATGCATAATAATAATTACTATATCATTTTGTACATTTTTCATATTAAATTGCTATCAATTAATTGGAAAGGATGTTTAAAACTACCGAATCGAATGATAATGAGCAGTTTTTTATACTCCAAATACATTAAAATGTCTCGTTCCCCGCTCTTTTGTAAAGAGGAAATGGTTGTTTGTCTAAAAGGCCGGGCTCCTACGTAAGGGCACCTTTGAATATGATAATGTCAATGTGAGTTTAGACAAAAAGTGTCTATTTGTATTGCCGGGAGGAGGCACAGGTCACACTGGTTCAAGGTCATAGAAGCAATTAAGCTGATAGTTGCAAAAAATGTCAAGTCCACAAGAAGTTTTCCTTGCACTCTTCTACTTTTACTAATACGTTGAAGGAAAAAGTGTAATGGGAAGATATCCTATGAGCTTAACATCTTTTTACATGATGGAATAATTTTTTTTTAACAAAACGGTGATTTGTGTGTGTAATTTTGTTTCTTAAAATGTAGGTAACGGCATGGGTGGAAGAATGCTTTTTAGAAAAATTTTCATACCTGAACTCTAACTGTTGAATGGATTTTTTATATTGTGGTTTAATCTTGTGGCCCTACAAAGGCTTTATATATCGTAGGTTTCAATAACATCTCACTTAAAATCTTTCATACGCTGAGAAATCAATTAATTTAGAGAGGTAAATAGATGCTTGAACAACCTTCATTAAAACTGTTAGTTTCTTAGATATTTTTATAGTTATTCACAAGACATTTAACAAGACAGTTAATAATAATAATCCTAAAATTGTATAATTAAAAATTGATCTGTGTAAAAGTAAATAAAAAATGTCTGCTAGAAATGAATTTTGAAAATTAGCTTATTTCATAAACTAAAGATTTTTTTCCTATTTTCTAATTTTTAAGTTATCTCTTCTCCTTTAATCTTTTTTATTTTTGCTTAAGTCATTGCTAAATTAAACTGTTAAACTTTGTGAAATATTGTTGTTTCATTTCATTTAATAAATAAAACTCAGATGTTTCTTCTTAAAATTGAATTATTTAGTTGTATGAGCGTGTTTGCTGTTATGCTTCAAATTTTATTGTTAGGCTTATAAAAATTGGAAAATAGATGATAAGAACAATTATTGACAACTGAATTTTGGATTGGATTTTTTTGGATTGATGTAATATTACAAGAACTAGTAAATCAAAATTAAGCGTTTTATCCTAATTTTATGGTTGCTATGGATCAAAATATTATAATATATTCCCTACACACTTTCCTAAAAAAGCCTTGCTTGGATATTCCGATATGTATAAACTTGTTATGGTCTACTAAGTTAATAAATATTATGATAAAAATAATGTCATATAAGAAGTAATTTAAACTATGCCTATTGAAAAACTGCAATAAAATTTATTTATAACACATCATCAACAAAAATTAAATGCTCCGTAATAATTATAATATTGAAAAGTAAGTAAATTCGACTTCTAAAAAAAAAACTTTTCTTGTATAATTTAATATAAGATATAAAATTTTTTAATTCAATTCTATTTGGATATGCAGTCAATAAAAAATATTGTGACAGAACAATTTTTATAAAGCTTATGTGATTATATTGTATAAAATTACAATTAAATGTGAAACAATTTTATGGAAAATTGTATGTCTTGACATATGCTAGAGATAGAGGTTAAGGTATTTTTATTTCATTGCTTTAGTATATAAAATAAATTATACATGAACACAGCTAATTTTCAGGAGAATTTGCAGGAAATTGATATTGCATATTAATTTGCAGGAATAGATAAAGGAATACTTATTATTGAAGGAAAGTAAATGAATAAGAAATAAAAGAATAAGAAAAGGAATTCCTGAAATAAATAATAATTCCTGCAAATTAATATTTAATTCTAAATTTAATGTTTAGGAAGTATAGGATAAAAAAAATTAAATAGCCTTTCAAAATAAAATATTACAAAACATGAAAGAATTAAAACAATTCATTAAAGTCATAATCATGATATATAATATTCTAAATATTTAGAACAGCGTAGGTTTATAACATTACATTCTGAACCTATAATATAGTTATATTGTTATTTTTTAACATTATAAAATTATATAATAATAAATTATTTTTTCAATAGCAATATACTTTTATTATCTTTTGCATTTAGCATTTTTTAACTATGATTAAAATCATAGTTCCTCTACATATTAACTAACTAATGAAATACTCAGAATAGATATCTGAATTAGTAAAAAAAATTACTATTTCAAATGGAGTAAATAACAGGGATTTGAATAGAGACTTTTTCTCATAAGCCTTCTTCAGAGAAATTATTCACAAAATATTATGAATAGAAAATCTTCTATAGACTTTGTACTTTTTTAGCTACAGAACAAAAATATGTAACTACTTTTCATTTAATATCATAAAATTACAAGCACACTACCGAAACCTCTTAAATAAAAAATACTTATTTAAAAAGTTAAAATATTTATATAAATAAATTTTGGTAATTTTCATATGTAAAATGATCTATAAATTATTCATGAATTGATTATCCACGTCCATACAGAAATCTTCATAAAGTTCCATTCTTTTCCTTCATGGTTAGCTTTCCCATATTCTATAACCCAAACCTAAAATAAACAAATTCCCGTCATTCTTGAAATATGAACTAACTACCCACATTAAATGCACATAATCCATATTGTACACATAACAAAAATTCAAGAAAGAGTATACAGTCAATGTAACAATTATATTGCTCAAATCATTTGTATGGTTATCATGGAAATTACATTTTAAGTAAAATTTAATTACTCAAAAATATTCATAGCAAGTAAAATTCCTAGCAATATATCTACACAAAATATCTATTAAAACAAAAGAGTGAAATCCACTCATGTAGGAGAAGTGCATTTTCGACACTGGAAAGGAGTGAATATTAACTCAGACTGAGTTAAAATCACTCGTTTTGAGTGATCCTGTCGGAGGTTTGACAAAGTATCCACTCTTATAGGAAAAGTGCATTTTCGACACTGGAGGAGTGAAATTTCACTCAGACTGAGTTAAAATCGGTCGCTTGTTTTAAGAGTGTACGAAAAAAAGAATGACTAAACATAAAGTAGCAAAAAAATTGAAAGTGAAAAGTTATTAAATAAAAACTATATAATCCTAGAAAATTTGCATGCAAGCCTACGTGACTTGAAATACTAAGCAATCTTCAAATTGCGATAATACATAGATTTTATAAAAATCTTGGTGTGTCTACCAAATGTTAAGTAGTGCTATTCATAAATTCAAACCAATCCATATTATTTCCCCAAAAACGTACGTTTCTAAATTGTGAAAAATTACAACAAGCTACTGGCTAATACAAAGAAAACATGTTTTTGCGTTCACTGGCATCAATAAAATGCACACTTTAGTGATTTGTCTAGACAATAATTTGTCTACAGAATATTCCAGATCATTGACATTGTTCGTCGGATCCTATTTCTAGCTGCGAGTTACCTAAAAATGACATGTTTTCACATTTCAAAATAACAATTTTAAACGTTTTTGCCTAAAGTAAATTCGTGAAAAAACTTATTTAGGGGAGACCGGGGCACAATGGACCACTTTTTCATTTTTTTCACTATAAGTACAAAAATATTTATCCCTCTTGTTTAAAAAAAGGTGTATATATTACATATATATCCTGGTTTAAAAATACATTACCTAAAAAATATAATTTCAAATATTTTTTTCTGAATTCACTTTTTTATTACAAGTGAGAAAGGGGTCCATTGTACCCCAGGTTCGGGGTACAATGGACCGCATCATGGGGTACAATGGACCATGGTATTTTTTGCTGAAAAAATTTTATCGGCACTTTTAAAAGATTAACATACATATAAAATAATAATTTTCTTTTGACTTTTAAGTATCCAATTGCATTAAAATTTCTTTTAGAGAGAAACCTGTTCCATCACTTCTTTTGGCTCTGTTCCTTCATTAGTCTTTCTAATTCTGTTACGTGGCATTTCTGATAAAAAAATTAGTAAAAGCATTAAATTTTATATTCAAACTTATAAGATCATTTTAAAGTTTAAACACTTATTTATTGCTATACAAAACAACACCAAAAGTGTAGGTTCAAACTGTGTATCAAAGAATCTTCGTTTTTATGTGAGATTAATTTTTTAACCTTTTTAAAGTCTTCAATTAATCAATGTGGTTAAACATTTTACTAACAAAATTTCAATTTTGTGCATTAAACCAATTCTGAAAAAAAATGTTTGTTAGGTACTTAATTATTTATAACTACAACAAATAACTCACATTTTTGTTAGTAAAAAAATCAACTGTAATCAAATATTAATTTAAAAATTTATGATACTGTTCTTTTACTTCAGTTATGTAAATGTGTAAATTTATTTTTGTACCAACTCAAATTTCTAAACTTCTTGTTTTAAATAATTTAACACTCTAATATCACATTCAATTTTAAAAATACTTTTCTCGTGTAAAACACTTATTGTTTGTAATCATATATAAATTAAAACATCACTTCACTAATAATTTGTTACTTCTGGTTTTTAAAAAAAAGAAAAAAAAGCACTATTAGTAGATGGGGGAAAAAATCTATTACATTCAGAAGTGAATATTAGAATATACATTAAAAATATTTTACTACTGTAGCAAATTTAACTTTTAATAATTAGGAAGGACTTGCATCAATATTTTTTTATTTATTTTGAAACTAAAAGTATTTCTAAAGTTGCATGGGGTACAATGGACCATGGTCCACTGTACCCCAGATTTTGTGGTCCATAGTGCCCCATATTGTAGTTGAACAAAAACAAAATTAAAATATGCTGTATTTTGATTTCAGAAATTAATTTATAGATTATATAGAAAGACAAATATCTTATCTTTCAACTATGCTAAGCCACCTTGTGTAACTAATGTTACTTTAATGATAAGAAGATAATTTCTAGGAGCGAGCTTTTTTACTTTCACCTGGTTAATACACATCAAGAATAAAAAATGCCAAATGTGCGAGTAAAAAATATGGTTTTTCATAATAACTAGATCAAAGCTATTATACCATCAATGAATTATAATAAGAACTAATTTGGACAATATACAAAATAAATAATAGGGGGAGGTCCATTGTGCCCCGGTCTCCCCTATATTAAATTAACAAAAGTGTTTGGACTGTGAAGTAAAAGTGAAATGTTGATTTTTTTAAATAACCTAACTTACTATGAGCAGTAAATATACAAAAAAATTGAACTATATAAAAATAATTAATTGTGATTGTAGTTTATTACTTTAAATTAATTTGACTTTCCTCCTCCGTTAGCCAAGGAAATATTAAATGAGGAAATTAACGAACAAAAATACAAAAAAAAAATCAAGCGTTTTTAAAATAGTTACATAATTTCGTTAGCTAACAGTATTTATTGATTGACTTAGCATATCTGCTTAAAATACGTCAAATTTATTGCTCTACTATAAAAATGTTAATTTTTCTTCAAAAATAATGTTATTTATTAGTGAAATTTATTATCCATTGCTTATCGATTATATAGTTAACAATAAAATGTTATTTTTAAAAAATATGATTGTTGATTATTAGTTTATCGTTTTCTAGAACGTTTTTTAAAAAATATCATTTTCAATTACATATTTTTATAATGCTACGAACCTAAATTAAGAAGAATCGCTAATTTTATATTATTTGTCAAACCAAAATAATATAAACTAATCGATTCAATGCTCGATTACGGAATTTCTTGAATGAATAATTTATTTTTAAGCCTCTCCCAAATCGCAATGTATATAAACTTATTTTGCTTCAAAAGTAATTTAATCATCACTCTAGGATCTATCATTTTAAAATCAAATCCTAAAGAGTATTGTATTTCTTTCTCCTATTTAGAAAAAAATCATTGTTTCTAATGGTAGGGGAGAGTGTTGTACCTTGGGGCGCTTGTACCTTGGGACACTGACAATTTCTAAGAATATATTAGCAATATTCATACATTGTTTATTTCTAATAGTAGCCTTAACCAACAGATATCATCATAATAAAATTTAACACTAGCATAATTGAATTGATGAATTGGTGACAAAAAATAATATTTCATTACCTCAAAGTTAATATTTTTCTAATTTTAATATAATTTTTTACCTTTGTACTTTTACAAAAAGTCAACTGCATTTTATTTTCTTCATAAAAGAGAAGATTTTAAAATATTTTGGTTATGACAAAATAATGATAATGCATTTAGATTGGCCACTATCTTGCTTTTATTTAAACCATGCAGTGTGTTGTACCTTGGGACAGTAAAGCATATTGTATCATCATATAATGTTAAATAATTTGGACATGCAAATTTGCTGTATAATTTAAATTATTCTTGAATTGTGAAGTTTTATTTGTGTAGTTCCTTGAAAAAACAATAAAGTGTGTTTCCTGACACAAATTAGTTCAAGTGTTGACTGAATTATAAAGTATGTCCCAAGGTACAACATCATATTGTACCTTGGGACAGTTTATCCTTTCTACTTTAAATGAGTGGCAATTTTTTTATTTCAAGCTGCCAGAATTCAAAAAAATATATTATGGAGGAATATATTGGTGTGTTGAAATGCTGCTTTTAAATTTTTATTTTGACTATAATTATATCGAAGAAAAAAATTAAAATGTAAAAATTGTCCCAAGGTATAACACTCTCCCCTATTGTATAAAAAGTTGGCTTTTCCGCATATAATTATGTATGAATTTCATCACTGAAACAAATTATTGTGAATAAAAGTAATAATAACTAATTAAAGGTTAATAAGCGGGCCTCTGACCAAGCGCACAAGCCGGAAAATATATGTCAACCAACCAGCCAAATAACTAATTTCTTTTTACCCTTTCACTACGGAAACGGCTCACGACGGCCGTATGACTAAGGATTAGATAATGTTATTCCTATCACATATTACGCGGAAACAAAAATCCTTCGTAGCGAAAGGGTTAAAGTTTCACCTTTTATTCTTTACTATATTTCTTTATCGCTTCTTCAAGGTACCGTAATCCTTCAGAAAACTTGGATGCCAACATTTTCGCCAAGTCGGCTTCATTGCCTGTTCCCCTTGATCCGGAAGCAACTATGTTGGCTGTATTTCCTCCATTGACGCCGCCAAAACCGTTCACTGCCGAGTAAAATATTGCAAATAGTGGACCCATTACAATTGATAGCGCCAGAGCAGAAGCTACACCTAAACCTGGTTCAAGAAAAATGAGATAGTTAGATTAATTAGTTTTTAGATATTTTTCATACATTTTTAATTAATGAACTACTAGTACGGTAGTGAAGTTTACCTTGGGGATATATTCTTAAGAGTTTGGTGCAAGATTGCGTCTGTGTCTTTGAACTTTCCAACTGCCACCACAATTTGGAGCTTTAATTATTTGGTTTTGGAGTTACTTTTGAGGGGTACCAAAGTTATGGTTTTACCTCAAAATTGATAAATTCATGCTCCAAATAGAGGTGTCAGCAAGAAACTTCCAGGAATCCGGTGCAATCTTCACCGAACTTATTAACAACTTAGAACTTATTAACACCGAACTTATCAGCTCAATAAGTCCACTTTTTCAAAACTTTTTAACTTTTATTTTTTATTTAAATAATTTTTAAACTCCATCAAAAATTTAAATTTTAATTAATTTTGAAAAATTGTCACATTTTATTTATTTATTAATTTAATGTGTATTGCTAGAAAACCTGACTGTCATTAGTTGACGTGTTTGTACATCTTTATCCCTCATGTGATTAATTACTACAGTTTTAATTTATCACTAAGATTATAAAACAAACACGTGAAAATTTAAACTATATCTTGGAATGCCATTATGTTGTTTACCAAAATATATTTGACAAAAAATATATTTACCAATGAAAAATAAAGCAACTTCTTCCAGACCAAAACTCCTCTGAGTTTGAATTTCTTGTTTCTTTTTTTGTAAATCAGATGCTAGTGAAAAACTGACTGAGAAGCACAATAAGCAGACTCCATAAAAAACTGGCATGGCAAGAAACTAAATTGTCAAATAAAACATAAAGTTAAAAATTAGTATATTTAATGTTGCAAAAGGTTCCACTCAAAGCCTCAATATTTTAAAAAGTTCCAATTTATGTGACTGAAATTAGCTTATTTTTAATACAAAGAATATTCGTTCTTCTAAAACTTTGAAAATTATTTCGCAAATAACAATTTTTGTTAAAAAATATTACAATGCACATATGAAGCAGCCAACACTATTTAAGTGGTACTTGGTTTAGCCAAAAATATGGTTCACATTTTCTGCAACACGTGTAAGGTGAAATGTTTCAACATATTTTAACAGTTTAGTATTAGATACTAACATTCGCAAACAATAATTTTAAATTAAAATTAATATTTAATAATATAACAATATATAATTAATAATTTAATAATAAATAATTAATAATATAATAATTAATAATAATAAATAATTAATAATATAATAATTAATAATAATAAATAATTAATAATATAATAATTAATAATAATAAATAATAATATAATAATTAATAATAATAAATAATTAATAATAATAAATAATTTTTATTAAAAAATAATTGTTAAATAAAAAATTTTAATAAAAAAATAATCGCGAAAAATGTGGTTCATATTTTCTGCAACAGGCGTAAGGTAAAATGTTTCTGCATATTTTAACAGTTTAGAATTAAATACTAACATTCGCAAACAATAATTTTAAATTAAAAAATAATAATTAATAATATAATAATTAATAATTAATAATATAATATTGAATAGTAATAAGTAATTTCTATTAAAAAATAATAATTTAGCAATTAGTTTCCCGAAAAATACGGTTCATACTTTCTGCAACAAGTTTAAGGGGAATTGTTTCTACATATTTTAACAGTTTAGTATTAGATACTAATATTTTGTAATCACAGAAATTCTCTCTTTTATAAAAATTCGAAAAATTAAAAAAAAGATGATATAATGGTTTAAAAAAAAGTGGACAAGTTTCACGTGTAGAAAATTCTATAATTATGAATGAATATTAGCTTCATATAAACCTAAAATAATAAATTATTAATATTGTTTTAAAAACAATATGACGTCCTGCTTAAGGGTATAAATCTCAAACATATTAATTACACACACTAAATGAACTTTCAAAGGCCATTGCAAAGAAATATAAATAATAAAAGTATGATTGATTCCAAATATCATTCAACAGAACAGTTATATCTTCCTAAGATTTCGTGTTTATTTTAATTAAATAGCAATTGCTCACGCAACATCAATTTTACAAAGGCATACTAAATACTGAACTGTTGGGTTGATATAGAGTTTTATCTGTATTTAAAAAAATATTTGCTACAAAGTATTGGATAAATTACAGTCACATAATGTATTTTAAATGTTGCCGTGTCTAAAGCCATTAAATTTCAGTATTCAGATACAATAGAAAACCTTTCAAAAATTAAAGATTGCCATGTTTTTAAATTAAGTTAAACTGTGATTACCATTGGAAAATAGTGGACTTTAGCGTGCGTTATGAAAACTAAAAAAAATGGAGATAGAACAACGTTACACGATAATTCCTAATGTTAATTAACAAAGAAGCTTTATTCTATAATTGCTATATTAGAATACTACTAATGTAAAATATATTTAATATCGGAAGCTTAAATATATTTTATTTTGTGTTCACTTTTCTAATTAATTAAAATAGAAGTAAAGATTTGTCGGGAAAATATTACTGTTAATCTATTATTATTACCTAAATTAAAAACTATTTGTAATAAAATTTCGTAATTTATTTAGTATTCCATTCATTCATTATAATACCAAACGAGGATACTTACTTGATCATTATTACATCACATGACTCACAATATCCACATTTCTCTCAAACAAAATAAAACGATACTTTCGACGATAAACTTAAACAGTTACCCGTTTCAAGAATCTTAACGACAGACACTTAACGATACCATTAACTTAATTTGCATAACAACACACTAATAGTATACATAATGCATTTTATCCCTATGTAAGTAACATTAATTTCAAAGAAGGAGTCTTTTAAATGAGACTATAAAAATACCTTCACTCACCTAGCGATCGTTGCCACTTAAACAGAACTAAATGATGCGATGTAGTATCGCGTGCCCTATGGTATTGACCCCGAGTTTATATACTTGCAGTATAATTTCGTTTGTAAGCACTGCTATTCCCTCCATCCAAGTCTTTGGTTACATTAAGAAGAAACACGTTGTTGTCCTTGAACTGTTCTTGAAAGAGAAAAGGAATGGCATGTTCTTTAAATGATAAATTATAACTATGTCTTGGAATTATTTTTTTCTGGAAAGTGATCATCTTAAAGCAATCTTTAAACGATGAAGGCTCAAATTTCCGCAATTATTTTTTAAATGTATGGTTTATGCAAATATAAAGGAAAAAATAAATGTATAATTAGGGTAGAGGATAATACAAAATGAATTTTTTAAGATATAATTGTGAAGACAAAAATATTTGATGATCTCAAAATAAAAGTTCTGATTATTTACCTATATTTTATCAATATTTTAAGTAGCTGGAAATACTTAAAAAAAGGGCTCAAATAAGTTTTGAGGAAAAAAATATTGTACAAGACTCAGTGTAAACAATATTTGTTTAATAATTAGTTGTCGATTAAAGTTTTAGCTTATGCATTCAAATCTATAAACAAGTGTACGATACTTATGAAATTTGTAAAGTTTCATTAGCCTTTTCAAACTATTTAAATTCAAAGTAATTGACTATTTATTTTTCTGAGAAGGCTGCTTTTTTGTGAATTAGTCTTAGGGCCTTGAAACAGGGAGCCGGTTGTTTGTGGCACCGGCTTTAGCTACCAAATAAATAAAATAAAAAAATAAATAATTTTAAAATTACTTGGTTGACGGTTTGCTAAATTTTAATTATATGAACTTCGCCAAACCAAGGTACGATTCCGTTTCCAAAATAGTTATCAAGGAAATAAGGAAAATTTAAAATAAACTGTATTTAGCTAAAGGGGAGGGTTTTTTGTATTATCTCTAAGATCCTAAAACATATTTCCATTTTTTGTAGCACCATTTAGGCAGCTATCACTACCCAAACAAACTAAATAAAATGAACAATTCCCGACTTCAAAAAAAAAACTTGTTCATTGGCGATTTACTAAATTTCAAATATCTGAACATCTCCAAATAACCAAGCCAACATTCCGTTTCCAAATAGTTACCCAGAAAGGTTAAGAACATTTTAGGAAAAACTGAAACATTCTGCATTTATTCTCCAAGAAGAATTCGAAAATATCACAACTCCCTTCGAAGCCGTGGGTGCCTTTATTCACTGGTCTGCATCGGGTGTCAAGGGCCTATGTCTTTCTGGCAATCGGCGAAGAACGGTCAACGAAATGTAACAAGGGCGGAGACACGTCAGAGGTTTGTTACGCTAGGGAACCCCCAGCTGAGGGCAAAAATATGTCCTTTGTCAGCGTCACAATGTTTGACTTTTATTATTTCTCACTTCCTTCAAAGGACAAAGTCGGTATGTGTATGTATGTGGATGAATATGGTGGGGGGTTTACGTATATGATGCAGAATTTGTTTTGATGATGTTGAATTAATTCAAATGACCCGCTAATGGAAATATTGTCGAACTGAAACTATGTAATTGTGAGACATTAAAGCTACACTCTTAAAACGAACGAGCGATTTTAACTCAGACTGAGTTAATTTTTACTCTTTTCAGTGTCGAAAATGCACTTATCCTATTGGAGTGGATTTCACTCATTTGTTTGGTTAAAACTCCGACAGAATCACTCCAAACGAGTGGTTTTAACTCAGTCAGAGTTAATTTTCACTCCTTTTCAGTATCGAAAATGCACTTCTCTCATAGGAGTGGATTTCACTCTTTTGTTTTAAGAGTGTATGTGGATGAATGTGGTAAGGGGGGGATGAAAATGATGCAGAATTTGTTTTAATGATGTTGAATTAATTCAAATGACCCGCTAATGGAAATATTGTCGAACTGAAACTATGTAATTGTGAGACATTAAATCTAAGCACATAGTAACGGTCCAGTCATGGAAACAGGGTCGAACTAAAAATGTTCTATATGATTAAGACATTAAAAGTTAGACACAAAGTAACTCTGATACTAATGATGCTAAGTTGATTCAAAAGATCCACCAATGGAAATGTGGTCGAACTGAAAATATGTAGTAGTGATTCCTTAAAGTTAGGCACCTGGTAACTGTACAATAATATAAATAGTGTTTACTGAGACTGGAAATTCAGCTACTGGAAATGCTGTTGAACTGAAAATATGAAATGGTGAGACAATAAAGTTAGACACATAGTAACTGTACAATTATGAGAATACTATTGAATTGAACATAGATAATATTTCAACATTAAAATTCAGAGCAAAGTTCAGCTAATGCTGAGTTTAAAAGGCATAATTTCATATAAATGAAGACTTCAAGGATTTTTTTATCCTCTTTTGTCATAACCTAACCTATATTGACATAATTTTAAAGAATTAAATTTTTTATACAACTCCATATCCCTAATTTTATTGAATATATCTTCATTGGGTTGGGTTTATAGTTTTCTGCATTAGCTTTTAATAGATTTGTATCTAAGAAAAATAATAGTATTTTTTAATTATTATTGAATGTGCACCTCTTTTAGAATGTCAAATTCACTTTTCTTTTGTCAAGAGTGGAGTCCATAAAATTAAGAAAGCATTTGGAAAATTGGCAAAAATATATGCATTACTTTAATAATAACATTCATATCATCAAAATTATATATATACATACAAAATGATTTTGAACACTTTTTCTCCACCAAATGTGCAAATTGTTAAGAATCATTTTCTTAAATCACTTTCAAATTTAATAGTTTTTCAAAAAGTGAGGATTTGTTGTGTTTTGCAATAACTTAAACTTTTTAATGCGTTCGAAATCGTAAGTCTCCGAAATGAAATTTCTAAACTTTAAAAAATTATTAACTCTAAAAACATATTAATAGTAACTTATATTAAATACTTATGAACTTTTGTAATTTTATTCTATACCCAACTATATCCGGCAATAATTTATTCTTCAAACCATATTAGCCTTATAGTCTATTGATAAATCAAGGTCTATTATTTTATAATTATAAATCTTATTCTATTCTTAATTATAAATCTTATTATTTTGAATTTCAATTAGCTACTACTAAGAAATTTATGGTAATGAAAGTATTGCGATAGGGCCGAAAACCTGAAATGAAGATTATTGTGTATTTTATACGTTTTGGAGGCTGCTGATTCCGAAAAGTGTGGGTTTTTTTACAAAGCTATTGACTTCAAACTTGGTACTCGAATTCCTAGTATCTGTCGGATGTCATAATAAGGTTTTTAAGAAAATCGCGTATGAGCAAAGGGTAACCTTAGAGCATTCTAAGTTTTAAAGTTTTAGCTGAAAAACGAAAACCTTCTTGTACAGATCTTTAGCCGAATTTTAGCAAATCAAATATCTATTATTAAGTGCTAATTGAAAGTTTTGTTGTTTCACACCCCTAGTATTAATAATCAATTATTTACAATTACACACAACAGAAATTACATAGCATTATTAAAAATAATACGCGTCTTTAGCAAAAATCATCTAAATGCGAATTTTTTTTTCTAATTATTACCTATACTAAAGACAAGAGCACTACTTGCTATGAGAAAATAAGTTAATACGAACTAAATAAACAATAAATAAGTTTAAAAACTAAATAAACAAAAAAAAATTAAGACAAATGAAGGCCATGGAATTAAACAATTTATGTAAGACAAAATTAATCACATTAAAATTGATTTCCATCCTTATCCCTTTTAGACCGAGCTATCACGATTGCGTGGGTATAAAAGAGAATGTTCACGCTTATAAAAAAAATTGATACTGAAGCAGGTGACTTGTACCAGTCGTTTATTTCTGTAGAAAATAACGAGGTTTTTAAGGATATGCTGGCATTCATCCTGCAGGAAACTTGTTCGATAAAACTCTTAAATTTTAGGCCATAAACTTAAATCATCGAAATCTGAGCCGGTCGTAAAGGGATATACAGACAATAACGAATAAAAAAATTAAATTAACGTCGTTTTTCGGAAATGGAGATGTTAATTCAATTCTCAAATGGATCTTTAGCAAAATATCATTCACAAATACGACTTGAAATGCAATTCTTGTTACAATGTGATACATAATACGCCTCAAACAAACCTATTTATTACAATATCTTAAAAAACATCATGTATTTTTGCACTTTTGAATACATTTCTCCTTTCCAAGCGGCACAATTTTTGCCATTGTCTCAAAAGCAATTGTTCCGTGACCCCAACAGGCGTTGACACATCTGAATGGAGGAACGTTATTTTAAGCAGAATTCATAATGGGTGGCAAGTTCAACTTCCTGTTCAAGGTCATACAAAAAAGTGTGATAATGAAGGTCTCTTTGTTATGCAAAGAGCTATTATTCATCGTATTTCGACATTTCAGTAGCTAAGAAGAGTTTGAGAGCCAAAAACAAATCTTGTTGTTCTCAAATTACACTTCGAAATTTTCTTCTCTTGTCTTGGCCAGTAATTATTAAAAATTAAGGATTAAAAGTTCGTTAGTTGAATATTGGACGGCTGTTTACGAAACATGCCAGGTGTTACCAACTTCGATAGGAATTTGGGGGAAACTTCAAAAGAAAGTCGGGGTAAAAGGTGACTTTCCTAGGCTATTTTCTATATCGGATCAAATCGACTTTTGTAGAAATAGTAGTAACTCAACCCAGAATTCTAAAGTTAGAGGAAGCCCTTGACGTTAAATATTCTATGAAAATCAGCGGGCGGTAAGACGCTTTTGTGTAAAAAAGTAGGAAAAATTGTAAACATGTTTTTGAGTTCCAAGAATCGGAAGGGTAGTTTTGACCCTAGAAAGGATGCCGCCGAACCAATGGCAAAGATTTGCGTCACTGGGCGAAGTCCCCTCTTGGGCAAATTAAAGTAAAGGGAAGGAAATGGGGGAGTAATATTTGGTCCAGGATTGGATATTAAAACCGGAAGGGGTTTGAATTTAAAACCGGAAGGGTGGACCTTAAAAATATCTGACAGGGGTCGGTGCAAAAACGAGGAGCAAGAAGCAGAACCTATTTAGATTAAGAAGAGCATAAGCTCTCCTTTTGGCTCGCTCCCCAGAGAGCGACTCGAGAACCCCTTAAGATTCGAAGAGCACAAGCTCCCCCATTATGACGCTCCTCAGAGAGCTAGTTAGATTTACTAAGAGCACAAGCTCTTACAATTAATAAAATCTTAATCGAATTCTTCGCACATGATGTACTGGAAAATAGTAAGTCCATTTCTTATCCTTCCCAACGTACGGACTCCATTCATATTGTTATTAATATTAATATTGAATTAATGTAAATTATTGTTTTATGAATAATGATATTGTAAGATGTTGAAGTTCGTAATAAATATTGTAGCCAACTTCCTGTCCTCATCATTAGAGTTATTGCGGTGAAGTAGTTAGATTATTTCTAGGATTTCAGGATAGAGTTTAAGTATTATTAGCAATGACAGTTAATTTCTGAATTATTATCATAACGATTGTACTATTTGTAAATTCTATACGATCAACCTTAAGGAACGATATTATCTAGCAATTATAACATTCTAATTATTCATTAACTTCAATTTAACTCATGCACCATTACGAGTTTAATATTAAATTGTGGCCCAAGATTGGTGTCCATGTTGGAACTACCAGTTTAAGAATTGTGAAGTATCCCTTCAAGAACTGGTGCCGTGTATTAATTAATAAGAACGAACAGATGATGATGGACAGTTGGTTGACTGCAGATGTGTATAGTAAAATCTAAACGCGAGAAGGCATGAGAGATCTTCGGTTATCCTAAAAACTCGGGTCAGGCTGAAGGGATGGACAACAGTATAAAAATATAATTTAAATACTAAGAATTTTAAAAGTTGATATTAATAATAATTATTAAGTTAATTGAACTTGAAATTTTTTTTTCCCAAAAAAAAAAACTGGGATAAGAAATGTTGAATCTTTTAAAATAATAGTGGTTGTCCATCGGTTCAGTGTGAATCAGTTATGAAGGTTTATTGTTTTAATAAGAATTAGTTACAAAATTTTGGAAGAATAAATGTTAAATACGGTTGAATTTCTATTAAGCAAAACGGCCTCTAAAGAAAACTTAACGGAAAATGAATTGGAGGAAAATTCGAACGAAATAAGCAAAATAAATTCACTAGAGGAAAATTTTGAAAATAATATTGAACTTCAAAGCGAATCTAAAATGGCTAAATTGGCAGCTTATCACGGGTTGATTCCTTTATTTGATTCCGAATCGGCAGTAACACCCGAGTATTTTGTCGCAACGTTCGATAAACTCGCGACAGAGACAGAAGCAACGAATGAAGAAAAACTTTTGGTACTTAAAAGTAGGATTAGAGGAGAAGCGCTGACACATGTTATAAATTCAGTTGAATTGGCGAATGAAACTGACTATCAACAGTTTGTACAAAAATTTAAAGATTATTTCTCAAAAAGATCGAGTCTCGCATGTAGACAACAAATATTTACAAATTGTAAAATGGGTTCGGATGAAAGTGTTAAACATTACGCATCACGAGTTGTAAATGCTACGTTGAAATTCTTTGGCGACATCCAATTAACGGATGATAATATCAAAAAAATATGCGACCAGACGAAACTAGCGAAATTTATCGAGGGCATACGGCCAGAATTTAAGAAAAATTTATTGATAAAGGATCCTTTAAAATTTGAAGACGCAGTAAAATTCGCCGAGATACTAGAAATGAATGAAGGAATAACCAGCGAAACGGTATCAAACATAACGAGCGAACAAAAGGTAGAAAAAGTCGTTCAGCAACACACGCAAGCGACACACGAAATTATTTCATCATTAACGAAAGAGATTAGGGAGTTAAGGTTAAATAAACAAAATTTCGAAGAAAGACCCCAACCTAGCAGGGTAACTTTCGCTGATCAAATGGCTTGCCAAATTTGCGGAAAAAATAACCACACTGCGATTAATTGTTTTAGGAGAAGTACAGCACCAGTAAGATATAACCAAGATAATAGGGGACGCGAACAGCAAAGAAGAGCGCAAGTAAACGGAATTCACGGTAGTTACGGGCGGAACTCTTTTAGAGGGAGACAGTTTAATAATGATCAACAATATATGCAATATCAACAAATTGATAATAACAGCTATGGGAGACGAAATAATTATGGGCATGATTATGCAAGGAGGCAATCTCCTTTTGGTAGACAGTATACATCTACCTATGATCGAAATAGATCGCAATCTCGAGGCAACAATTACCCAAACAACAATAATAGATCAATAAATCAACGACAAAATTCGGAAAATAGAAGCACGGGTCAGCCGAGATATTTAAACTAACTAGGGGCGCGATTACGAGCCAAAATCGGGTCCCAAATGAACAATTTAACAACAACTTTGAAACAGTAAATACGCATGTTGTCATAAATAAAAATATCGGCTCTTTACCAGTTACCAAATTAAAAATTTCAAATTTAGAAACTATCGCTTTATTGGATTGCGGCGCTAGTGTGAGCTTGGTCACCGAACCATTATTTACAAAAATCGCAAAAGATAAAAACATTAAAAAAATACATGACCCAACCACGATAAAATCTATTTCAGGAGAGACATTAAAAATTACTGGTTGTTACCAAATCCCAATTAATATTGCAAATAAAAACTTTAAGCATTATTTTTATGTAGTAAATAATGATTTTGGAACAAATTATACAATGATTTTAGGTTATGATTTTCTAAAGGGAAATAAACTGAAATTAGATTTTGCAACACTAGTAGTTACGATTAACGACGTAGAATTAAAAATGATGGACTCAAATTCATTAAATCAAGTTCAACAAGTAAATAATAATTTTGCTACTTTAAAAACTAAGTGTATTTTAAAGCCATATGAAGTCAGGATAGCTAACATCGTTCTTCAACAAAAATTCGAAGAAGGAACAGAAATTTTGGTTAAACCCATTACTAATGATAATATCCGAATTGAGGAATCAATATGTACCGTTTTGAAGGACAACACATGTAAATTATTAATCGCGAACAATACAAATAATAAATTAAATTTAAATAAATCTATGAAGATTGCTAACATTTCGTCAGAATTTGAGATACGTGACATGGACCACGTTAGGAAACTTCGAAAACAAGAGCTTTTTGCCTCAGACTTTAAATTACAACATTTGGATCCACAAACAAAAGAAAAAGTTTTAAAATTGGTTTTTGAATATGCTGATGTGTTCAGCAAACGATTATATACATTGGGTGCCACCGATATAGTGACACCGGAATTCAGGGTAAACACCGATAATTTACCCTCAATACGAGCATATAACGTTCCACAAATAATTAGACCGGAATTAAAACGTCAATTGGAAGAGCTCGAAGAGGCAGGTTTGATAGAAAGATCAGATTCGGACATAGCATTTCCTATGCTGATGGTTAAGAAAAAGTCGATTTCTTCAGACGGGCAAATTCAATATCGCACCGTGACAGACTTCAGGGTGCTTAATAAAGAGATAAAATACGCTAATTACCCGCTTCCCCAAATAAATCAAATATTGGACAACTTGAGAGGGTCAAAATACTACACCTCTCTCGATTTGGCCAATTCATTCTTTCAAATTAAACTTAAACCAGAGCAGAAAAAACTAACAACATTTTCTACAGTTTTCGGGACTTATAATTATACAGTGTTACCGCAGGGGTTAAATGTTAGCCCTAGTACCATGCAGAGGCTGTCCGACAACTTACTCGGTCCATTACATGAGTTAAATATTGGTAATTATATAGACGATTACGTGATACCAGCAAATTCGGTGGATGAAATGATAAATAACTTGCGAATGCTTTTTGAGCGATTCAGAGAATACGGATTAACAATGAACCCCAGTAAATGCGAATTTTTGAGAGAGGAAATCACAGTTTTAGGTCATAAAGTTGATAAAAATGGAATTCGACCTATTGCATTGAATTTGCAGAAAATTAGGGATTTCCCACCCCCCTCAAACATAAAAAAATGTAGACGTTTTATCGGAATGACCTCTTATTACAGAAGATTCATTCCAGACTTCAGTAAATTAGCCAAGCCAATAACGGACCTGTTAAGGAGAAAGCAAAGATTTTCTTGGAACGATGACGCACAACGCGCGTTTGATATTTTAAAAACCAAACTTGATAACGAACCGATTCTAATTCACCCTGACTACAACAAAACATTTATACTTACTTCTGATAGTTCAGACCATTCTATCGCCGCGACTTTGGGACATGAACATGAATCGGGAGTAATTTGCCCCATTTCCTATTTCTCGCGCAAATTAACAGATCGAGAGGTCATTTATCCTATTCATACGAAGGAACTTTTGGCTATTTATGAATCAGTCAAAGCTTATAGGCATTATCTTTATGGTAGGAAATTTATAATAAGATGTGACAATGCGGCGATACAGGCAATGTCGACCCTTCAGAATCCGGCTAACAAAATTGCGCGTATGTTGTTATATTTAAATGACTTTGAGTTTACTTTCGAAAAAATCACATCTAGCCAAAACAAGGTGGCAGACACCTTTTCACGTGATTTTCATTCAATCAATTTAGTTCAGACAGAAATGCCTACATTGGAACAAATAATAAGCGCACAAATAACGGATCCTTTGTTATCCCAGCTTGTCATAAAAATGCAGAAAAATGCTAACCAACTAACTCTTTCGGAAAAAAAGTACTTCATAGAAGACAATATTTTGAAACATCGCGAAACTTTTAAAACAGGTCATAATAAAGAAATTACAAAAAAACAAATAGTCATACCGGAGCGTTATAAAATAAATATATTAAACTTATGTCATAGAGGTCACTCAGGACATTTGAAAACTTACGAGATGATTCGGGAGAATTATTACTGGAAGGGATTATATACGGATGTTGATCTTTTTGTTAAGACTTGCAATTATTGCATGGAGTTCCGTTCCCCACACAGAATAGCGCATGTTCCTATTATGCGTAATTACACCCCCAGCAAACCTTTTGAGTTAATTTCGATGGATTTTGTTGGGCCGCTTCCTCAAACGAATAAAGGCCATAAATATTTATTAACTATTGTTGACCACTTCTCAAAATTTTTGGTAATCTACCCCATGAAAGAACAAACTGCGAGGGCAACGGCTGATAAATTGTTAGACTACGTCACGTCATATGGAATCCCAGAACGATTGCTAACAGATCGTGGCACAAATTTTACTAGTAATTTGTTTACTGAGGTAGCAGAGAAATTGGGAATTATTAAATTGACAACGACGGCTTACCACCCGAATACTAACGCGAGGAATGAGCGCGTACATTCTAGTCTCAAGAGGGTACTATCTATTTGGGCATCACAATCGGGTGAATGGGATGAATATGTAAAATTATATATGTATTTCTATAACAATACAATACACTCCACCACTCATGAGAAACCCTCATTCTTAATCTATGGTACTGATATAAAAATGCCACACACTTTACTAAATACTCAAGTTAAGCAAGTCGAAAATTCATACCAAACTTATGCGGAACAGAAAATTTTGCAAATGCAAAATGTCTATAAAAAGGTCACGGAAGACATTGCTTTGGCTTCAGAGAAGCAAGAGGTTTATTATAATAAAGACGCAAAAATTCGGAATTTTAAAATTGGTCAACTAGTTTACATGTATTTTCCTAACTTGCAAAAGGCAGGACTTCCGAAAAAGAAAAATTTTAAGGGTCCCTATCGAGTCATTGAACGACACAATGACGTAAATTATACAATTAAAAATATAAACAACACAAACGAGAAACCACAAAAGGTACACGCTGAGAGATTAATTGCATATGACGAGTGTAATTTGCGAACAGAAAACGCAACTACAGCAAATAACCAAGGGGATATTGAGGAAAATTCGCAGAGGAAAAAACCAGCAGCAAGGTTTAGGGACGATGAGGACGAATTTAGTGAGGAACAATTGCCAATGAGTTTTTACGCACAGCAGACTAGGGTAGCAAGTACTGCGGAAACAAACCCTTCATCTGCCGTGGGTGAAAATAGTGGAAGTTTTTCAAATTCGGAAGACACAGAGATTTACGAGGTGGAAGATTACGAGGCACAAGGAGCAACCGCTTCAACCCCAATAACAATTAGCGATAAACCAATTTCTAAAACGCAACCTGAAATACGTTATAATTTACGGACACGATCCGTTCCAGCACAATTAGATAACGACCCCAGGGAACAACCTGCGATAGTTAGATGGATGGATAGGCTAACGAAGGCGTTAGATGATTAGGAAAATAGAAACGTAATGGTTATTAAAACGGTACACACACACACACACACACACACACAAAAACAAAAAAATAATAATTATAAAAATTTTATCAATTGCGGAATGAGATATTGTAAGAATGAAAAGAAATAAAAATAAAATAAAAATTGCAATTATGAGATTTCATTACTAAACAAATAAAATTGTATGTAAAGTAAATTACAAAATTGAATATTGAAAATTTTAAGCAGCAGAGTAAATATTAAGTCAAACTTATACAAGTGATTGCACATATGATAATAGGCATATAGCAATGACAGAAAAAATTGTACTTTAAAACAAAAAAAAATTACATTACTATCAAATGAAATTGTAGTATAAATACACAGTTAGAAGTATATGATATAACTCATAAATAAGGTATTTAAAAATGCTCTATGTATTGAAAGTCTACAGTAAAGTAGAATTAAAAATGCGAAAAGGAATTTTTTTGTGTATTATGCAATAATATTGTTAGAGGATGTTTACATTTATAAACGAAGAAGACGAAAAATAAAAATGCAAAGAAAAAATATTAAAATGAGTAATAAGATATCTAATCTCGAAATAAAAGTACAAAGTTAAATAATTGATAAATAATATTGTACTTATTGATAGAACTAAGAATTGTGTAGAAAAAAAATAATATCAACGTATAAGTTAAAATAAATATTATAAATGTCATATCAAAATGCATTTCTTTACGAGATTGTTACGTTAATATAAGCAAACATACGGTAATACAGAATGAATAATAATCAGTCAATTTTAAAGCTATCAGGCGGATAATATGCAGTAACCTCAAGCTTGAATGACAACACATCTACGGAACTAAAATTCCGGGAACTATTACGAGATTAAGGTCGAACTTAATATATGAACAAAATTATTAGTTACATGAGAAACGCATATAAAATATTATTAGAGGAAAAATTAAATGAAATTAGTGACGAGGCAAATATCTGAGAAGGAGTATGTATAAACCAAAATATTGCAAAAAAAAAAACAAAGAGAAAGAGTTCTAAATCTGCCGCATGGATAAATTATTATGAAATGTCGAACAAATCATTCTCTAAATTAAAAGACACGGACTTTATAAAATACATTAATACTCTGTGTATTAATGGAATTAAGGTTAAAACAACTAAATTAAACACAATTAATAATGTTTAAAATGGATATAATTTTAAATGTCTTTAGAATAAGTGATAAAAACATATATTACTTTAAATTAAATGTGTATTATAAATTTTTACGCCTAAACAGAAAAAAAAACCGACAATAGATAAGATGTATGTTACAACACTTAGCGTCAACAACTTATAAGAATTAAAAGTACGGAAGGTATTTATAGGACATATATCATGTATATAAAAAAAAAAAAATTACGGAAACTTAAGTTAGGATAATTATCAAGGCAGAGGAATATATATTTCAAAAAAAAAAAAAAAAAAATCAATTCATAAGATTACTACCTAGACATCGATATTTAAATAAATAATTGCAGTTATAAATGATGATAAAAAAAAACAAAAATTATAATGATTTATCAAACAATATTATCAATAATTAAATAACTAGGAAAATGTAATAACTAAGGAATAAAAACATCAAGTTCAATAAGAATATAAACATGTATAGAAAAGTATTATAATGTATTCAAAAATAGTTATATAAGGTCAAGAAAAATTATAATTGAAAGGGGCAAAGGTTGGATAACTTCTAAAAAGGGAGGAGACAACATGAAAGATATCTAGAAAGGTAACGCCTTCTTCTCGGTCAAAACTTATGGAGCGGCATGAAAAAAAAATGGCGCGGGCTCTCCGGAAGCCATGTTTAAATCCTGAGTCTTGCGACAATTAAATACAGGCATGGTCATAGCAGATGGGCAATTTTGGGTGCAAAGGAAAAGTTAGGCAATTAACACGTGAAATTAATAAAAAAAGAAATTATATAACGATGAGTATAGGCAATAAATCACCAGAATTGTTAACAGTTTAGAATTACATCGAAATTCATCGATGGTTTAGAACTCGAACAGTTTAGAATTACATCGATTTCAATTTCACGCTCATTAGCAAGACAATAATAATTTTTTTTGATTAAGTCTTTCGATAAATACACAGGAAAGGTAAAATTATAATTCAAAAGATTATGAATCTGAGGAACACGTGCGTAAAATTTAACAACACAACATCACATCAAATTGGGAAAAAAAAATCACTAATATAAGACCTGATCATTCTATGTGTTAGTGGATATTCCTTAAAAAAATGTGATGAAAATTTAGCATTAATGGATTTCAGTTCAGCGAGTCCTTGCTGGACGAGTGGCTACGTTGCTGAAATCAATTACGTACAACAAATAAAATCAATTAAGGATAAAATAGTACATAAATACATTCGATTAACATAAAAATTACGTCGAAATTACTCACAGTTTAGGATATTCCATATGTTAAAATGCAGCAATCACTTTACATAGACTCGCAAATTCGAAGACAACGCTATACTCACATTCAGTACTAAGAACGAATGAAACTGAATCATGGGAAGAATTTTGCACCTGTGCGAGGGGCGATTTTACTTAACGACCATTGGGCATGGAGGTCTTTTAGCTCCAGGGCCAAACAATGCTTACCGATGAAACAGGCCTGGTCAACAAGAGTCGCCAAAAGACGACCTTGAAAAGGACACGATGTATGTGGGAAAAGGGAAAATAAAGCACCCCACGGGGGTTGACAGTTTACGATGTTAGAGGATTGTAGAGAATCTTGAACAGGTGCGACTTAAGGTTTTTTTTTAGTAATTGGCGTTTGAAGGAATTTTTTTTAAAGAAGTGATATAAATTACGATTAGTTGGGATGAATTATAGTTAAAAGACAATTAGGAAATGAAGGAATATTGAATAATAAGAATATGAAACGATGTTAGTGGATTAATTTGGGTACAGAATTATCGTATATCACATATTTAATTCGGAGTGCACGCCGTCTTGAATAAAAAGTTATATGTCGACAATTGAACCGCAAAAATCCAGTTATAATACTAATTAGAGATACGGTACAGAATTGCGTTTTATCAAATAAGAATGAAAAAGTGTTTTGTTTGAAAAAAAATTGAAGCGAAAAGATAGAAGGCCTAAAATATTGAGAAAAAATGATTATTATGAGAAAAAAAAAGCTGAAAGCGAACAATTTAATTTACGCTAAGTACGTCAATGAAAAAAGGTGTTTTATTATTATGTGTTATTGGATAGAATTTAGTTAAAGGTGGATAGAATTTCGAGGGAATGACGTGATTTCAATTTATTCTATAAACGAATCAAGGAATGATAATTAATTCCGGCACATTGATTTTAAGATGAATAATGACACGTTTTTTTTTCCTCGGAAAGATTGGCAGGAATGAGTATTTAAGAGTTAAGATTACAAATAGTCCGTTAGAAAAGAAGTTTAGAAATAAGGGTTATGAAAAAAAGAATAGATGAGAAAAATTATGCGAGTAGGCAATTAAAAAGGAAAAGTCAAAGAAGGATTGGAGAAATCAGGTGTTATTATTAAAATGAGTGACTAAGTTAAATAAAGGTGAAAAAAAATTATCCTTGATGGAATATGTTATTGATAGGAACTTTTGGTTATATATATTGGAAGAGATGTAAATCGATTTTATTGAGTATATATATATATATGTTAGTATTTAAAATTGTAATGAATAAAAAGAAAAGAGAAATGGAAGGTTAAAATTGGAAAGAATGTTGATTCATAAATCGGGATGATTGAATCTCTCTCATGCTCAACGAGCGACTCCCGTTCGAGGAAGTCATGTAAATATCCCATATTTAGCAATTGTAAATAATATTTATTCTTATTTATCCTTTTAGAATTTTTTTATTATATGTATAAATGATTGACTGTTAAAGGCATCATATAATTAAAAATTTGCGGTTAACAAAACTATCTAACATTATTGCATTAAAAATTTTTAACCGCTATGATGCAATAAGGGAATATTATATTTAATTATTTGTAGATGTAGATATTTATCGTTTCTTAAAGCCAAGAGAAGCGACCCAGAGTTAAACCACTTTACTTCTCACTACCTCTCCCAAAATTCGCGAGGAACCAGCCGTCACGCTCCAATGAGCACGGAGTGTAAGGCGATTTTTTTTTCTTCCTTACAATGGCCCAGCAGAGGAGTTGGAGGCGATGTTAAATAAATTATCTCCGGTAACAATTACTTGTTAGGGTAACTTACGCGTATATGATTTAAGGTTAAGATTTTTTTTAGATAAGTTGATTTTTTTTACTGGAGTCCATGCGTTGTGTGGGGGTTTAACGGACTTACTTACTTTCCAGTAGTGTTTCTGCTTGTCATAAGCATCAGCGGAAACGCAAAACTATCCAAATTTGTGATGTTCAGAAGAACTACAACAAGGCCGACTTTGGCCAAAAGTCTAGTACAAATTTACAAGTCTAGTACAAATTCACATTGCCTAATTTGGCTTGTGTTCCCACGACTGCTCTCAATGAGGGCGAACAGACTTTTGTTCTACATAAAGACCCCTTTGAACTGGTTTAGTCTACTGTGTTCCTGCTTCAAGTCGGGCAGGAAAACCACGCATGGCTCATTCTGTGGGTGCCATCAGGCTACTTGTGATTGTTTCCGACAGGATTACAATGGCCCAGCGGATTCCTGCACCAAATTTGACTGCTCATCGGAAGAAGGTCCGTAGGTCAAAAATCACGCTGCATTCTCTGCGTGTATGGGTTAGAAACATTAGACGTGCGTCAACTGTGATCCCATATTCACTGCACGCAACTATTGGGTATATTGTTGGTCATGGTTGGTTATTCAATTTCAATTTGCAGACTATGATTTCGTTTGTTGGAACAATGGTTACTGTGCATTACGTAATATATAAACTTTTGAGACTGTGTGTTATATATAAACTTTTTGAAGAAACTTTTGAGACTGTGTGTCATATAAACTTTTGAAGAAACTTTTGAGACTGTGTGTTATATAAACTTTTGAAGAAACTTTTGAGACTGTGTGTTATCGGTGATCTACTCAAAACACTTCATCTACGACCCACTACTTGCATCATGTGACCTTTATGAAGATACCGAAACAAACTAAACAATCACCGAAAGTGTTGATTTCATTTCAATCATTAGTTAAAATGGTTGCGGGTTATCTTATTTCCTCTCAGAAATCTCACATCACTCAGAAATACATCCTCGATCATCAACTTCATCAATCGTCAGTATTCTGGGCGGAGCGTCCACCGGGCAATTTTCAGCCAAAACTCTTCACTTCGAGCGATGCTTTGAAGAGGGGCAAGTGGCCGATCTTCCTCGGAATTCCCTTGAGGTGGATTCGCGGCCTACCTCACAGGGAAATTGAACCAAGGAGTCGCTCTACGTCTAAAAACACCTGGTCGAAGAATTGGCGCTGCTCGCCCATTCGGTCCCAATCCCCACCTGCTGTCAGGGACGGGGGCGTTCCTTCGCGGCCTACCGAACCACCTGGACACGGGATCCCACGGCCAAGATTTGATCGTCCGTGCCGTACATGTCAGTCAGGCATGGCGATGGCTCATTCACCGGCATTAAACATTCATCAAACAATTATAAGTATAATGAAGGAAGCAATAGTGTTAATGAGAAAGCATTTCCACAAAGTAAAGCCCAGTTCATAACATTCAGTGACAATCATGTGAAATTTATGTGGAGAAAAAAAAAATATATTCTTCAAAACTTAATTACTAATATTTTCTTTTAGAAGGGAATTGTAAATATGATATAGATATGATTCAGATCGTACAATTATACACCTCTAGGAAGTGCAAGTGCACACTACTTGAAGTAAACCTTTTACTAATTACTTGGAAGTTAAGTCAATTGTACGAAAGGTACAAAAATAGATTTAAAAACAAAATTTGAGGTTATAGTTACAATCTATAATAATAAATAATATAAATTTTTGTATTGGAGTAACTTAAAGAGATTTAAATGTATAGCAATTTTAAAAGTTATATAGAAATCCTTACTTTATCCTAAGGATGAAGTTGGTATACCTTAGAGGTTGATAATGACATTAAGTTTTAGTAAGGTTAATACGTTAACTACTGCTTAATATTAATAAATTACAAGTGTTTGTACAAGTTAATGACTGATTAAGGTCTATGAACAATTATAATAGTAATATGTAATTGATCATTTTTACTTAAAAAAATTTATCACTTAATTTCAGTTGAAGTCTACCTATTAGATGAAGATAGTCATTCAAAATACATTATTGATGTTATGAAAATAATTTATGGAATTTTTTTTTTTTGGAAAAAATTTTAGTATACGCATAGAATCATAATTTTAGGTCCAAAAATGTTATATTGTATGAGTATTTATATAAATGATCTTGGTTAATTATTATGATTTGTCGATAGAGGAATTAAGTTAAATGAAGGTTGCTGAATTATTCAATGATTACGTTTTGAAATTATTTTGTATATTGTGTTTCCTTTTGCATAATTTTATAATTGCCTAATGTGGTAGGATATTATTGCATGCTCAGAGTTTATTTGGACGGCGAAACTAATACTTTATAGATTCATTGGATTTTCTCTTGGAATTACGAACTTTGAAAAATGTAGATGATGATAGATGGAGAAGAGGATACTCGAGGCAGACTGACGGATGTTGACTGAAGCACCAAATGACCAGTAAGAAGAAAAAATTGTGTTGTGACATTTACATGTTTATAGAACACTCATTGTGAAGTTTATAATTTAAATACTTTATGATAATTGCTAACATTGTCAACATTATTTACAAAAGGCAATTGTTTATTAGTGTTCTAATTATAGCACAGATTAATTGTGCACAATAACATAGAACTATTATTGGTTAGCCTGATAAAAATTTCTCATAATAGCTATTTAATATTATGATATATGTAGACTATAATTATTATTATTATTATCATTCATAGTTATATAATTATTATTGACAAAATTCTTGTCAATATTACAGAAAATGCATTACTCCAAATATATAATGGAGATGGTAATTTTTTTTGAAATTTTTTTAAATTAAGTATATTGTTAGTTTCTCATTTATAATTATATATTAATCACATTTGTTTTAAGGAGTTTTTCTGTGTCGAGAACAATTGTTAGGAGGACTGACCATTCGAATGATGGATATAGTTCAGATAGCTTGTCTAAACAGTTATACGTCAGGTTAATTGATGCGAAAACTAATTGCATCTGTAGGTGAGATGAAAATTTAAATATGGGAAGGTATTGAATCATGAAAATTTTTTTTTGATTGAATGGTCAGGACTTTAAGTATATCTATATAAGGAAAATGTATAAATTGTCAGTATATATGTTGTTCAATTTTCATGTTGTGTGAATAGTGGAGGACACTGCATAACCCACGAGGATCATACTGAGGTTTGGTAGGGAATTCCTAATATGGCATCAAAATGAATGATAAATTTAAGGCTTGAAGTTAGGGATAAATTTTTTAAAATTTTTTTTACCTTCAGGTTCATCGTTGGGGATATGCCTTACTCCTCCAATGTTCGAAACATTATTAATTGTTAAACGATTTATTTCATAAAAGTATTATATGTATTATATATATGTTTGTATTAGGTTAGAAAATTGGTTGATCATGGAGTCCAGGCGTTGGAGAAGTGGAAGGAGGATAGGATACGTGTTGACTATTACAGTATTTTACGGTTTTACAGTGGAGAGTTGACTTTAAACAGACCGGAGTTGAACAAATTTTTTTTTTTAAATTTTTTTTTTTGCCCAAACTGGGGTGAGACTTCTTGGCCAGTAATTATTAAAAATTAAGGATTAAAAGTTCGTTAGTTGAATATTGGACGGCTGTTTACGAAACATGCCAGGTGTTACCAACTTCGATAGGAATTTGGGGGAAACTTCAAAAGAAAGTCGGGGTAAAAGGTGACTTTCCTAGGCTATTTTCTATATCGGATCAAATCGACTTTTGTAGAAATAGTAGTAACTCAACCCAGAATTCTAAAGTTAGAGGAAGCCCTTGACGTTAAATATTCTATGAAAATCAGCGGGCGGTAAGACGCTTTTGTGTAAAAAAGTAGGAAAAATTGTAAACATGTTTTTGAGTTCCAAGAATCGGAAGGGTAGTTTTGACCCTAGAAAGGATGCCGCCGAACCAATGGCAAAGATTTGCGTCACTGGGCGAAGTCCCCTCTTGGGCAAATTAAAGTAAAGGGAAGGAAATGGGGGAGTAATATTTGGTCCAGGATTGGATATTAAAACCGGAAGGGGTTTGAATTTAAAACCGGAAGGGTGGACCTTAAAAATATCTGACAGGGGTCGGTGCAAAAACGAGGAGCAAGAAGCAGAACCTATTTAGATTAAGAAGAGCATAAGCTCTCCTTTTGGCTCGCTCCCCAGAGAGCGACTCGAGAACCCCTTAAGATTCGAAGAGCACAAGCTCCCCCATTATGACGCTCCTCAGAGAGCTAGTTAGATTTACTAAGAGCACAAGCTCTTACAATTAATAAAATCTTAATCGAATTCTTCGCACATGATGTACTGGAAAATAGTAAGTCCATTTCTTATCCTTCCCAACGTACGGACTCCATTCATATTGTTATTAATATTAATATTGAATTAATGTAAATTATTGTTTTATGAATAATGATATTGTAAGATGTTGAAGTTCGTAATAAATATTGTAGCCAACTTCCTGTCCTCATCATTAGAGTTATTGCGGTGAAGTAGTTAGATTATTTCTAGGATTTCAGGATAGAGTTTAAGTATTATTAGCAATGACAGTTAATTTCTGAATTATTATCATAACGATTGTACTATTTGTAAATTCTATACGATCAACCTTAAGGAACGATATTATCTAGCAATTATAACATTCTAATTATTCATTAACTTCAATTTAACTCATGCACCATTACGAGTTTAATATTAAATTGTGGCCCAAGATTGGTGTCCATGTTGGAACTACCAGTTTAAGAATTGTGAAGTATCCCTTCAAGACTTGGGTAATTTCCATGCAAAATTACCCTCTAGGTAGTGTAAGTCAGGTGTGTAAAAGTAACTTATTACTAGAAATGTTAGCATTAAATGAAAAAAAATAGTTTAATAGCATATCCTCACTAATTGCAAGTAAATAATAATTCGTTATCTAATTTGATTTATTTTTCATGTTTAAAATATTTGTTTAAATTATTACTTACACTACAGTTACATAGAATTACTTTTATGTCCATCAATATTTACTACACTCTGACTTCCTTAGAGTAGGGGAGAGTGGTTGCTATTGAGACTCAGGGCTAATGGGACAAGGGGCCGAAAGCGGGAGAAAATATACTTTTTTAAAAAATATTTCTAAACTACAGCATTGTAACAGTTAGACTTCACATTTTAACAACCAAAGATTGGTCATTAAAAGCATGTGTTGAAGTGGAGAGAAGAATTGTTGTTTTGAAGAATCCAAAGTTAGTTATAATAGTGTGTATTTTTTTTTTTTTTCAATTTTGAAGTATGTATTAAATAAAACCTTTCTATGGATTAAACTATAGTTTTAGATAGATGACGTATCATAGGTTAAGATATTATATGTCAAATACTGTGGTGAAATACACGTGTTTCTGTGTTGGATCATTTATAAAAAACAACACTGTATGATCTAATGGTACAGAAACTGAAAAAAAAAATGTTTTTTATGAAGCAGTACAGGGTTTTCATTACTGAAGTTTTCGTAAATGAGTTTATAAAATTAGTTTTAATTATTTAATTGGAAACAACTTATACAACAGACTTTCGGTTTTAAAAATAACCTCTTTTTTGTTTTTAATTAGATAATTATATTAACATTTTTATTATAAAATTATATTTTACTTTTTAAACGGAGCGTGATACATAAACGTACCTGGAATTAAAAAGTAGATAAAAAATATCCATCACAAAGTGTTGTTTTGCTTTGTGCACCAAAAAACACGTTTAGTTTACATGCAATTTAATAAAGTGTTAAGATGAAATTCTTCCATAGAGATGTTTTAAAACTAATTTGAGGAAAATTTTGAGGACGTTACATAACTATTTTTATTTAAAACCATTCAATGAAAAAATTATCAAGCATGTGAAACTACTCAGTATCATTTGCTTTTCAATCATAAATTGTTCATACATTTCGATATCCTACGTACCACTCAAAAAATTCATTACATAAAGTACTGTGTTAAATTTTACTTAATTTATGTAACTTTCGTCGTGGATATATTTATTCACTGCTGCATTACTTTACTAATAACTGAGTATTATTTTGGAAAATATATGAACCAATAAAAATATGAATTAATAAAATATGCTTTATTAAAATAGAAAAGAAAACAACAAAATAATTTTGGGGATTAAAGCTCTCTTTAATATAAATATATAGTCGCAGTATATTGTATTACTGGTAAGAAGCATTTATTTTTTATTAGTTACTTTCACGAGTACAGCTGTGCTGTAATTATTAAGTAAGAATAAAATTAGGAATGACTTTCGCTCAATCCATTCACGTCCAACTAAAAATGGTTACAATTTTACATTTTGTTTAGGTGGTATTTCTTTTGAATATTTAGATAATATTATTTTGTACAATAAAAATATGTATCATACATTTTCTTCACTGTGTTTTACAAAATTTTACAGAAACATCCAACTGTAGATTCAACATCGGAAACGCACATTTTAATATAATACTTTTGGCGTGGATACTTTGGTTACAACACTTCTACTTTATCAAAAAGACACATAGGTTTTGATCTCATTCAAATTATCGTTTCCGTTTCTTAAGGGGTCACAGGAGTCTTAAAAATGTGCAAAGAAGATACTACATAGCATAGTTTGATCTCTCTTGTAATTTTTTAACTACTCAATAAATGAGTATAATTTTTTTATATGTAATTCTACAAGATTTATTTATTATAAAACAAGTTTTAAAATTTATGAAACTTTAGCCAAAACTAAAATAAATTATATTAAACATGAAGGTACTTGAACACACTGTGATTAGGCTTGCGCGGCAAATTGTGAGGTCAAAATTGAAAAAATGACCAAGAAAATGACTTTATGTTGTACAAATATGTACAAACTATGACTTATACCTAAATTCTCAGCTCAATTTTAATTAGAAATTATTTTAAGAACTTTTTTTCTAAAAAATTAATAAAAATTTAAAAATTTTGATTTAAATTTTTTTTTTAAATAAATTCTAATTAAAATTGAGCTGAGAATTTAGGTATAAGTCTTTGTTTGCACATATTTGTGCAATATAAAGTCATTTTCTTATTCATTTTTTCAATTTTGATCTCACAATTTGCCGCGCAAGCCTAATCACAGTGTGTTCAAGTACCTTCATGTTTAATATCATTTATTTTAGTTTTGGCTTAAGTTTCATAAATTTTAAAACTTGTTTTATAATAAATAAATCTTGTAGAATTAAATATAAAAAAATTATACTTATACATTCAGTAGTTCAAAAATGACATGAAAGATCAAACTATGTTTTGTAGTACCTTCTTTGTACATTTTTAAGACTCCCATGACCCTTAATACAAATACGAATAGAATTTTTAAAAAATCTGATTTTATTGCAAAAACTTTAATTTTTGATTTATTCAAATAGCTTTTAAGGCAATTTATTTCTTTTAGCCAATATAGCTATGTGACACACATCAACATTTGAAATGTATGGGACAAAGCGTAGTTTTAGCGAGTTTTTAAAACTTCCTTTCACCGTCCAAGACAATTTATTTCCAATTCAGTGCCATTTATGCCAATTACTCTCCACCATATGTTCACCATTATAATGTCCGTGGTGGATACAGTTCGCCATGCTTGTCACAACTCTGTCTATTTTAACAGAGACAAATCCAGTGACTCTAACCAGACCTGCCAACTTTCCTTATTTTACCCGGCAATACCGATTATTAACAATCTGAACTATAGAGTTAGGAAGATAAGGAGTAGACGGGGCTATCAGTTCAAATTTTTTGAAGCACAGCTGTCAGGTTTTTCGAGCTACTGCTCATAACAAACCGGCACTGAGGTATCCCAAGATGCATCGCTCTAGCCTGATTTTTTTTAGCGTTACTGCTAACATACATGGGCCGCTCTATTATCTTTCCTAACTCTATGATCTGAACCAACATGCCATATGTAACAATAGATGGATTTTCAAAGGATGATATGATACATTATACTTTCTCTTGGAACAGTGTTAAAGCTTCTAAAAGAGGCTGGAAATAGGCAGCTGGAATCGATTACATAACCATTACATTACATTACTTTCTTGGAGCCTGAAATCCGGAAAATATGGTTATTAACGAGTGAAATTTCGAAGTGTTGGCAGGTTGGTTGGTTGAATCAGCGTCGCACTAGAGCCACAGTTTCGGAAGTCTGCACTTACAATCAACATTTGTGTATAAATATTCGAAGGATCATCGAAACAGAAAAGATATATTACACTTTCTCTTGGCGCAAGGAATCCGGAAGTTGGCTGCTTGGTTGGTTGAATCAACTTCCTACTAGAGCCATCGGGTCCTCCTTAACCATCTGTGGCGGTTACCACACATGCAACCTCAATATTCCATCAACAACTAGGTGGCGCTGATTTACCGCCCATGTTCCTACCACTATCCAGATGACAACGTTAATGGTAGTTTATAAGTCGAGATAACTCTTCTCCGCCTTGAGGATCTTTTTGGCAGACAATGGGTTATCGAAGCAGCTACACCATCAACCATGAGTGAGCGGCAGCAGCAGCATCCTCTCCAGGCCTTTCTTCCACTCCTCCCTGGCCACTTTCATCTGGTCGAACATGTGGAAGAAAAAGGCCTGTCTCGAGGCGTCAAAGTACAGCGCGTGCAGCGTGTTTAAGTTTATCGGGCTGTACGGGGGCGGTACAGGGTGCAGCTTTGGTGGAGGGAAGTAAGGAAAGACTTGTGAAGCCAGAGAAAGCAGGACGAGGAGACATAGGGTAGGCATTATTCTGAAAAGGATACGATGAAAGCTTCAAATATCGCCACACTGCAAATATAAAATCACTTTAGAAATATCCCATACTTTTAAAAACCACTTCAGAAGTTTTCCCACTTGAGACATTGCTGATATCTGCTCCTTTATTATCAAATTAATTTCAACTCTGTTATGTTGAACACAACATCAAAAATCTTTAAACTTACGCTTTTTTAAAACGGTACTGTAGATTAAAAAAAACATAAAATGATCTGAATTGGGTAGTGAGTCATATCTGCGCAGATATGACTCACAACCCAATTCGGATAATTTTATGTTCTTTTTCATTTGCAGTACCGTTTTAAAGCGTAAGTTTAAGGATTATTTATGTTGTTGTTCAACATAACAGAGTTGAAATTAATTAGATATTAAATTTTATACTTCTGGGTCAGGCTTATAAGGATCATGTAAGACTGCAAAGGTCTCGGTTTTTATAGCCTTAGGCTTGGGATGATAATTACTAGTTATTACTATGAATAGTTATCGTTAATGTGAACACCCAGTTAAAACCCTAATTACGTTTATACTAATTTATCTACCAAGTAGGATATAAAGAGCTGAATTGGCTCAAGACAGGTACCCTCCAAAAAACCGACACGCGTACTAAACGAATTCAAAGCATTGTTTAAAATGCGTTTTAATTTGATAATTATTTTGATATTTTTGAGAACATCTTTGGTAATTAGTGGATAGCTCTTCATACATTATTAACAAATTTGATTTATAGCTATTTTTTTTTCTAAATAGCTGAAATTGTAAACATATTAATATATTTTTTAAAGAGATTGACTTGGAAAGGAGAAACTTAAAAAACTAACTTTGACTTAAAGAGATTGACGAATTGTTTTCAGGAATCCAATTTTTAGTGAAACCAAGCCCCAAATGTTTAATAGCGTAATATACAGAAATGTTGTTTAATTATTTATCAAAAGATTTGATTTTTTAGGATATATTTAATACATACTTGTTGAAACGCAAAAATGTTTTTAGATGCAACTTTTACATTATTTTAAGGGTTTCTTTAATGTAAAAATTTTTACTAATTTTTTTAATAGTCTTTCACTAATGAACTTCGGTAAGCTCTAATAACTACCAAAAGAGGTATCACAAATTTTCTAAATTAACAATTAAGTTTCGGAACCTATTAACTTGGCTTTCTTATAAAAATCAAGCATAACTTTTAAACATTTACCATAACTTTCAAACATTTACTTAAAACTAATTTATATTTAAGCCGTAACTCGATATATTTGAGTCGTTACTCACTTTGTATACCCACAGTGTTGAATATCATGTTACCGGAACAAAACTTAAATTAAAATATTTCAAATCAAATTAATTTCATTAAAATTAGTTCATATAAGTTTTATGCACTAGTAATGAGAATTGAATATTTTATCGATCCGTGATTAAAATAAAGAAGAAATTTCTTAAATAGTAATTGCATTCTATTTTTAAATAGTAATTACATTTCATTTTTGAAATAGTGCAGCTCAATAGCAATTATAGTATGAGTAATATTCATTAACTTCAGAGCCGCAAGAGTATGGACTACCACTTAATGACTGCCATTAAATTAAAATAAAAACATAACAAAATTGTTTGCAAATAAAACCAAGTTCAAAAAGAAACCTTAAAACTACCTCAAATAAAAGTTCAAATTTAAATTCTTACCTTAATTATATAGCTATCGTTTAATCAAAGCAACACAAGAATAACAGTTGCATTTTTCGCACAGAAATATAACATTAACAATTCGACCAAAAGATTCTAACTCGCCGATTCACTGTCCGAGATTTTTGACCTACTGAAATACTGTTTATCCATTAATAAAGATAGAAATCTTGAAGAAAAAAATGAAAGCAAATGAGAACTTGAACTTGACTTTCAAGTTCGACTTGCGGATCTTATTATTCTTCAGCTAAAACCCAGTGGCTTTCCTTTCTTTCTGATGTATATTAAAACAGTTTCGTTTACTAGGTGTCAGAGAAACTGGAAAAAGCTCCAAAACTTCAACTCTTACGCTTCGAATTTAAATGAAAAAAAATTATCACCTGCAAAATTTGAGTTAATACTTTTCAATAGCTGTTGCAGATTTCACCTTTAACACCTATACACTGTAAGCAAATTCATTAACGCAACTGGAAAATTTTGGGTACCTGAGCTGACCAATGTTTACGAGTAAGGTTCCTAAAAAACATCAGTAAATTTTATCAAAATATTTAAAACCAATATCACATAAAGAAAGTAATTTTCCAGGAAAGGTAAAAGAAATTCTATTTGTATGCAAAAAAAACAGGACGACGCTACTATTCTTTTCACTTATTTCTTAATGTCTTGCTGCTTGTATTGGTATCTGCCTGAATTCTATCTACCAATTTTGGGGTGCTTTCACTAAACCCCTTCATAACTGCATGTCAAGCGTCGCGGCCATGGCTGCTGATTGAAATACAAATAGATGTATTATATTAATTTTTCCAAAAGTTAATGATGTTAAATGATTTTACTTGTTTTTCTAGGAAAATCTTAAAAGAACGTGAAATAAACTTGGCAAATCCAAGATTGTTTGTGATAATTAAGAGTAAACTTTGTGATTTTTAACAGTGGAAAGTAGAATTACTATTACATTTCTTCGATCTTAATTTGAGGGAAAATAATCCCAATCAACCTAGGGTCCCCCAGCGAAAGTGCCTCAGTGTTAATCCAATGAGAAAAAATTACTTTCTAATCCACATTTCTCCGACGGATTTGAATATTTTTACAAACTTTTATTAAAAAATGACAAATGTCGATAACTTACATGTCCCTAGAATCCCACTTTTTGAAATTGCTTCGAATATTTTGCATAAAATTATTTATTGAACATTAAAAAAATTATTCGAACTAATTTTAAAAAGTCGACTTGTAAGGCAGCTACATCTATCACATAAAAGAAAATGTTTGTAAAAAATATTCAATACAGGCGGAGAAATGTGGCTTAGATTTTTTTTTCCGCCATAGGGCACCGAGGCATTTTGATTTGGAGACCCGCGGTCCAGAGGTCTCATTCCCTCTTAATTATTTCCTGACTTATCTCAGTAGCTCAATTATTATTTTAACTGCACAATTGTTGTTTAAATTTATGCGCGCTTAGAAGTAAGACCAGGAATATATAATTTTATCTGTACTACAGAATAAATTCCTAATTAAGTTATTTAAATATGTATTAAATTTTGAAAAGTTGAGACTAAGTTTGATTTTTCATGCATTCATTGTACACATTTTTTTTACAGGGTAACAAGTTTTTTCCACCAACTAACTATACTAATTGGCTACCACCAGATCAGCATTGGGTACGCATATTTCATGTTTTTAATTTAACATAAAAATGGCTTAATTAAATCATAATTTTATTTATTTCTGATCGGGAATTACAAGGATTCGCCATGTCATACACCGGTACAATGGGTAAACAAAATTCTCGCGAACGCCAATATAATTCCAATTGAAGCATCATCTGAAGGAAATACAGGCATGAAAGCTAAAATTATACGTCACCTGAAACAAGCTAACTGAAGAGTTTGTAGATATTTGTCCGAATTCTGTTGGCAACAGTTACTCTACAAGCGTAAACAATCACAATCGGCCTTTTTTTAGATTTTCCTTCTTAAGTTTAAGAATATAACAGCAATTACAAATCTAATTCAGTTGTGTTTTCATCATGACTTAAGGTAACACAATAGTATCTGTAAAATTCGGCATATTAATTCAAATCATCGATCCATAAAGAAACTACTTTAAATCATACTTAATCCGTATAAAACAATGTAAGGTCAAAAACTGCCAATTTTGTAATTCAATTTATTTATAAAGCCGAAATATCTTGTTTGGAACAGATATTATATAATGGCCTGTCTCAATTTAACGATTTACGTAACGTTGCCAATTAGAAAATGTCCGAATGTGGTAAACATTTCACTTCATATTTCATGCATGTCAGCATAGGTATACAGCAACCTTACGTTGAATTTTAAAGCTCACCCAATGTCGCCAATGGAACAAACCGGCCATTATATCATAGCTGTACCAATATTTTCCGTATATTGTACAATTTTCATGCAAAATTGTATCATATGTTTAATTTAGGCACTTCTCCTTTTCTTCAGATGACATCTAAAGTAAAACGAAAAGTTACTGTAGAAAGTAGTAAAGAAAGTGATGAACCACGAAGACCAAGTGTATTTGAACGTTTGGGACCTGGTACTGGTAATATAGCAGCTCAACCGGATGAGGTAGGATCCAACTACTTTTCAATTTAGTGTTCTAAATTCTGGTTAGGTACAGCTATGATAGAGTTGTGTGTGATTCTTTATTGGTGAGCTTGAAAATTTAATGTTGGGTTGCTATAGCTTTGGAGTTGCGAGAAATCTAAATGGAATGTTTACTACATTTGAGCATTTTTAACTGCTTGGCTAAGTAATGAAAATCACCAAATCGAGTCCGGCCATTACCATAGGGTACGCCATGTTTTTTTAACAGATTTCCAAAAACATAATTGTAATAAAAACATGTTGTCGTAGATTTGCATACATCACAAATATTACTTTTGGACACAAAAATCACTAATATTTTAAGATACATTGAACAATAATGCAAGTCTGTTGACTGATGCAAAATTCAAACTGCAATCAGCAGATTTGAAATTTTCAAGTTGATGGTAAAACTTTGAGAGGTTTCACTTATTATTTTAATAAGATTACCGAAAATATTTATTTGAAAGGGGATTTTTTGGGGGGAGGAGGGGGTAAATATTGAGCAATCCAGAGCAAATCGTCTCTATCAATTTTATTTTCTGTGGCAAGATTCAGTTGTATTTTTCTATGACTAAAATTTCATTTCTTATTCTAGAAACAATTATGATAGCAATCCTGATATTCACATTTGATACCAATTTATAGTATCAATAAAATATATTTACCTATTTCATATTCTTTCAGAGGCAGAGAAGAACAGCAGAACACAACGAAAAGTGCCGAAATTGGCTACGTACAGGTGTTTGTACGTACGGGAGTGAATGCCGATATACACACAAGACCCTTCTTAGTACTTCAAGTAGACCTGCCAATCCAGAAAAGTATGGTGATATTTTGCTTACTAAAAATGGGCTATAACTTACGACTTTCCTGGTGGGGGGCAAGTTCGCCAAGCACTGCGACAAGTCTATTGTACTCAACCCCAGAAATGACACAAGCGCAAGAGTTACACATAGAAAAAGATACACAAACACATATACAAATGACAACATTAATGAACAGAAAAAAACATCCATGTCTTACCAAGATTCGAACTCTTAAGCTCCAATACTCCCTAACCGTTGTGCTACTGGGCGGCCCAACTGAGAATGGGGCTATGTTCTTAAACTTAAATACGTAAAAAGCATATTTAATTAAATAAAAAATATTTTTATTGTATTGATGAAATATGAATGGAAGAAATATTTTGAATGAAAATCTGCTGTGTGAAATAAGTAGTAATTGATTATTGTAACAAATCTACCTTCATCTTTTCCATCTATGCAGATTTTTTTAGATTGCTTTATATTTTTGTGACACGACAGTATTTAAATCAGTCCTTATCTTCATTAAAAGGAATTCATAGTAATGATGGATTAGAAACCTTTTGACCATTATGTATTTATACAGTCAAAGAGGCTGTTTTCCTACTTTGGTGTTAGTTACAGTTATTTTGGGGTTAAGCCTTTTGATTTGTATGTCTCAAACTCGAAAGTTTATATTTATCATTTGATTAAAAGTACTGCTCCAATTAAACACTTGTCTTTCACCACTTTTACCAGAGGTTAAAAACAAATTTTAGAAATGTAGGAAAAGAAAATTTAATTAATAATATTTCATCAAAAACATATGATTTGTTCATGTGTTATGTTTATCACGCCCTTCATTTTAACAGAGTGACCTCTTATTATTTTGTATTAGCATTCCATATTTATCAACAGGATAGTTGAGCTTCATAAAACCTTAATTTTAATTTATTAATTTTTTATTTTTGGAAAGAAATGACTTTTAAGACAGTGGTAGGTTTAAATAGGGTTTTTTATGTTTGTCACAACACTAAGGTTTATTGTTGATTCTAAAAATTTATATAATTTTATTTTATTAGTAGTTTATTTCCAGCTTGCATTCCAATATTTGAAAAAATCCAAAAGTTAGCAATTTTTTTTAAAGGAATAATAAGCTCAAATAAGTGTTTAAAATAAAATGTTATGTTGATCACCTTGGAATCACTCTAGTGTCATTTAATCTGTGCAGTACGCTCCCAAATTTCTGCAGATAATCTGGAGTTAACTGTTATTCTTTTTTTTTAACTTTTTCTTAATGTATCTTTTTTTTTTTGTTATTAATTTATAGGGAGATGGAAGCAAAAGATTTGAGGCATAAAGTAAAAACTAAGAAAGATGATTCTAAAGAATCAAGAAAGCATTCGACTTCCCCAAAAGTATGTAAATTTTTTGTTTCTGCACTGCATATTTTTTTTTTTTTTTTTTTTGTACATTTATTTTGTTTAAGTGAATTTTTTTTTATTAACCTGTACATAAAAATCAATTAAAAAAATTTATTCACAATAGTCTATTTAGCTTTGTGAAGTGTTTCAAAATTGGTACCTTAGTTATTTAAATTTTAGCAATTTTGAAACATTCTTACAAATGTCCTGTTTGACATTAAATATAAATTTTTTTAAACCTCAAAATGTTGTTATAAGAACACATCTTAATTCCTTTTCAATAATTTGTCATAATTATTGAAAAATTATTCATTATTATTGTATATTATCCATTCTATTATTACATAAAAATGTATGTTACAGCAAACTGAATGCTGTTTGCTAAACTTTTCTTTATTTTAATATGAAATAGAGGAAATCGAAACACAGCAGAAGCCTCAGCAAAAAAGGGGACCATGACAGCAAAATCAAATCAACAGTTGTTGTCACCCGACCTAGAACGCCCCCAGCCTTGGCTGAAACTGCTGTGGAATCGAAGAAAAAACCTGATAATTGGGAAGATGATTCTGATGGTACATTTAATTAATCAATATTGGTTTTTAGTCTTATTTAAGGCTGCTCATCACCCCCATACCCGGTCCTCTTTCGATGGGGCTTGCTAATGGTAAGTCTATGGAGAAAAAATGGTTTTTATTCAAAAAAAAAATCAATGAAATTATAGGAATATTTTGATACGTTTTTTTTTTTTTTTTAAATTCATAAAACTCCAATATAATTGTGCTTTTAAAGGTTATTTTTTTAAAAACGTTATTTACTTTTTTTAATCAAAATTTTTTCTATTAAAAGAAAGTAAGTAACGTTTTTTGAAAAATAACCTCTAAAACCACAATTTTATTGGAGTTTTATGAATTTAAAAAAATGCATCGAAATATTCCTATAATATCATGGCTTTTTTTTTTAATAAAAAACATTTTTCCCGATAGACTTACCATTAGCAAGCCTGATCGAAAGGAGAACCGGGTATGGGGGTGATGAGCAACCTTAAGTTTAGTTGATAACAATGTTTAAAATACAATTATTTAAAAACTCTCCAAACACTTCATCGTTAGTCAGACACTAACAACTTTATTTTAATAAAACTGAATTAGCTTGCCCGTCATACACATGTTCATATTAATATCTTTTGTAAAATTTTAACGAAAGTTTTCTGTAAATTATCTGACACAAAATTCTTAAAATTTAGAAATATCTTAAAAACACCAGTTTAAAAATCTGCTCAAATCAAATTGGGGAAATCTTAGCTCAATTTCTGGTGGATAGTCATCAAAAGTTATGGAAAAATCTCTCTGTTGAATAATTAATTATTAAAATTTAAATGATTATGTTTTATATTGGTATAAGAAGGCTCTAAAACTTTAGATTAAGTTTTGACCTATGTGTTCTATTAGATTGGCCCATGGATGCTGCTCAACTAGATTATAAAGAAGAGCTCACTTTAGAAAGGAAAAGACAGCAACTTCAAAGAGAACTGGAACTAGAACTTCAAAAGGAACGTCTCCTTAATGAAGGCGTAACTATAACAAAGACAGTAAATTTCGGATTCTCATTTATTACAACTTTTCTTCTTTTTGACACTTGTTCGCTTGAGTTACCAACACGTGTAAACACATAGCTATAATTAATGATGATTGTAAAGTTGATTAATTCCTGGATTCCATTGGTTTTATGAGTTAGCTGCTCCCATCACATAGACTAACCAATCGAAACTAATTTCCATTCCTCTGGAATTTTGTAAAAACACTTTAGAACATTTACTTATCCCTCAAAAGGTTGCATGCATTGTTTCTTGTATGTCTTGTAAAATGGTCTGGTCTAGTCTGGAATGAATGTCTAGATTATCTATTCACATGTATAAACAAGGAATTCGCAAAACTTACTAAAATAAAAACTTTGGATTAGAGGGTTGATTGTTACATCATTACTTGTAAGGTTAATTTTTTTAGATAACACTTTTGGATTTTTCAAAAAGTAAGTGTAACTTAGATACTTTTAGCGGAAACAAAAAAGTTTACTACTTTTCTGTAACTGTCAGATACCAATTTTGAAATTAAGCAAAAAAAGTGTTGCTATTTTTTGTTAATTATAATTGCAGTATATTGTTCGTGCTCACGTTTCTTTTGAATCTTGGTTCTCTTTAAAAAATGATAAAGTGGTTAAATTGCTACTTTTTTTTTAATTTGAAGTTTTGGTTGTAACTGTAATGATTTACTTTTTGTATTTGGTAATTCTAGCTACTTTTCATGTTAAGAAACTGTAACTGAGTTACTTTTTTATGATATTTACTGTAACTGTTACTTTTTAAAAGTAACTTTCCAATCCCAGACAAAAACCATTTAATGTTACATGTTCCCCTTTATCCCAGGTATCCTTCAGCGAGAGCAGCAGCACAAGTAGCAGCAGTGACAGTGGCAGCATCTCGAGCAGCTCTGAGTCATCAAGCAGCAGCAGTGAAGGGGACAGCAATGAAAGCAGTTCGTCAAGTTCTTCATCTTCGTCTAGTAGCTCTCGCAGACCGGTCAAGAGGAAGACCAAGAAATCGCACCAACTGAAAGAAGCTGCCAGAGGTATGAGGATAATATGTTGTTGTAATTGTTTGATGAGGGTTCATGTTCTTTAGTTCAAAGTCTGAGTCGTATTCAAATGATCTTCTGATCTTATCAACTGAGAGTTGATTGGCTTTGAGTCTATTTTTGCATCCTGAAAACTCACTTAACACTACTTATGAGGGTAATATGTTGTTGTAATTGAGAGTTCATGATCTTTAGTTCAAAGTCTGAGTCATATTCAGATGATCTTCAGATCTCATCAACTGGGAGTTGATTGGCTTCAAGTCTATTTTTGCATCCTGAATATCCACTGAACACTACTTATGAGGGTAATATGTTGTTGTAATTGAGAGTTCATGATCTTTAGCTCAAAGCCTGAGTCATTTTCAGATGATCTTCAGATCTTATTAACTGAGAGTTGATTGGCTTTGAGTCTATTTTTGCATCCTGAATATCCACTTAACACTACTTATGAGGATAATATGTTGTTGTAATTGAGAGTTCATGATCTTTAGTTCTAAGTCTGAGTCATATACATATGATCTTCGGATCTTATCAACCGAGAGTTGATTGACTTTGAGTCTATTTTTGCATCCTGAATACTCACTTAACACGACAAAGGTTATTCTAGTTGTAAACCATTTGTGAATACAAGGTGTTTTGCTTGTTTTTTGTGTAACTTTTATTTCCCTAAATAAATTTGACACTGCTAGAGTATGAGGATAATATGTTGTTGAAATTGTTTGATGAGAGTTAATGCTCTCTAAATTAAATTATTATAGTACTGATTACAGCACAAGCTTCTAAAACCACTTTATTCCCCTACCCCCTCTTGCTTTCCCGGAACTGACATGAGTGTCGCCGATTATGTTTCTCACCCTACTTGTGTTTGGGCTTTGTAGAAAGCAATTGCGATGCACACTGATTTCTGGGGAACCTCACGAGATTATAGGGGAAGAAAGTGTGTTCAAAACTGGTTTTGTGTTCAGATGAAACTAAATTTGTGAAAATAAATCTTCAGCCTACAAAGAGAGAATCAATGGGCTTTGAGTTCTTTTCTTTGTGCTTAACAACAGAAATTCTACTTTTTGAGGATAAATCATAATCATCTGCGTAAAAAATTTAATTGTTTTTTTCTTGTTAATGTATATTTAATTCATTTATACTACAATTTTCTGATTAAAAACCTATCATTTCTTTAAGCAACTAAGCCATGTAAATTTTTATATTTACCCACGTTTATATGAAAATTTGAAAATATTTTTATGTATACAATTTTGATGGATCTAAATGTCTCACATGCTTACTTTGGGCACTTCTCATATGAGTCCCAGAAAAAAGGATCCCCTTTATTTTTGGTCAAACTACATTTTCAAACCACAAATTTATAACTTATTTTAAATAGTTTTCTTATTGGATAAGTAAAACAAAATTGTAAATTTTCCTGCTTGAGTCAGGCCAGGTAGATTGACCCATAATATAGGGTGTCATTTCCTTCTAGTGCCCAAATTACCCATATGGTCCCATACAGATCCCACATTAGTGCGCTACCTAGTATAAATTGATATATTGTTTTACTTATTTATCAAGAACATCCATTCATAGGTACAAAATCCAAAACCAAAGATGACTTTGAGAAATCAAAAAGTGGCCGCTCCGCCAAGTCTAAGAAGGCTCGAAGCCCATCCCCAGTATTTGAACCTAGAAAAGCAAGCCGCAAGGGGAAAGATAAAATCCGGGAGCGAAACCTATCCCCGGCACCTTCTAAGAAACGTCACTCGGATTCAAAGGGCGAAGGGAAGAATGTAGCTGCTAGAAGTAAAGGGCCGAGAACACCTAGCCCTCCAGCAAAGTCAAGGAAACAGAGGCAGTGGTAAGAGTATTTTTTATAATTTTTTGTTAATTTATTTATTTTATTGTCTCACAACTACAGGAGAAAGTCCCAATTATGAGGGACACACACAGAAAGTTAAAACAGAGACAAGACAGTAGATTTAAAAACATTTGGTGATATATAAAAAAACATCAAGATCCTAAATAAAAGAATTATACAAACTATAAAAACAATTAAAAGGAGAATAAAAAGCATATGCAGTAGAATCTAACCTTTTTGAAAATAACGTATAATACGCAGGTAGAAATGAAAACCAATAAATTAACCTGTGCCAATAAATGAGGGCAGTCAATATTGCTAAGCCCTCTTTCTATTTACATTCCTCAAGAAATAAAATAGAATTTTTTAGCAATAGTGTAAAGCAGGGGTGCAGAATATATATGTGCAATCCTAGCTCAGGGGAAATTTTGCAGAAAACGTGTAATTTGGATTTTAACAATGAATTTCAAATTCCCTGACCAGCTATTTGTTTTCTGTTTACAATTATTAACAAATATTAAGCATAAGAATCTGGTATAAACTTGTCTTAAATTCAAGGCATACCTCAAAATAAGTCTATAGGCTTTTAAATATCAGACTTGTACCTCCTAAAATGTTCTATACCAACCGTAATACAGAATTCATGCAAGCCTATAATGCATAGTAAAATTTTGAGGAAATTTGCATTAGAATTGGAGTAAATGTTGATAGGAAAAACATTTCCTGTGCCCCTGGTGCAAAGTACAGATAATATTGGTAACTATCAAATTTTAACACAGTAAATGTTCTAAATTAGGCTTCACACCAGATAATGTTTTGATGTTGAGTAAATTGTTAGAGGTTTAAAAATCCATATAAGAATCATTGCTATGAAATAATTTAATTATAATATTTATATACAATGTATTAGGCAGTAGCAGTTTAAATTATCTGTTCTCTAGGGCCCAAAGCTCTTCTGCTGATAGTCGGGCAGCAGAAATGCAGCGTGGTAAAGGCAAACGTCACAAAAAGAAAAAAGACACACCTAGAAGTGAAGTAAGTTGTTAGTTTAACTTCTGAAGTTATTGTTACAGGTTTAATCTTATAGTAAAATTAAAATTAATGTATTTGTCTTTGACCAATTATTAATTCTGCATCGTAATAATATTTCCAAATCTCATTAAATCAGTGCTTTTAGTCTATTATTATTAAACACTGTAATAATTTCTAGAGATAGAAGTTTTTATTTCTCGCACGATGCCATTTTTTGTATCTCTTTAACCAACTGTGCAGATTTGACTATAGTTAAAACTTAGAATATCATTTCCTGTTAAATGGGTAACTGTGGCCCAAGCATAAAATCTTATATTGAAGAAGGAAGTCAGTAATTTTTTACTCATAGACCCAGGCAGTGCTGCCACTAATATGAGAAATCAAGAATGTTTTCAAAGAGTGTATTCTAAAAAAAAGCTATTTGCTTGAAAAGCTTCAGCCAAAGTTTCAGGGGTTTTTTTTCACTTCAAGCTCTGTTTGTTTGAAATTCGGATTAAAAAAAATCCCTTTTCTATTATAAAATAAAACTTCCAACATGTACTTGGCTGAAAATTGCCCCCAACTTTTAAGAGGCTGCGGAGCCCAGCCAGTGAGGCTTTAGCCTTCCATGTGAGCTGTCTCAGGTTCGGGTCCGTAAAAAAAATAACTCAACCTATAAATGGCCTGTGTAACCAATGAAAGTACGACTAATAGTATTCCATGTAAGGGTAGTGCACATTAAATATGCTCATAGATGATGGCTCCAAAGTCCGAATATACCCCTGACACTGTGTATGAAATTGCCCTTAAAAGATATGTTGGGTGCTGTTCAGGTGGTGGCTTTTCACTGGACTATGGTTCTAAATTGAAACACCTGTCGTCAATAGCCCTAGTGGAGCTCTAGTGGAATGATAACTCAACATTACCTCAAACTTTTAATGCTTATCGTTATTATAATTAATTACCCTTTTTTTCCAGAAAAGAAAATCTGATCGCATGTTGACCCCTCCTCTGAGCAGTCCCAATCGCCTCGGCTTGCTACCCACCCCCGGCAAAAAATCCAAATCGAGAGACGAATCTGGCAGCAAAAGGCGTCGCCATCGAGATACCACCCCTCCCCTCTCATCCGCCAATGCAGTGCCCATCAAAGTATTGCCCACCTCTCGATATCTGCCGGAGGAAAAATCTGCTGATAAGATGCGCTCTGAAGATCGTGGAAGGACACATTCAAAGAGGGATCCTGAAGATCTCCTGCCGATGCATAAGCGAACTGACAGCCACGAGAGAGTCGGCAAGCGATCGAGGTTATCGCCTAGAAAAGAACTCCGCAAAGGATCTCTGTCTCCCCCTAAAGAAAGGTAATGTTATAGGTTAACTAGGGGCATTGGGAAATGTTCCAAGACTAACCTACACACACCAGTTTTAATATTAACTCATATTTTATTGTAGGAAAAAAATCGAAGAAACTAAGTAAAAAATCCTAGGTCATAGTTAAAACAGGTATTTAAAAATAAGCTAAAATTCATTAAACATTAAATTTAAATGAAAATCATAACTAACACCTCACTGTATACCACAGCACATAACTCAGGCTAAATTACCTGGGTATACCCACAGAACAGAAGCACACCATATATTTATATACAGATATCAACCAGCTTGGTTACAGCACCTGGTATGCACAAATACAGATTGCAAAACATAAAAATTATCATACAAGACACTCCCGAACAAACAAATAACATAGTAGAAGAATAACCAAAAACTACTGCAAAGCTACTTAAGTGCCGGGAAATTTGTATTTCAAAAACTACTAATAATATTTCTGTTTTATCAAAAACAACCTAAAACGCTAATATCCGTTTTTTAAATAGCCAAACCAAAAGCAAATATTTAGTACCAATCACCAAGTGAAGTGAACTCGCGCATTGTTTATGGATGTGGAATTCGAAATTCACTCATGCACTTGATGAAAATCTCAACAAACAAAATCTCTGATTCAGGGGAATATAAAACCATTAACACAATCAAATGCCATAGGTTTAGCTTTTCTTCTTATTATGTGTATTTCCTAACAGGTATGACAGTGAAGCAATCACCAGGAAACTATATGCCGTGGCACATGATAAAGATAAACTGGATCGCCGTAGGGCGTCTGTATCACCTGTCCGTACTGACAGAAGAAAGATGCCTGTTGAAATGGATAAAAAACGGGATGCCCGGGAAAGTCCGCCCCATGATTCCCGTAGAGATCCCTTGTACAGAGGGGCAGAGGCACATGGCTATGATAAGAGAGGAAGTGACACAAAAGGCAAGAGGTTTGTGTCGCCAGAGGTAAAGAAGGGTCGAGACGATAAAGGTCGAGAACATGTTAAGGAAAGAGGTGTTGATTATGACACGCCGACATGGCAAGCCGATCATGTAAGAATTTATGATATCTTTATGTTTTAAAAAATTCTAGTTTTTCAATAAAATGAGATTATTTTTATTTTATTAGTTTATTTTTATAGCAGTAATTGCATTGCCTACTATAAAATTATATTTTTAGCACTGCATAGTATTTGAGTTTTTCTATTTATGAATGGGAATGTCCCAACCTTATTAAACTTTTTATTCAGTTTAAAACTTTAAAAATTCTCAGAAATATATTGTAGATAGGAGCAATTCTGATCTGTACATAAAACCATACTTGTGATAACTTTCATCTTATCACAATATGTGACTTTCCAGTTAGAGCACTACTATATGAAAAAAAATTGAAATAAGCTTATTTATTGAAGAGATAATCCATACCTAGCTTATGCTGAAATATCTCAAGTCTATTTTTTTCTCCATGGTTAATAAATTGCTATACAATGCTCCCAAATTTGCCAAGTATTTTCTTTGAAGTTGAATTTATGTCTGTTTCAAAAATGTATAGAGAAAGCCTGGATCTTCCTCTTCTGGACGTAGAACTCCAGAACCAAGAGGTCGCCAAGAGATGAGATCCCAGCCTCCACTTTTACGGAATGACGACAGATCAAGAGAAAGAGATTCAGACAGAAAGAAAAATGTAAAGAAGCGGGATATCCCTGTTAGAGCAATTGATGATTCCGAAAGAGCTCGCCTGCCTTCACCTAGAAGGTAGGTTCTAGACTTCAGCTTTAGTCATGACCTAGAAAGACAAGGATATTGTGACACCATGAAAAATCTAATTTTTTTTAATGAAACACTTGTGAACTTTTACAAAGAAAAACTTACATTGATAATAAAACACGTATATGGTTTTAGAGCCAATAAATCTTCATATGCAACTATAAGGGGATGATAAGTAGTTCATATTTTAGAGCATTCAACCTAAACTTTATTCAATGATTTGTATTTCGTTCACAGAAAATTATTTATTCAGCCTAAACCATGGCTTCTGTGCTCTTATTATTTTATTACAATTATCTATACATATAGCTAATTTTTAATTATTCATATTGAATATTCAATATTTCCTTTAAAAAATGAGTGTTTCTTTAAAAGGCTCTTGCCCATGGCCTCAATTTAAGGGGATTTAGAAAGTTATTCAAACACATTTAAAGTTTTTAGCACGGCAGAACAACCATTTTCCCCTTAACCCTTTCAGTCCCAGTGATGCCATTTGGCATCATCACTTTCAATATTTTTTTCAAAATGTTTATGTCTCGTTATGACATCAAAACACACATCATTCAATTCTTCACACTTTATTCTATTAGACAGTATTTTACATTAATTTCAATAGAAGTCAGAACTACTATTTTTTTTATTCAGAAAATAGCCAACAAGCGTTTCACCGGATTTTTGATAAGTTCACTTCAGTTCCACATATTTAAAACACAATTTAAACTATTTCGGTTAAAATAATTACTAAACTTTTTTTAATAATATGGTCAGATACCTTAAAATATATAACTCGAAGTGTTTTTAGGTAATATATATATTTTTTATTTTGTTGTTTTCCACAGTTAAAAATTTTTGGCATTGTTTCAAAAACCATATAAAAAATTTTAATGAATTTTTTTCTTATGGAATTCGTATATTTGACCTAAAATAAGCTTATTTTGTGAATATCAGATGTTTCTGTGGTGTAGTAAATTTTTGGGACTGAAAGGGTTAAATAACCTTTCAAACAGCCTGGAAATGGGCAAAAATGCATGGTTATTTTCACTGCATAACTTTTCAATTAAATTTATTTGAAATAATATGCTCTTGTTTAAAAAAAATCATAATTAGTTTTATTTTTGAAGAGAGGATCTAAAAATCATTCCCAAATGTGTTAAATACATATTAAGAATTAAAATGTAAAGTTTATATAAAATTTAAAGTTCTTGTAAGAAAGACTGTACCAAGTGAAGAAAAACTGGCTTTAAAGGATAAGACTAAAATCCAGTAACTTACATTTCATACCTTATCAAAACACTTCTTTTTCATTTAAGGTCCGAATCCCCACTTCACGGCCACCATGGGGTAAGGGAAATTGAATCTCTCACAAGCACCAGAGGTCGTCTGTATGAATCGGACCTCCCACCCGCAGACAGGGAATATGCATACGGATATGACACACTGCACGACCCATTCTTAAGCGAGAGACTGCTACCGTCTGATTATGAGTCTGATGTGTTACGCGGCCCATCCGTGTATCCATCTGATGTGTATTCGGAGTCAAGATACAGAAGGGGAGCTAAAGATCCTTTGGATAGATATGAGGCCAGGGATATATCGCCACGGGATGTGTTGCCTCATAGGGATATTATTAGTCTGACTGGGAGAGGAGATGGTATGGCCTGTTTCTTTTGTTATAGTAAATTTGATTTGTTCAGATCTGTTTCTTTTAATTAGATTAAATGTTAAATTTGAGGTTTATTAATAGTGTTGTGGTTGGGGTGATATGTATAATAGGATAATAGTAGAGATTATTTTTTTTAAATGTAATAGTGCAAGTTTGGTTGATTTATTATATCAATTTATATAATTTATATATTATTTTAAAATATTAATGAAAACTTTAAAATAACACATATTGATAACTATATTAATTAATTTAGTTATGTAAATCAGCAGTAATGCTGTTTAAACTAATTAGGAAGTTCATAAAATCATACAGAATTTCAAATAAATTATGAGCTCTTAAAATTGCTTATATATTTTAAAATCAACGAAAAGCAAACTTATTTAATGTGCATTTAATTTATAAATATTATTTATTGCTGGACAACCTGAAAGTCAAATGAGACATTAACACATCTTCATCCCCCAGATGATTAAACATGTTTTTAATTTGTCAACTATTGTTTCAATTAACTTATTTTGTTTGTTAGACTACCTTCCTGATATACCGCTGGATGATCGTCCATATGAGGACCGGTGGCCTAGAGGTAGAGCTCGTGATGATTGGGATCCGTATCCCGCTATTCCACCTGCTCCCTTACCTCCTCATGTGGCTGCAGGTGCACTATACTTTTTTTTATTTATTATGAAAATACATATACTAAATGTACAAGATTCCATTGCATAAAAGAAAAAACAGACTTATAAAACAACAAAATAAAATTGCTAATCCACTAAAAGAGTACTATAAAAAGGAACATTTAAATATTTAAAAACATGGAACTTAATATTTTTTTTTAAAGAAAACAATCTTATTTTGGTAATGTGTGTGCAAAATTTATCCAATTTATTGTTCTACTTCTTAATGAGTAATTGAGTGCTGTTTAATTTTGTGGTATTTTTATTTTATGTAACGTAAATTTATGCACTTACAACTTAATGCATTAATTTTGATATAGCGGACACACTATGTTTTCCCCGTTCATTTTTATTTTTGTTTTGATCATCAGCTGTTAGATTAGCGTGATTTTTTAAACTTTATATTTTTAATCAAAATTGTTCAAGTGGAAAAAAAAATTAAGAGTCCAAACTAGAAAAAAAAATTTGAGAGTGTACATTTTAAAAGTTCATTCAAAATACATTTTAACATTTTTAAGTCACATGTATTTCCTTGACAAAATTTATATTGAATCACAAAGTTTCTGTCTTAAAATGTTTAAGTACGTATAACTTTTAGCTCTTGACGAAGATCGCTATGGAATGCCGAGACGAAGGCGGGCCTCACCGTCTGATTGGCCAAGAGGTAGAAATGAAGACAGAGATACAGCTTTGAACCCAAGTCATAGGTTTGTTGGATAATTCTGCTGGTTAACATCTAATTTCCTACAAAAGTATACTATAATGCTTTTTTGTATATTATTGGTGATTTTTCTTAACTTAGTTTTTTATATGTCAATGCACTTTATTGAGTACTTTGACATATTTAATACAAATTTCATTTGTCATGAAACTAAAAAAAGTACCAGGTTCAATTAAACAAAGAAAACCTGATTCTTACTACCAGATCATTTTTTAACCTCTTAGAAGTATCTTAACTGATCCCACTCAAATCCCTTGTGTTTTCTATGCAGACCTGTTGGCAGGGGTCCACCATTGAAATCTACATATGCACCTAAAACTATAAGATATGGTTTAATTTTGCTCTCTACTTTATGTTATTACAGTACACTCCCACTTAACCGGCCTCCGTTTAACCGGATCTCCGCTTTAACCGGGTTGAAAATTTCCACCCTTAAAATTCTAAAAATAGCTAAGAATATAAGTTTTTGGTTTTTTCAATCGGTTTTCAGTGTCGCACATATTTCAAACGTGTGGTTTGTTTGGGAGAATGGGGAGGGGGCACTTGCTGACATTGAAAGGATTGGGGATCGACCGCCAAGTTGTCGAATTTCCAAACTTGGACAAAAAAAGTTGACAGATTTTTTTTTTGGTATGTAATCAAAAATGTAAAATACTAATAATAATATATAAAATAACCTGTAAAATGACATCTAAATTCAATGGACAATTTGCATATTTTTCAAAGTGTTATAAAAACTATTGGTTCCGATAGTAAAAATGCTCCTGGTTTCGAATATCAACTTAAAATTTCAAAAAAATGTTTCTGTAATTTAATAAAAGAATAAATGCACAAAGCGGTACGCCATTTGCCGATTGCTTGTGACGTCATCTGTTATGAGCCAAGGAATCTTCCGAATTCGTGAACGTTTGTTTACCTTTTCGAAGGTTTGAATTTCGAATGTTGTTTTCTTTTCGGTTTTTCAATATCCAATAATTTTAAGCCAAAATGGGAAAGTAAATAGTAGAAAAAGCAAACTAGTTAAGTTAAAAAAATGCTCTTTTCTTAATTTAAATTACTGAATTTGTTAATAAAAATATATTTACTATAAAAAAATACAGTTTTGACACATTAACTGACAGAAAAACTGTTTAAATTTGATTAAAAATGCACATTACTGTCTCGCCAAATGAAATGATTGTAGTTAGTACATTTATGCAAGTAAACTTGTATGATTGTTTCATAATTTTTTATACCCTTTGCTGAGAGCATTGAATGCTATATTGAAGATTAAAACTGTACTGCTCTAATTTACTACTATTTTGCCTGTATTCAGTTTCTAGACGCTAAGACATTTCTTTTGATGTATAAGACTCCCACTTTCAGTGAGTATTTTAGCTACCAGCTAAAATTTTGGTTTTTATTCTTCGTCTAAGCAATACCACATGAAAAAACTCATTAACCCCTCTGACACTATTTATTGTTTTAAAGTCTTGTTTTTTTTTGTTGTTGTTGTTGTACACCTCCACCTATTCTAGACCTAACTTTTCAAACTCAACTTGGCACAGGCATTTGCATATTTTAAATGCAGGCCTCTATCTTTGTGAAAACTGTCATCTGTCGGTGCATGCAATGTTAAAAGACACATTTGGACTCTAAACTCTTTAGGGACATGTGGTGTCAAAACTTTTGGTATTTTCTTTTTATGGAGGCCAAGACCTTTCTTTTGATGTATAACAATCCAGCTTTCAGTGACTATTAAAACTACCAGCTAAATTTCTGGTTTTTATTTTTCGCCTAATCATTACTACATGAAAAAACCCAATTTTTCCTTTCTGACACTATTTATTGTTTTAAAGTCCTGTTTTTTTGTTGTACCTCTCCACCTATTCTAGACCAAACTTTTCCAACCCAACTTGGCACAGGTATTTGCATATTTTTTAAATGCAGGCCTCTATCTTTGTGATAACTGCCATTTGTCGATGCATGCAATGTTAACACATTTGGACCCTAAACTCTTTAGGGACATTTTTTGCAAAAACTTTTGGTATTTTCTGTTTATGGAAGCCGAGACCTTTCTTTTGATGTATGACACTCCAACTTTCAGTGAGTATTTAGGTTAACAGCTAAATTTTTGTTTTTTATTTTTTGCCTTAGCATTACCACATGAAAAAACTCATATTCACCCCTCTGACACTATTTATTGTTTTAAAGTCTTGTTTTTTTTTTGTTGTTGTACACCTCCACCTATTCTAGACCTAACTTTTCAAACCCAACTTGGCACAGGTAGTTGCATATTTTTAAATGCAGGCCTCTATCTTTGTGATAACTGTCATCTGTCGGTGCATGCAATGTTAAAAGACACATTTGGACCCTAAACTCTTTAGGGTCATATGGGGCCAAAACTTTTGGTATTTTCTGTTTATGGAGGCTAAGACCTTTCTTTTGATGCCTAGTACTCCAACTTTCAGTGAGTATTTAAGCTGCCAGCTAAATTTTTGGTTTTTATTTTTTGCCTAAGCATTACCACATGAAAAAACTCATATTCACCCCTCTGACACTATTTATTGTTTTAAAGTCTTGTTTTTTTTTGTTGTACACCTCCACCTATTCTAGACCTAACTTTTCAAACCCAACATTACACAGGTCTATGCATATTTTTAAATATGTATTAATATTTCAATTGCCAGGCACAAAATTCATTTGTATTTTTCAAGCAGTTCTTGTGTGCAGTAATGAAAGTTATGATAAGATACCATCCAAAAATGCAACTGAAGGGCTGTTATTTTTCATTATTTCTGCAATATTATACCAATTATAGAGATTTTTAGCGATTTAAGTTTTCAAAATACTGTTTAATAGGTAAAAAAGTTGAAATTGGTATATGTTGTTACATTTTCTTAATAGCGTATTAATGTTTTAAAACCGTGTTTATTGAAATAACATCATCAATTAAATGAACAAAATTAGCTTGCAAGTGTTTAACGTATATTTTTATTTCTTATTGAAGTGTTTTGTATTCAGAAAAACTCATTTTTAAATAAGAAAGTTTGCTTTTCGTACTAGCAATAAACTTGTTTTAATTGGTTTGCACCACTTGTTTCTAGCATATTTATTTTTGGGTAATGAAGTATTTATCTGGGCTTTTGTGCAGTTGTATTCGTACACTTGCACAATACAGTACTTATAACCCATAATTAAGAAATAAACATGAAACGGAGCGATTTTTCGGACTCAACAATAACACTAAGCACCATTATTGCGATTACCGACAGTAGCAAGTGGTAGCCATTTCGTAACAGATGACGTCACATGACGACATAGCTGTTTTCGTGCCAAAAACTTTAAAAATTAATTAAAAAATAAGTTGCGCTTAAAAATCGGAAATATGCAAGATTAAGGAGTTTCTCCCTATGCTTAATCGAAATAAAATATGTTTGGAAAATGCTGTAATTGTCCATTGTACATGTATTTCATGAGGCAAATATCATCAATAAACAAAAGTGCAATCAAATAAGCATCTCAATTACTATTTAATTTCTCCGGTTTAACCGGATTTTCGTTTAACCCGCTTACCCTCGGTCCTGCTTAAGCCGGTTAAGAGGGAGTCTACTGTATATGATTTATGATACACTTCGATATCTAATACAAATGTCCTTATTTGAGAAAGTATTAGTACCAAATTAAACTACACAGAGAAAACAACCCGATTCCGATTCTTACTACCATTTACATTTTATAACCTCTTTAATGATCCAAGGGAAATTCATTTTATTTTCTCTGCAGACCTGTTGGTAGGGGTCCACCCCCAAGAGAAGGTCGATCAAGGTCGCCTGGCTCCAAATCATCTGTCTCTAATCGCAGTTCATGGAACGATCGCAGTGGCCGGCCAGATAGAGGCATTGACAGCAGGCAGCATGAAGATGCAAAGAAAGTAGGTTTGAATTGTTAAGTTATTGTCATTTTATTAAAAGTGGTAATAATAAATATCAGGAATCAGTTACATTTATTTAAGTAAAGTTTTATCAAAGATTGCAGACGAATTGGTAGTGAATTGGGTCTTGAGCACTATCATCCTTAAACTGATTAAAGGGAAATGAGAGCGATAGCCAGATCTCTATGTTATGAATGTGAAAAATATTCATGTAATTTATCCTCGATGATACTGTATATAAATTTAATTTGGCCGTAGTTGCACACTAATAGAATCATTGGAGTTCCTCAGTTTCATGAAAACTGGAGTTCCAATTTTTTTTTAAAAAATCGCAATTTACAATCACTAAAGTTTCTAGATTTTACAATCGTCGGAGTATCTCAATTTTAAGATGATTATTTCTGGCAAGATCTGTGGAAACCACATTAAAAAGTTGATAGTGACATATGAAAGACCAAGTCACAATACCTGCAACTAAATTTATTTGGAAATTACAAAATTGTAGGATTTGGTTGTATTTTGCGCTGGCTAACGTTTGTGGTTCACCAAGTCATGTTAAGTAAATGAAACTAGTTATAACAATAACAAATTTATTAACAACAAATAACAATAAACTTAACTTATAAAACTTGATGAACACATAAAATCATATTAGAAATTAACCGCGGCACAACAGAAGATACAGAAATAAATAATAACAAATAACCCCCAAAAGGGGTGTGCGCGCCAATGCATTCGCGCTTGCTGTATTTATACAAAATACACTGGTCACAGTTACAGATCCGGATAAATAGCTACAGTTCCAGTTAAGGCGTTCGCCACACATTAATTCTCAACCCTGGCTAGAATTATTTGATTATACACAATAAGAATCCATGTCCTTTTATTATTATAATTATAAATTTTTATTTAGAAATATTTCATATAGATATTTAACAAGCACAATTGCTTGGTTCAATTATTTTTTTTATAAACAGATCTCCATGTTTTTTTCTTCTTATCGTATAGAATCTGGACGACCGAAAAGGAAGACCAGTCATTAAGAAAGGGGACAAGATAAAACCCAAATCAGAATCTTCCACCGATGACAAACCTCCTTCTAAAGACAAAGCTCCAGTGAAGCGAGCCCGTTCACCATCTCCAGCTACTCAAGTCAAACCAAAGAAACGAAAAGTGGAAGATATTTCGGATGAATTAATGAAGTATCACGGAGGAGGTCAAGTTTCGGATAAAAAAGGTAATTGTGTTTTTTTTTTCAACTATTAAAATTATCTTTTGGTAGATTATTCTCTTTTCCAGTATTTCAGCAGTGCAAAATTGATTGATTGTACACAAAGATTGATTTGTGTAGCAGTTGAGTAGTTATGTGTTTGTTTTATTCAGATTCTTATTTTCAGACCCTAAGTTTAGATATGCAAAGAAATAACTGTTTATTTAATATAAAAGTACAGTCGAACCCCGCTATTGCAAACACTCAACGGACTTACTCAGGAGATCGTTATAACCGAGGGATCGCTACATCCAAATTCGAAAAAATTTATAATTTACAAGCATGTTACGTTTTTTTTACTTAAGCAATCACATATCACGAAATTTCCATCAATTATAATAATTTAATTAGCTTAATATAATGAAGGCCTATTAGAATTAAAAATAACATTTTAGACATTCACTCAAAAACAATAAAAATTCAACTTACTCATAAATTTATTTATCACTTGTTCCGAAAATAGGACATAATCTTAGGTTGGAAAGATTTTGATTTTAAATACATTTCAGCAATTTTCTTATCCACGATTTCAAATGAGTCCAATACACATTTATCTATATTTTCTTTAGCAAAAAAGTTGTTTAAAACGTTAACAGCTGCCTTGCGTCAGCAATTGAAGGACCTGGAGTTACATCATCTCCTTGTTCTTTGATGTCCGAAGAAGGATCTACAATAATGGAGTTGCTCTGTTCTTTGATAGATGTTACGATATCTTCTTCACTTATTTCACCGGATGTCACAACTGCGTCATCGCAGCATTCGAAGTGTTCAATCTCGCTTTCGGAAAAGGCATTCACTCCGTGTTTATCCAGCCATTTGGAGAGTGGCAGATTGTCATCATCGTCGTCACTTTCATCTCCTTCCTGTGGTGTTTTCTCAAGGCCTGCTCGACGAAAGCAATTTCTGATGGTAGAGTCGGTTACCATCCTCCAAGATTTTTCTAGTAAAACAATTGCATCAAGGAGGTGAAATGTCGCAATCAGTGTTATTGTCGTAACATTCTAAAATGCGCAAGATAAGCTGCTTCCGGTAGATGCATTTTAGACTCCGGATCACTCCCTGGTCCATCGGTTGCAAAACGGACGTGGGGACGGACGTGTTCTTGGGCTCAATGTGGGCAGTACAATTGTCTATCAACAACACAATTTTCCGTTTCTTTTGCGACAGTTCTTTATCCCATTGTCGAACTAATTCCTGAAAGAGTTCCGATGTCATCCAAGCCTTTTTGTTGGCCTTGTAAACTACCGGCAGTTTTTTTGCATTCTTGAAGCATCTTGGCTTTTGGGATTTTCCAATCACTGTAAATTTTCGTTTATCCGAGCCATTCATATTTGCACACACAAGAACTGTAATTCTTACTTTGGATAGTTTCCCACCAACACATTTTTCTCCTTTCAGCTACAAAGTTTGGTTTGGTGTCATCTTATAAAACAAACCTGCTTCATCCGCGTTGAATATGTCCTTCTCTTCATAATTGCGGATGATGTCAGGCCAGACATTTTCCATCCAGTAGGTAACGTCAGAAGCGCAGACACCAGCGGCTTCACCCACAATTTTACCACAGTTGATATTGTTACGCTTTTTAAACCTGTCCAACCATCCATTTGAACACACAAAGCCTTTTTCATCAAAAAGTTCAGCAAATTCATTGGCCTTAGCTTGGAGAATGGCCCCCGTTATGGGTAAATTCCTATTTCTCTGCATGGTAAACCACTTAAACAGAGCATCATCCACGTTTTCTCGTTCAGCTGTCCGTAATTTTTTAGATCCATTTCTATTCTTCTCGTATGCTGAGTTAATAGACTCGCGATTCTTCCAAATCGTTGCAACAGTTGATTTTTTGAGCGAAAATTCTTTGCAAATTGAAGATTGGCTCTCCCCGCTTTCTAATTTTTGAATAAATTTAATTTTGTCTTCGATAGAAAAAGCTTTTCGCTTGCATGTACTAGCCATTGTGATTTCGTTATTGCTTGACACAGAATTCAGTCAATTGAAGCCAAAAATGCTGAGGACACCACGTGACTGCGTCGTTTATCCAGAACCAGTTGAACCACACCTTCCCATAAATATCTCCCCCCCCCCTTCCTTTTCGTAGAATAAGCTATTCTTTTGGCAATAGAGCAGAAGTATGAAAGTGGTCTAGCATGTGTACTTTGTCCAGTTATCCAGAAACATTTGTTGAATACCGACTTCAGACATAGATGCCCCAAGAAAGGGGCTACCACTCCCCTTTACCTTCTTAGCCATACGAGGGGGATTTGACAAAGGGACAAAAGACGTGAATTGTGTCTATGCTAGTGTATTTCGGAGAAAAAAAAGGTGCGTATGTATGGTAGGTCGGTTTGCTTAGGATCAAGGGTAAATGAATGTCACTGGGGAAAAAATTGGTACCGATAATGAGAATAAATTTTTGAAAATTTGGGATCGCTATACCCGATTCTCCGACTTTTGGTGATTGTTATAAGCATTTCAAAATGCATTAATGGTATAGGGTTTTGGTCGGGATCATGTGAAAGGATCGCTAAAACCGGGGGATCGTTATATCCCGGGATCGCTATGGCGGGGTTCGACTGTATATTTTAAAAGATAATGCATTGCACATCGAATTTCATAATGGCTCAAATTTAAAAAAAAAATCTTATTTTTGGTCGGATTCCTAGAGTCATGAAAATTGTTAATTTCAATCATGGATTGTCGACATTTCATTTTGGCAGAAACCCTGAAAATATGTTTTTAAGAAATATTTATAAACATATTTACTAGATTTCTTTAATTTTGATGTAATCTTAAAATATATTGTTTTAAAAAAAGAAACAGAATTGGTGTTGTTAAAAAATAAAGAAATTGTCATACTAAATGTTCAGATTTTTCTGCTTACGACTAAACTATCTTGCATCCAAATAAATTATTGAAATAAAGCATTTTATGAATTTTATCATTATGGTTATATTTTCAAATGTTCTCTCATTTAAATAATAATTATTTAGCATCGCCAGCTCCACCTAAGAAAATTAAAGAAGAACCAAAAGCTGCTGCCAAAACTTCTACCACTGGTGCACGAAATCAGAAGTCTGGTAAATGGATGCTTAAAATAGTTTTTTATTTATTTTCTTTTTATTCTGAAATCAGTTGCATTTAACTTATTTAAGAATAAAAAACGAAGAAAAAAAGGAATTTTCTTTCCTAATATTTATTTAGATATTTTTTACCTTTTTTATTTGATTTTGCATATCAAATGTATCACTGTGCTTTTGTCTACATTATTTTAAGCAAGCTTTGAAATACATAAATCTTAATGTGTTAATAGAATATTTTCATTTAATCAATCACAATGCAAGCATTAAAACAAATGTCTCTCTCTCTCTATGCCTAAAATAATCTATGCTATTTATAAAATTCACTAATGCTTACTTACACATAGCATTTTACTCTTTTCATTTGCTTTGCTTAATATTTTATTTTGTCAAGACCTGACCAATTATTACAAAAATATGTTATACCTGCTGTAAAATCATTTAAAAATGCATGATATTTAAAATCTAAAGAAGCTATAAAAAACACAAGCCTAATTTGAACAATATCTCAAAGATTCTTTTTTAAGAAAATGAAACTTAAGGTATTTAAGTTGTTTTACATATAGCTGATGCTGTTAAGAAAGAAAGTGAGTCAAAATCTACAGCCGAAAGTAAAACAACCGGCTCGTCTAAAGAAAAAGCTCCAGTAAAAAAAGTGCATTCCTCATCTCCTGCGCCTACTAGTAAAGTTAACAAGGGTAAAAAATGATATTTAAGCTTTAGATTTAGTAAAATGACTGTAATTTGACTACTTGTAATACTGTGATGGATATACTAAATTTGTGGATTGTTTAAATCTACAACTGTTTCTCAAGATTTAGTTTTGGGAAAAGAATAACCCCAGGAAAGTATTAAGAGATAGAAGTTTATCAGCATGGAAAAAAAGTTTTAGTTTCTTTATGCATGTAATTTATTTTATGGGTTACATTCATTTTTGCTTTGCTTTATATTTTTATTTGTGGCCTTCCAGAAAATTTCAATATTTTCTCTCTGCATTTATATACAAAAGTAAAATTTATCTTCAATGAAAACTTAAATGGCTTGATTCCATTTTTGGAGCTGAAAATAATTTCTACAGTAACATCATCTTAATTTATGCTGATAGTTTCTTGATAATAATTTTATTAGAAACTTACCATACTTACAAACTTAATACTTATAGTGTAAAATATTACGTGAATATGTTATCTTGTTAGTACATAACTTAATATGGAAAAAGTATCTAAGCTTTTATCTTTGTATCAATATAGTTAAACAAGAAACTCCCCCGCCTAAAAACGAGCCTACATCCACAGCAGATAAGATTGATATACCAGTCAAAAGTTCTGTTAATAAAGCGAAGGAAAAAGACAGTCGAAAATCAAGAAAATCAGGTTTAATTTTGGCCTTGCTTTCAATTGTTATTTTTTAAAACGTGTTTTTGCATAAATGTATATGGTTTCAAGCTTATTAATTAATAAAGTAAATAGGTCATATCGACAAATTTCATTGCATTCTTAAACCATGGCAAAGGCATATTATATTTACTATATAGTTTATAAAAATATTTTTTTCTAGATATTTTGCCAAGTCATTGAATAATTTTTATCATACCCAATACTTTTAAGTAGCCATAAAGTATTCATCTCAAGTCACTTGTTAAAAAATTACAATCTTTATCTTTAAATTCTATTACAATTTAATTTTTTTTACAAATTAGAGCAATTCTGACTTTTTTTCTAGAGTATTCTTTATTGTAAAAGTTAGTCATATATTTTTGTTACACAGCAAATTTCAAAATTCATAAACTGTATTTATAATTCATTTTAGATGACAGCACTCAAGGAGAAGTGTTTAGTGACTGGAGTGATGATGATGACGACTTGCTTACAAGAGATGATTTTTCAGAGGTTAATGTCTAGCTTGTTTTAATTATTTTTTTTCAATCTGATCAAAACTAAATGTGTTTCCAGGATTTTCGGAACTTAAATTTTCATTAAAGTTCATGCATTTTGGAAAAATAAAAAATTGCAGCATTCTATATATTTTAGAGCATATATAAAGTATATTTGGCGCATGTAGAAAAGTACAGCTGTACTTGTGAAGAAATACTACATCGACTTGTATTTATATTTTTAATTGTTTAGAGGAATTTTTTTGATTTCATATAATAGTTTTCATTGTACTTCAAAATCTGCCTATATTATAAAAGTAATAAACAGAAAAAAGGAGAATTATTGTCTTATTGAAAATGTTTCTGCATCTAACGTAGTTAATCCTCCAAAATATTATTTGTTGTAGTTTTATCATTTATTTCACTGCATGTATAAAAAAATAAAAAATATCTTTAATGCATTAAACTTATAATATTACTTCATAGTTTTTTTTGCATACTACATTATTTTACAGAACATAGAAAAAAGTAAGCACAAAACAGATGAAAGCAGTGAAGGAAGATCTCGTAGAAGGGAGAACATTCCTTCAAAAGAGCCCCAAGAAATTAAAAGAGAAGCTTCCATTAGTAAAGGGTAAAGATATGAGTTATTAATAACAGGGTTAGATACTGACTCAGGGAAATCAGTAAATCAGGGAAAAGTCATGGCATTTAACCAATCTGGAAATAACAGAGAAATTCATGATTTTTTTTAAAAGATCAGGGAAAATTTCCAGAGTTGCCATTTCTTGCCAAACATGAGCTTAAATACCAATTTCTCACTCTTATTAATCTAATCCAAAGTTGACTACCACAAAGCCAACAATCACCATAGCAAATGGTGAAGAAAGGATAAAATAAAAGTTTAAAAGTTAAAAGTTACTGCTTCTTAATCCTCTTTCGTTTTAACTGCCTTAACGCATCTTTTATAAATTTAATTTAATTACATTTTACATTATATGCTATTTTTTATTATTTTATTAATTTTAATTTATTTCCATAGATCACATGATGAAGCTGCCCATTCAAAAGACAATAAATCCTTTTCTGATTCTAAAGAATTGGATACCCATGAATCCCTGTCTACTAAAGACGAATCAGGTAAATTTTAAAAAATAATTTTATGTTTTAATCTTATTAAATTTGGGCAACCTAGGTCTTTAAACCTAAAGAAAGTTCATAAAATACACTTTTTTTAAATAAATAAAAATCTGTTAACTTAAACATCCCTCACTGAATCAAGCCAGCATGGCCACTTTTTATAACAGTCAATCTCAGTTATTATATTCTAACTCAGTTATGACAACTTGTTTATGACACCATAAATATTTGGTTCCTTGAATTGGCTATAGACCTTAAAGTTATAATACAGCAACCCCTTGTTTTATCGCGCTTTCCAGGAGACAACCGAATGCGGGGTATAACACGCGACTTGATAATATTATACTTTTGATGTATTTATGCTCATAACAAAGTTTTTTAAAAGCACCATATGTATTTGAAAAATAAAACTAAATCTCTAAAAATATAGACAAAAATTAAGAAACGACTTATTATTAATTACTATAATCATTACACATTATTGCACAGGTTATACTATAATATTTCACTCATTTTCTAGTAAAAAATTTATCTAAGGTTAGCTGTTTTAATTTTTCTCATAAAACCTGCTTCCCAGCAAATATCAACGAACGAAATTTTATTAACTGCATTTTACCAATATGAGATGAATTTATCCACCAATAATAGAATCAATTTTAAGGAAAGTATATAGTGATAAAAGAAACAGGGGAAAATACAAGTGAAATGATACAAGGAGCGATATATCCGAATGCACAATGTAACAAGGCTCAATATAGCGATGGTTACTGTACCTTGCTTATAACGACAGTTTTCAACTAAATCTTCAGTTATAACTTTAAAAATATACTTTTATATGATATCCAAAATGCCTTCTTAAAGAATTTTGATTAATTCGTCAAATTGTGTTAAAAGTTACCAAATTTTAAATTTATTTCCTCCTAAAATTTTATGGACCAGATAAATAGAAATTAAACTACTACTAATGATAGCACATATTATTAAAAGTTATTCAATAGATGTCAGATTATAACTTTAATTAATAACATGGGTAAATGATCCCTATGTAATTTACCTAGTTTACCTATCTTAATATTCAACCTTGTTTATAAGGTTACTCTTTTGTAACGTCATAAACATTGTGATCCCTTGAATGACACTATCACTGAGTTTTACTGTAGTTTTAATTAATTTAATATTCTTTTGTTTTAGTTTGTTTTAAGAATTCTCTCACTTGTTAGGTTAGATTTGAATTTTCGTTACACTAGAGCTACACGAGGGCTATTGGTGACAGGCATTGTATTTTAGAACCACATTCAAGTGATGAGCCGACACCAGAATCGCTACCGTCAAGGGCAACATCATACGCAGCGTTAAATTCTCTCACTGGATTAAAATACAGCACATCACTAACAGAATAAAATCTTTTTAATGAAGCTTTTTCATAAATAATTTTTACCAGGATATAATTAAAATTCCAGAATAAATTTAGAATTTTATTTTAACACCAACAAACAATTTTTTTCAGCTAATTAAAAAATGTTTAATAAATTATTGCCGTTACTATAACTTATATTTTGTTTAAACTGTCATCTATTTTATAGAAGAGCTAATCTGTTTTTTTCTATTCAGCTACTGATGTTGATGAGTACATAACGGCAGAAAGTGTTGATTACGATCCTATTAGTGATGATGAATTGGAGGCTATGATAGAAGAACCTGACGATACACTTATCAAACCAACTGTTGATAATGAAAAGTCAAGTAAGCTTTGTTATTATTTATCTAAATACTTTTAACTTTGCAATGTCTGCCTGTTCAGCAATAAACATAGTAGAAAGCCAAAAATATGCATCAAAATCAGTAAAGTCCTAAAATTCAAGAAGGAAGATAAATTTAAAAAGGACCAAAATCCTAATGTCTACAAATTTTTTTGTCCCATGTTAAATAGACTTATGACCCTCTATTATGTGTTCATATTAAAATTATAAAACTTTTAACTATTTTATTTCTTTTAATCACACCTATACCATAAGCATATTAATTATAATGCATAATTAATGATGTTTTACTCTTTTAATGCATAATTAATTAGCTAATTAGCTACAATGGTTGAAAATACACTAATAACAGGCAAAATGCTCCCACTTGGCCTGTAAATAAAAGTTATTTCTTGAATTCAGATGGCATTACTTTGTAGGAGGCTATGGTCTGATTGATGGCCCTAAAAATAATATATTTCTAGTAAAGGATGCTGAAATTATTTAAATATGTAACTTTTTTTTCTCAAACGGGATTGCAACATTGGCGGTCAAGCCTTTGCGGACTCTGCATATTCCCTAGAACTGAGTGCCATTTTTTGTGGCACCATCTAGGCGACTCTCGCTACCAATTTTGATGCCCAGATTACAATGAATCTGAGCTCTCTGTGGATGTTAAAGTATGCCGAGAGAACCCAAGCCAAATGGGCCCTCCAGGGATTTTTTACATGCCACATAATCATATGACATGTGTGACCAAGGTTTTCCCATCCAGAAAATTTGACGACTCAGCCGGGGCTCAAACCCCCGATCTTGGGCTTACGAGGTGGACAGGTTTAACCTTTCAGCAACTGAGCCGCTGTAACTCTTTCTTTTGACAATTTGAACTGCAAAAATTCTGAAAGTTAGAGATTAAGATATATTCTTTATGTTTCATACATTAAAATCCCAATAATGCGACTTTTCAGAAATTGTGGATGCCCTTGATGTGAACTGGTCGGCTCTCATGAGCGAAACCAAAACCGAGTTTGTCCCTGGTTTTGCTCGCCAGAGGTTCAAGGCTGCTCATGTGTTGTCCAGGATTGGATTCTCACAGACCTTGGCTGGACCTGAACTCAGCGAGAAGATTATAGCTCTTTGCCAAAAGCAACTGGATGAAGAAGTGACTAAAAATGAAGGTATGAACTTTGAGTTTTTTGCTTGTGCTGATTAGATGTTGTGTTTTAGAGTTGTTGTGTTTATTATGTCATGTTGGTATTTCCATTTAAAGTTATTCAAATGCAGTTTTTTAAGGAAGTGCTTAGTTATAAAATTAATCTGCATTGTTTTAATACAATCATCTTGGCTTTATGTGATGTTGATAATTGTTTTATGTTAGTTCACTTTTATTTTATTTAATGTAACTGTCTGAAAATGGTTACCTTACACTCATATGGTGACAGAAAAATTATCCTTAATATCTTGTTTGTGGATCAACCAATAATATACATAACACTACCAAAGTAATTCTTGTAAAGTAAATGTGCCAATAGTTTTCCTTATAGATTTTTTTTCCTTTTTTAAAGTGCTTAATAAACGGACGAAATTTAGCCTTGGTTATCTGAAGTATTCTTATAAATTGATCCTACTTTCTGCTGCTGTGTTTTTCAAATAGTTGTTATAAATTGAGTGATATATTGTAGTTGTGAAAAAATATTCCCATTTGTAAGTTAAACATTAGATGGTGTACTGATTATATTTTCTCGTCTGTGTTTCTACCAAAATAACTCTTTGCTTTCATGCTATACCATGCATAAAAAGGTGACAAATCTCCCATGTTAACACTTTACCTACTGGCCGTCGATTATTCGACGTTTGCTCCCTGGCTCTTACCAAACAGTTGGCGATTATTCGACATTTGATCTTTCTGTTAGAGATTTGGTTAGGTTTGGCCGTGTTCAGTCTACACTTCAATCCATGACCGATCGGCATCAAGTTGTTCAGTACAGCGGATCACTCTACACCAAAAATGTTCAGTGGATTAGATCGGTCTGATCGAGTCAGGACCGAGCCAATTTAGTTTAGTTTTGAATTATCGTAGCACTAGAGGTACATGAGGGCTATTATTAAATCGAGCAGTGAAAAGGCATAGTATGTTCGAACCGCTACTGGTCTGTAAAGTGTCAACTCAACGGGAGGTCCAAGTCTTTTCTGCACACATTACTATATAAAACCTTGATAAAACTTATTAGTTTTTAAAGAATATTTTTAAAATGTCATTTGTTTATCTCTTCGATTTAATCTAGCCCCAGAAAATGAAGCTACAGAAGCGGATTCCAAGGAACAAAAGAAATTTGTTCTGGAACATCCTCTGGCCGCTTTCCATGTTTCCATCTCCCAGAGCAAAAGAGAAAGAGTCAACCTCTTCAGTCAAGTTGGGCCCTACAGACGCGCTCTATGTGCGAGAAGAGACTTACAAATAAGAAAAATTCTTTGCAAACCTCTCAATAAAGTATGTTGAATGCATTGGATTTTGCCGGTTTTCTTTTATTTTTATGCTTTGGTTTATGGGTCAATACTATGAAAAGTGTGATAAGTCGTAACAGATCTAGCAATGAAATTACATTAATATCAATTATCTATTAAAAATTTTAAAAAAAAGTTTAAAACTATGCTATAACATCTGATGCATAGTTACAGAATATTGGTAACAGAATTGTATTCCAGTAAATAATAGACATTTTTCTAAAAGCTGGCGATACGACTAATTAATACGATTTTTTTTTTATTTCTCATATTTTCAAACTGGTAGTCAGATTGGCTTCTTCACATTCACAAAAACTATCATTTGATATTTTTAAAAAATGTGTATTTCTATTACTTTAGGGTGAGTTAGCAATCTGAGCTACTCTTAAGTGTGTGTATTTCAACAAATTAAATTAAAAATCAAGTCATAACAAATTAAATTAAATTTTCTTATTTTTTTTCTGCTGAAAATGTGTTGAAAAAGTTGCAGCCAAGGAATTTAAACACTCTATCAATAATGTAGTTCTCTTCCAAAAAATTACGTTTTCAGCCTGGAACTCGTTTGGAAATTGATGTTACCAATCTGACGTGTAAACTTGTGACTTCTTATTGCCTATTTCAGGTAAATTTTTATTTAAAAAATTATGCATAATATTGATAAAAGACATTAAATAAATTTTCTTCAAAAGTACATTTGTTGCGACAATATAAAGCAAATATATCTTTGCAAAACATGTACAGCTATTTGTGAAATGTTACAGATCTGACTTGCCTAGTAAGAAATAAACACAACATGTGATAATTTTATTAGGACGTAAAGCACTAACACCATTACTAAGTAAAAAAAATTGTCAAAGAGGCTAATTTTATTTTTAAAAAAATTCTTTGTGACCGAAACTTACCATTTTCCTAGTATTGACCCTTGTTTTTGTTATTGTGTCCATGATACTTGATACTATATAGGGCCACCCTTATCTTTGAATATTGAGTGTTTATTTGCATGGTAAATTAATGTTGAACTGGACAAAGAAGTGTATTTAGCATAAATAGGTAATGGAAGTTCCATAACTATCAGGATGTGTTCTTTTTTTCTTTTTTTTTTTGTAAACACAATTACTATAAATAAAAATTAGCCATGAGCATATAAATTAGTTTTAGGCGTTATTGTTTAGTTTTTTTGTATTGGGGATCCAATCATTGATTATTTATAAGTGCAGAATATTATTTCTCAATTTTATTTTTAGTTGTATTATTTGCTGCATGGGAGATAAACTGAAACTTTGTAAGTTTTAACTAAATATATTTTTTAAATGGCAAAACTTTTTAATATAGTTTGCTCTTTATATTTTTTTACAAATACATTTGTATGAGAAATATTTTTACATTTCTAGAACAACTTCGTGGGTAAGTCACAAATGTCATACCAAAAAAATATGTATCTTTCAATTCAAATTGAAAATCTATTGATTCATGTTAAATTGAAAGCTGCTGACATCCTAATGCACTCAGTCTCACATTTTTCTCTCAAAACATTAACTTTTAAACAGACTTTCTTAACACATGTAAACTCATTTAAATGATTCTCTCTATTAAGCATATAATTCTTTTCAACCTTAAATTTTTGTGTACAATTTATTCACCTAATTCCATTTAATGCTATGCCAAAGTTGGGCACTCATCACCCTTGAAACACAACATACATTATATTGGATAAACTGTTGAATTTTACATTAATTTCTACTTATACACTATTCACCAATTCCTACTACCGATATTAATTGTAACTCTTCCATTTTTCTCTTTTTTTTTTTAACCTTTCTCAAAACCCAACCAAGGTCCACTGCATGTATGTATTGATTGCTTTGTAAAGTTATTTCGAAGGAATATGTATCAGCAGCTTGAATAAGGCAGCAAGTGCAATTGAAGAGCTTAGTGGAAGAACATGCTAAGTAACATTTTTGAAAAAATTGAGATTTTTGTGTCAATGAACAGATTATTCTATCCATTAAAGATACAAGTTTCCCTTTTTTCTTAAACTTAAAATATAGTCTAATTTTTACAGTTTGCAAGTACTGTTTCTAACAGATCTGGGTGCAAACTAAAAACTTTAAATCTCAGTATCTCGTTTTTACATGTTTGTCGCTTAGCACGTTCTACCACAAAGCTCTTCAATTGTGTTATTATTGCTTATTTCCCTTCTTTTAAAGGGGACGTAAGAGGGGGTCTCCAAATCGAAGTGTCTCTGTATTAATCCAACGGGGAATAAAATTCTAAGATGCTTTACCGCAGCTGTATTGAATATTTTTTTACAAATGTTTTTCTCGTATGATAAATGTAGCTGGCTTGCAAGGCTTTATAATCCCACTTTTTGGAATTTTTTTAAATATTTTTCAAATTTTGGATTAATATAATTTTACAACACAATATATTTAAATCAGTTTCTAAAAGTGAGATTAGAGAGCCCTGTAAGCCAGCTAATCATATGAAAAGATGCTTGAAAAAATATTCAATACAGCTGGGGTAAAAGTTAATATTTTTAATTTTAATATCATGCAGTAAAAACAAGTTTACACAGATAATTTGCAGTTTCCTCAGATGGTTAAACAGCTTATTCATATCCCTATGCATGGTTTTAAAAAAATACCTTTTAACCCATACCTATTTCCTATTACTATTACCTAGTTTCTGTTACTACTATTCTAATTTCCCTTTGCAGCTTGCTGCGGTTCCTACTGTAAGTTTCCCGCCTCAATATACAGTCGTTGACAAAGACTTATACAAACAAAGTCTGGAACTTTTAAAGTTAAAGAAGACTGAAAAGGCCATTGATTCATCTAATATTCCCCCAACTGCCGTTTCTTGTTAAATCTAATGTGTGTGTGACCAACAGTTTAACTAAATCCTTGTTTGTGTGTATTTTGTTGAAATAAAACATATTTCATTACATTGTTTGTTGCACGGACATTACATCGCTTGTTTCAAAGATTTGGTTGTTCGTTTATAGGTTTAGGTTTTGTTTATTTATGGATATGGAAGTTTGATGAAATTGTAAACTTTTAACTACACCAAAACACACCTTAAGTTTACGGCATTAAAATGTTCTACGTGGATTAAATGCACGTAAACAAACGGAATTTTGCCAATCTGATTGGTCGCTCCTACGCGATAAGTCTGCCCTGATATTAGTTCGCCCTGTTTCGTCAAAATCAAAGGAAAAATCGTTAATTTTACACTCCAACTGAAGCAAAAACAAATAAAAAAAAATTTATTGAAATAAAGAATAAAGTGATTTATTGAATGTGAAAAACCTTTTTTATTTGATATGGAAATTAGAACTAATTACCCTTTTTTTCCGTAGAACATTTTAATACTGCATACTTAACTGTGGTGAGGTATAGTTAATTCAAAATTTTTTGCAAAAAAAATTGTATGAGAAGCACCTCTAACCTTCCTTTAACCACTACTATAGCGTACAAAAGAATGAGCTCATGAAATTTATTATCTGTACCTCCAAAATAGTTTTAAATGGGCATTGGTCCTTCTGAATACAACAGAAGCTTTGAAAACACTTTCTTTACATAACCCCTTGTGTGGTTCTTAATGTATTGAAATATACTCAACTAATAATAATTTTTGTATAAAAAAAAGGGTGAGGGGAGTTCCTAAAAGTTTATCATCACAGCAGTAAAAAAGATTCAACCAGTTATTTTATTTCTGGTAAATAATACTTGAAACTTTTGTGTGATTAAAGATCTGCTTTTGAACTATTTAAAATGTAAAATTGGTTTTATTTACTGTCATAAGAAAAAACAATTTTATTTTAAAGTTACCTTTTTATGTGACATTTCAGCAATCTTGACAAACTCATTATGATAGCAATCTCATTCTGATGTCAAACTCATTAAAAATGTCCTCATATAAAATCTATGTGCTCTTTGCATCTTTGGACTGCGGACCACTCAATCAGTTATAAGATAAAGAATAAATTAGAACAGAAATTGTAGCTCTACTTAACCAATTTTTTTAATACTAAAAACAAAAAGTTAGCATATACCGGTAATGTGACTAGTTATCATAGTGTTTACTTACTACTAAAAATGCATTTGGACAAAGCTGAATAAAAATGAATTTATGCATTCAACTTGCATTAAAGTTTGTCATAAATAAGCAATTATTCTTTTAACGACTAAGAAACAATAAAAGACAAAGAAATTTAATGAATATCTTTTTTAAGGACTTCGTTTCAATTTCTTTTTTTTTAATAGTCACATTTTGAAATAAACATTCTGCTTTTTATTCAGAAAATAATTTATAAGTATACTTTCAATGTCCAGTTAGAAAGAACACAATTTTCACACCACTACGAATTGTACGGGGATGCCTTCAGAACGACATGGAATTGGGCAAAAATGTATGTTGCTTTCACTGCATTTATTTTTAAAATTTAATTTAATTCAAATAGCTTATACGTTTAAAAAAAATCAATTAGGTTTATTTTTGAAGATATGTAAGAACCATTTCTGAATGAAAGAAGTACATTATTGGTAAAAAAAATTTATCATTTTTAAAATTTTGAAATTTAATATTTGGAAGGCAGACCGATGCACCCCGCCGATCGTCCTCAACTTTACTTTCATCGCAATCTGTCAAGTTTAAGTCCCAAACAGCAGAGTTCACTTTTTCTGAATGCGGTATCATCCTAATGCTGCGTGACCTCGGCTGCTGTCCCAGTTTCCCATTGTTGGTTGCGCGACTGCATTCCACAAGTGGGAATCGAACGGAGGGAGGAATGATTTTCGCATTCCGACACCAGGAAACGAGCGTTGCTCTCTCTTCAGATGATGATGTCTGTTTTTTTTTCTGGTGTTATCGGGATACCGTATCGCGGTATTCGCTTATTATAGTATGGGATGGGGTATTGTCCAGAGCCCGACCACCGCATAGGCCAGTGAAGACTGGGCTTAGCATTAATAAGAGCTTAGTGGAAGACCGTGCTAAGTGACAAAAGGTAAAAACGAGAAAATGAGCTTCAAAGTTTTTTTTGTTTGCACTAAAATACGTTAATAAACGGCACTTACAGGAGGTAACTAAAGTTACATTTTTCTGAAAAATTCTGTTTACCTTTGTAGACTTTAAATTCAATCAAAAAGTTACACCTTGCTCCCATTTTCTCCAAATGAGCAAGAAACTGTCATCGGAAAAAGTAAAATATTGTGTTATACAAAAAACAGGAAGATTGGCCACACACACAAAAAAAAAAACGGTACCGCTGTCTATCCACTTGTAGCAATTAAAATTTGAAAAAAAACGCGTCCGATCTTGCATGTTAAAAAAAATACATGCTCGGTCTAATTTTTTACCTCTTCCAGGCTGTCAGGTAATAGGTTTTTAGGTCCCTACTTTTCATTTTAAAATTATTATGAATTAAAAAGAGTGAGGAAAATCTATGCTAAACACTTATTCTTATACGCAAGTAAAATCCCTTTCAGAACAGCATAGCTTTTTTTCTCTTTTTTTTTTGTGACGCCAAGCCAAGTTTAAAATGTGTTGAAAGACAAAAACCATTCAAGTAAAACTTACAAGTGACTTAGTTTATTTATTTAGTCTCAAAAATAATTTAATTAGTTACAAGTTACAAATTCATACACTTTTAGTGTCTTCTGGAAAATCTACGTTTTACAGCTCTTTTCTATTTTTAAAATGAATGTTGATAAAGTATATTTTTTCAAAAACAGTTTTTCTCTGTAAAAACAACAGACTTTTTTACAATGTATCTGGTAAAATTACGGGCATGTTTCTTTATTTCAACACATCATGTTTGTTTATTTATTCCCTGCGGAGTGGTTTTGCATCGTGCGAATAACGCCACAAGTTATACGGGGTTCGATTCCTTCGTTCTTCCTTTTCATCTCTTCAGTGACTAGATAAAATAAGAACCTAGGGAACCATGAAGGTTTCCGCGTCTTTCTGACTAATTTCTCCAAAACATTTTCTGCAATACCCTCAATTTCCCAGTCTCGTAAGCTTAAATGGGCACCGCAGGCCTTGGCCCTCTATGGGCTCTCGCTCCACTGGCTTAAGTTTTATTTATGTTAGTTCACAGATTATACATGTACATTAAAACTGTAAACAAATAGTAAATTTACATAACTAGATAAAACTTTGTGTAAGCAGTTCTAACATACTTCATTTGTACATCATTTAATTGTTATAAATTTTAACTTGTAATTTTGTGCTCACATAACTTTCAAAACAGCTCTTAGAAGCAACACTAATTCTCTATGAAAAACTTTATCAAGAATCATTAAAATTTTAAATTTATCAAGAATTATGAAAATTTTAACTTTATCAAGATTGTCTTGCAAATAGTTTATCATGTAAGAGCTTAGAGATTCGGGAAATGCTATTAATATCTCCCTTCCTCCCACACGCTTCTAGTATATTCAATGGTACGATTGATATTGACAAATTTAATCCTTTTCTCTCGAATTGAAGAATTCCGAAATAACATAGATATTTTGAAGGCCAGAAGTTTTATTGGAAATACCAACAAAAATGTAAAAAGGATTGAATGGAAGTGAGCATCTGGAAATATTCTTACTTCATCTGTTCAATTTTAGTAAATGGATCGATCACTTAGTCCCGTCATACTAAAGATTTTTTCTTAGATAAGATAGAAAAAAAATTATTAACTATGAATGAAGAAAGTAAAATATATAAACTTAGTATTTCCATCCATTAAAATTTAGTTTCATATTGATTAATTATAAGTTGTTCGAATATATTGTAAGTTATATTTTAAAAAAATCAAATGGGAATGATATTGGACTTAGTTTATTTTAAATAAAACTCATTTGTAATTAGTAGAAATAAATATGTTTATCTTGTTTTTTTTTAATATTTAAGGGGTCACGAATTTTTTTTTTTTTAGAAAAATCAAAGTATATAAACGAAATGGCTTAGCAGACAAAAAGATGACATTTAGTATCTGAGTGGGAAATATTTTCGTAATATTTAATAGTCTCTGTAAAAAGTGCTCATGTGTAAAAGACAATTTTTATAAGTATTTGTAAAGGGCGTCCATTTCTCCTTCCGACTACGTGCTCGTTAAATCTGTGGAGTCCAAAGGCCCGACGGCGTTAGCCTACGATGTCGCTCGAAGTGCCTGATGCTCAGGTGTCGACCTCATCACTTGACTTCGTTTTCTAAATTAAGAGGCGTAATTTTGCTTTGTTAAAGCTTAGAGGGTAGAAATAGTGAACCGGAAGGGTTCAACCAAACCAACTTTTTGTCCGTACATGTCTCATCTAGATAGGGCCGATCCGGCGGCCTAGTGGTTAAGACATTGGCCTTTGGAGCTGCTGGGTCCGGGTTCGAATCCCGTTGAGGCATGGATGTTTGTGTTTGCCGAGTATATGCGGAGTACGTGCTCGTTAAATCTGTTGGGTCCGAAAGTCCTGTGGGCGGTCATTGCGCAGTTTCCCATGGGTACAGGTCCCTGGAGAAAATTTCCCTCCCCTTCAGCGACATGTCTAAATTGTGGAGGTGGCGACAGATAGCAGCATCTGTCATTTGTATATGTGTGTGTCTTGTGTTGTCCTACTTGACGATGGTTTATAAGCGGGTCCTTGCGACCAAGCACACAAGCCTGAAAATATATGTCTACCAACCAACCAACCAATCATCTAGATAGGTTTTTTTTTCAAACGGGGCTACTTTATTGGCGGCTTTTGCAGACTCGGCATATTCTCCAGAACTGTGAGCATTTTTTTGTGGCACCATCTAGGCAACTCTCATTACCAATTTTGACAACCAGATTACGATAAATCTGAGCTCTTTGTGAATTTTAAAGTATGCCGATATTTATATTTGCAAAGAGAACCCAAATCAATGGGTACTCAAGTGATCTTTTATATTCTACATAATCATATAACAAATGTTCCCACGATTTTCCCCTAAAGAAAATCTGAGGTGACTCAGCCTGGGCTTTAACCCGCAAACGCGGGCACGTAATACCTCTCAGAAATTGAGCCGCGCTCATCCAGAGAGTGTACGGCACCCGCTTATAAGCCTTCGTCAAGTAAGACAGACACAGAAATAATTTTTACTGTCACAGAGGAAAGAAGTACACCCAGGGGGAAGGCGGGAATCGAACCCGCACCCGTTACAGCTCGCAGACTGCTAACCACTCGGCCATCCGGGCCCCTACTCTATGGTATCTTGTCTTTATTGTTTGCAGAGTTTCACTGAAGCGGGAAATTATTCGTTGCATAACACATTCAGTTGAAATCTGTCATTCAAACCAGGGAAGACAGTGTAATAGTACTTGTAAAGCAGATTTGTTTGATTTATGTGGTTTATAGAATGGTAGCAGTATAACAGTAGCAGTAGGTGAAGTTGACTGACCGTGTCCATTCGTTTAAATAGTTTTCAGATTTTTTTTAAAAAATTGTGTTCAAAAAATACTTTGAAATATTACGTGTTAAATTTCATTATCTAAAACTCCAAAGTGCTCAATTACTTTATTTGCGTTTTCCGGAAGTGCGATTTGTACACGCAACTTGAAATAAATACAAGCAACTAGATTAGAAATTTTAGATATTTAGTTTAATAATGACGCCCAGCAATGAAATTCCGAAAAAAGTTATCAGCTTAGCACCTATTGTGTTGCTAGTGGTCACAGTCTTTATTAGACGAATCCTGATGAATATACATGGGCAGTTCGATCATAACTTTTAATTTCAGGTGTAAAGAATTTGTGAAAATGAAACTTGAAAATTTTAAATGAAACTTTAATAATTGTGTGTGTAAATGCTTATTAGTGTTTCAAAATAACCGAAAATGTCTTATCAAAGGTTATTTTTCAACAAAAAAAACTATATTGCTTCTTTATATTAATAGATAATAATTTAAATTTGGAATTCTACTCAGCAGAGGGGCATCTGCTTCCACTACAGTTAAAAACTATGTTTTCGTAGATCAATTTGTGTTTGGTGAGCACCACTAACATTATTTCCTTCCTGAAAACTTAATGCACCCGATAAAATAAAAATAAAAAACTAAGAAGAGTATCTGGGTTTCATTTAATGACTGGTCAAATAAACTCATTCATGACGTGATCGAAATCCCGAACCGAATCCACTGATTTCATTCGTAATCATTTACATTCTATTCAACTGCTGTAGGTACTCTGTCATGGGCAGGTAAACTGCTGTAACCACAGCAATGGACTAGACCATTTTTGCTCTGAAATAATCAGTCTTACAGTATACTTTCTTATACGTTAAAGTTATTTAGTGTTTGCAACAACGGTCTAAGTCATTGGGCTCGTTACTGCAATTTCTTACCCACGGGAGTAGTCCTTAATGTAGTTGGGGATTGATTTGTGCATATTTATAGTATCGACGGTTCCTAAATTGGAGAAGATTGGATTACGCAGACCGAACTAAAATAACTGATATGACCTCTTTTATATACGGCGAAATAGCCACTTTAGTACGCATTTATATCGTGTTCTATATTGTTCTTGTTAAAAGCGTGAGAGAAATATAAACTAGATTGTGCTGCATTTTTATTCGGTATTCTATGCCCGACTTTTATTATTTTGTATAGAGAAATGTTTTTCTCCTTTACTTAAACGAATTTAGTGATATTTAAAATAATGATAAATTTGACTAACATATAAGATAAAATTATTAACTAAGTTTCTTTTGAACTGAACTCTTAATTTAGTTTTAAAGATTTAATTTTTCTATTAAGTAATTTTAAGGATAAAAACTTACAAAACTGACCATTAAGAAAATATAATCTAGCGTGTCTCCTCTAAAAGAAATTTTGAGATACTTTAAAAAAAAATAGTTTAAGATATTCTTTCCTTTTATTTACTTATTTGCGCAAACTTAACGCAGAGTTTCTTGCAAAAATAAAGCTCCTTGTGGCGGCTAGAAATAGGCAGCCGGAAACGATTACATTACACTATTACACTCTTGCAAAAAAGTGTTATATTTTAATTTTAATTAAATATTATTAAACAACAATTTCTGTAAGAACTGTAATAACTTTCCTATTATTTAATACCCACTGAAATTCTTATTGTATGATTAGAAAAACAGGCCTATATAAGAAGGGAAAAAAAAACGATTTTTAAATTCGGATAGTTAGAGAGAATTTGGTAGGGGGGTACAGACAGACGGATGGAAATCTCCTAGATGTCAATGCATACCTACTTTCAATTTTTTTTAAAGAATTCTTTCGAATGAAAAAAAATTAAAGTAGGTATAAAAATCAAGTATATTGCAGAGAAGATTTCTGATAAAAAATAAAGGCTTTTGGACCCCAATTAACATCCTAAGTCCTTTCAAAAGGTCCAGTGTCCAATGGTGATTATATACTTCATATACAAAAGGCGCAGAGCCAACCTCAGCTGTACATTAATATGAAGCGTCTCTGCTTTATACTTTTTCAATGATAATATATAATTTTAACGCTCTGAGGGATAAGCAAATTGGTTGAATTGTAAACTTGTTTTCACTGCATCAGATTTAAATTAAAATTGTAACTAAAAATGTAATTTTTTTATATTAAAGTGGCATTTCTGAAGTAGGTGGTAATAAATGGCTTTCAATTCCTTAAATTTTAAAATTAAATAAGATTATAAAATTCATAATTTTTTGTTTAAATTATGCGTGTTGCTGGAAAACCAGACAGTCAGGTGACAGGTTTCTACGTCCGTATCCTTCAGAGGGTTTTAACCCTTTCACTGTGGAAACGGCCCACGACGGCCGTACGACTAAGGATTCGATAATGATATTCCTATCACATATTACTCGGAAACAAAAATCCTTCGTATCGAAGGGGTTAATAAAACAATATCAAGGGTTAAATATTATCTTGTGTTTAACACAAAAGCTACATTAACAATAAAAAAATGACGAAGTAGTGGTACTGTTCATCATCCAGAGTCAAATGAACCTTAGGATCATCAAAGAAACATTTACGAGGTTTTTTTTTTCTTCAGATTCATGGAAATACCTACAAAACTCCTCTTGATGTTCCTCGACGACCTTGGCAAGGTGAGGTTTCAAAAAAACAAAATGGCGATATATAATCTTTTTTTTTTTTATCATTTCAAAAAAGAACTTCAACATTTTGGTCGGCTTCGTGACCCGCTGTTGTTTCCACCTCAATGCAGAGTCACAATGAACCCGTCGCTGCCTTGATGGGCAGGTAAACTGCAGTATCTAGATTTATGACTAAGACCATTGTTGCAAACACTCGCTCCATAATAAAGTATACTGAAAGAGTGATTATTTCAGAGCAAAAATGGTGCAGTTTATTGTTGTGGTTACTGCCGTTTACCTGCAAATTGGAGAGTGGCGTGCTTCAAGCTGCTCCGCCCAGAGTTTTTAGAATTCTTTTCTGCGGCCAACAAGGACATGATGGGGATTGCATTCGCCCCTTGCAGTTGCGCCATTGAACATTTGGCTGGTGGATTCAAATGTCACTGTTGCAGAAAACATGGAAAAATAAAGATATGAAAAGTTTTTTTTTTAAATGAAATGGGTGGTTCGTTTTATCAAGCGATGTATTCTGACTTTCCTGTTCCGTCTTTTGATGCAAAACCTGTCATTGGAGAGATTGAACAAAAGGCACGTGTAAAATGCCTATCGGAGCCTTTGTCTTTTATAATTTACACCCCCCTCCCCGGATCTAGGGGCTCTTTGCTCTGTAGTCCCCCCAAAAGTGAAATTATATTGCACTAGTATTGTAAGACAAAACTTGATAGAAATCAAGCTTAATAAATCGATTTAAATTATTCTGGATAATAACAGGTTTTTTTTAAAATCTGTAATGGAAATTTAATAAAGAATTATACAGCGTTAAGAATGTTAATTAAAAGTGTTGAAAATATATCTCAGCCCCCTCCCTCCATAAAAGAGTTTGTGGATCCGACACTGCCCCCCTCCCCCCTTCCCCCCTTCCTTTTCCTTCAATTTATCTCCATCCCAATTTCCAAACATATTTTTGAAAATTTAGTTTTGTTTGTTATTATAAACAAAGGATATTAACCTAACTATTAAATATATTAAAATATATGTTGTTGCCCTTAGAATTTTTAAGCACATTTGAAACAACAAGTGAAAAAGTGACCAAATATTCATATCTGATAATGAAACTTTTTCTTCATTCCATTTTAAATTTTAGGTTGTTGGTCTTATGACCAGTTCGCTGTTTCGCAATTGTCTTCAATTCAGCCGAGCCAATCTCAGTTGTCTCATATGTTGTTGAACTTAGAATTTTTAATTTTAAATAACATTTGAAACAACAAGTGAAAATGGGACCAAATCTTTACCACTATCGGATAATGGAACTTTTTCTTCATTCCATTTTAATTTTTTAGTTTGATGGTCTTATGACCAGTTCGCTGTTTCGCAATTGTCTTCAATTCAAACCAAGCCAATCTCAGACGCTTTTGTTTACTCGCATACATTTTCCCCAACAAATAAATCGTAGACAACTTCCTGCTCGTCACTTCTCCACAATGAAAAAATAAAGGCTTTTGGACCCCAATTAACATCCTAAGTCCTTTCAAAAGGTCCAGTGTCCAATGGTGATTATATACTTCATATACAAAAGGCGCAGAGCCAACCTCAGCTGTACATTAATATGAAGCGTCTCTGCTTTATACTTTTTCAATGATAATATATAATTTTAACGCTCTGAGGGATAAGCAAATTGGTTGAATTGTAAACTTGTTTTCACTGCATCAGATTTAAATTAAAATTGTAACTAAAAATGTAATTTTTTTTATATTAAAGTGGCATTTCTGAAGTAGGTGGTAATAAATGGCTTTCAATTCCTTAAATTTTAAAATTAAATAAGATTATAAAATTCATAATTTTTTGTTTAAATTATGCGTGTTGCTGGAAAACCAGACAGTCAGGTGACAGGTTTCTACGTCCGTATCCTTCAGAGGGTTTTAACCCTTTCACTGTGGAAACGGCCCACGACGGCCGTACGACTAAGGATTCGATAATGATATTCCTATCACATATTACTCGGAAACAAAAATCCTTCGTATCGAAGGGGTTAATAAAACAATATCAAGGGTTAAATATTATCTTGTGTTTAACACAAAAGCTACATTAACAATAAAAAAATGACGAAGTAGTGGTACTGTTCATCATCCAGAGTCAAATGAACCTTAGGATCATCAAAGAAACATTTACGAGGTTTTTTTTTTCTTCAGATTCATGGAAATACCTACAAAACTCCTCTTGATGTTCCTCGACGACCTTGGCAAGGTGAGGTTTCAAAAAAACAAAATGGCGATATATAATCTTTTTTTTTTATCATTTCAAAAAAGAACTTCAACATTTTGGTCGGCTTCGTGACCCGCTGTTGTTTCCACCTCAATGCAGAGTCACAATGAACCCGTCGCTGCCTTGATGGGCAGGTAAACTGCAGTATCTAGATTTATGACTAAGACCATTGTTGCAAACACTCGCTCCATAATAAAGTATACTGAAAGAGTGATTATTTCAGAGCAAAAATGGTGCAGTTTATTGTTGTGGTTACTGCCGTTTACCTGCAAATTGGAGAGTGGCGTGCTTCAAGCTGCTCCGCCCAGAGTTTTTAGAATTCTTTTCTGCGGCCAACAAGGACATGATGGGGATTGCATTCGCCCCTTGCAGTTGCGCCATTGAACATTTGGCTGGTGGATTCAAATGTCACTGTTGCAGAAAACATGGAAAAATAAAGATATGAAAAGTTTTTTTTTTTAAATGAAATGGGTGGTTCGTTTTATCAAGCGATGTATTCTGACTTTCCTGTTCCGTCTTTTGATGCAAAACCTGTCATTGGAGAGATTGAACAAAAGGCACGTGTAAAATGCCTATCGGAGCCTTTGTCTTTTATAATTTACACCCCCCTCCCCGGATCTAGGGGCTCTTTGCTCTGTAGTCCCCCCAAAAGTGAAATTATATTGCACTAGTATTGTAAGACAAAACTTGATAGAAATCAAGCTTAATAAATCGATTTTAATTATTCTGGATAATAACAGGTTTTTTTTAAAATCTGTAATGGAAATTTAATAAAGAATTATACAGCGTTAAGAATGTTAATTAAAAGTGTTGAAAATATATCTCAGCCCCCTCCCTCCATAAAAGAGTTTGTGGATCCGACACTGCCCCCCTCCCCCCTTCCCCCCTTCCTTTTCCTTCAATTTATCTCCATCCCAATTTCCAAACATATTTTTGAAAATTTAGTTTTGTTTGTTATTATAAACAAAGGATATTAACCTAACTATTAAATATATTAAAATATATGTTGTTGCCCTTAGAATTTTTAAGCACATTTGAAACAACAAGTGAAAAAGTGACCAAATATTCATATCGGATAATGAAACTTTTTCTTCATTCCATTTTAAATTTTTAGGTTGTTGGTCTTATGACCAGTTCGCTGTTTCGCAATTGTCTTCAATTCAGCCGAGCCAATCTCAGTTGTCTCATATGTTGTTGAACTTAGAATTTTTAATTTTAAATAACATTTGAAACAACAAGTGAAAATGGGACCAAATCTTTACCACTATCGGATAATGGAACTTTTTCTTCATTCCATTTTAATTTTTTAGTTTGATGGTCTTATGACCAGTTCGCTGTTTCGCAATTGTCTTCAATTCAAACCAAGCCAATCTCAGACGCTTTTGTTTACTCGCATACATTTTCCCCAACAAATAAATCGTAGACAACTTCCTGCTCGTCACTTCTCCACAATGAAAAAATAAAGGCTTTTGGACCCCAATTAACATCCTAAGTCCTTTCAAAAGGTCCAGTGTCCAATGGTGATTATATACTTCATATACAAAAGGCGCAGAGCCAACCTCAGCTGTACATTAATATGAAGCGTCTCTGCTTTATACTTTTTCAATGATAATATATAATTTTAACGCTCTGAGGGATAAGCAAATTGGTTGAATTGTAAACTTGTTTTCACTGCATCAGATTTAAATTAAAATTGTAACTAAAAATGTAATTTTTTTTATATTAAAGTGGCATTTCTGAAGTAGGTGGTAATAAATGGCTTTCAATTCCTTAAATTTTAAAATTAAATAAGATTATAAAATTCATAATTTTTTGTTTAAATTATGCGTGTTGCTGGAAAACCAGACAGTCAGGTGACAGGTTTCTACGTCCGTATCCTTCAGAGGGTTTTAACCCTTTCACTGTGGAAACGGCCCACGACGGCCGTACGACTAAGGATTCGATAATGATATTCCTATCACATATTACTCGGAAACAAAAATCCTTCGTATCGAAGGGGTTAATAAAACAATATCAAGGGTTAAATATTATCTTGTGTTTAACACAAAAGCTACATTAACAATAAAAAAATGACGAAGTAGTGGTACTGTTCATCATCCAGAGTCAAATGAACCTTAGGATCATCAAAGAAACATTTACGAGGTTTTTTTTTTCTTCAGATTCATGGAAATACCTACAAAACTCCTCTTGATGTTCCTCGACGACCTTGGCAAGGTGAGGTTTCAAAAAAACAAAATGGCGATATATAATCTTTTTTTTTTTTATCATTTCAAAAAAGAACTTCAACATTTTGGTCGGCTTCGTGACCCGCTGTTGTTTCCACCTCAATGCAGAGTCACAATGAACCCGTCGCTGCCTTGATGGGCAGGTAAACTGCAGTATCTAGATTTATGACTAAGACCATTGTTGCAAACACTCGCTCCATAATAAAGTATACTGAAAGAGTGATTATTTCAGAGCAAAAATGGTGCAGTTTATTGTTGTGGTTACTGCCGTTTACCTGCAAATTGGAGAGTGGCGTGCTTCAAGCTGCTCCGCCCAGAGTTTTTAGAATTCTTTTCTGCGGCCAACAAGGACATGATGGGGATTGCATTCGCCCCTTGCAGTTGCGCCATTGAACATTTGGCTGGTGGATTCAAATGTCACTGTTGCAGAAAACATGGAAAAATAAAGATATGAAAAGTTTTTTTTTTAAATGAAATGGGTGGTTCGTTTTATCAAGCGATGTATTCTGACTTTCCTGTTCCGTCTTTTGATGCAAAACCTGTCATTGGAGAGATTGAACAAAAGGCACGTGTAAAATGCCTATCGGAGCCTTTGTCTTTTATAATTTACACCCCCCTCCCCGGATCTAGGGGCTCTTTGCTCTGTAGTCCCCCCAAAAGTGAAATTATATTGCACTAGTATTGTAAGACAAAACTTGATAGAAATCAAGCTTAATAAATCGATTTTAATTATTCTGGATAATAACAGGTTTTTTTTAAAATCTGTAATGGAAATTTAATAAAGAATTATACAGCGTTAAGAATGTTAATTAAAAGTGTTGAAAATATATCTCAGCCCCCTCCCTCCATAAAAGAGTTTGTGGATCCGACACTGCCCCCCTCCCCCCTTCCCCCCTTCCTTTTCCTTCAATTTATCTCCATCCCAATTTCCAAACATATTTTTGAAAATTTAGTTTTGTTTGTTATTATAAACAAAGGATATTAACCTAACTATTAAATATATTAAAATATATGTTGTTGCCCTTAGAATTTTTAAGCACATTTGAAACAACAAGTGAAAAAGTGACCAAATATTCATATCGGATAATGAAACTTTTTCTTCATTCCATTTTAAATTTTAGGTTGTTGGTCTTATGACCAGTTCGCTGTTTCGCAATTGTCTTCAATTCAGCCGAGCCAATCTCAGTTGTCTCATATGTTGTTGAACTTAGAATTTTTAATTTTAAATAACATTTGAAACAACAAGTGAAAATGGGACCAAATCTTTACCACTATCGGATAATGGAACTTTTTCTTCATTCCATTTTAATTTTTTAGTTTGATGGTCTTATGACCAGTTCGCTGTTTCGCAATTGTCTTCAATTCAAACCAAGCCAATCTCAGACGCTTTTGTTTACTCGCATACATTTTCCCCAACAAATAAATCGTAGACAACTTCCTGCTCGTCACTTCTCCACAATGAAAAAATAAAGGCTTTTGGACCCCAATTAACATCCTAAGTCCTTTCAAAAGGTCCAGTGTCCAATGGTGATTATATACTTCATATACAAAAGGCGCAGAGCCAACCTCAGCTGTACATTAATATGAAGCGTCTCTGCTTTATACTTTTTCAATGATAATATATAATTTTAACGCTCTGAGGGATAAGCAAATTGGTTGAATTGTAAACTTGTTTTCACTGCATCAGATTTAAATTAAAATTGTAACTAAAAATGTAATTTTTTTTATATTAAAGTGGCATTTCTGAAGTAGGTGGTAATAAATGGCTTTCAATTCCTTAAATTTTAAAATTAAATAAGATTATAAAATTCATAATTTTTTGTTTAAATTATGTGTGTTGCTGGAAAACCAGACAGTCAGGTGACAGGTTTCTACGTCCGTATCCTTCAGAGGGTTTTAACCCTTTCACTGTGGAAACGGCCCACGACGGCCGTACGACTAAGGATTCGATAATGATATTCCTATCACATATTACTCGGAAACAAAAATCCTTCGTATCGAAGGGGTTAATAAAACAATATCAAGGGTTAAATATTATCTTGTGTTTAACACAAAAGCTACATTAACAATAAAAAAATGACGAAGTAGTGGTACTGTTCATCATCCAGAGTCAAATGAACCTTAGGATCATCAAAGAAACATTTACGAGGTTTTTTTTTTCTTCAGATTCATGGAAATACCTACAAAACTCCTCTTGATGTTCCTCGACGACCTTGGCAAGGTGAGGTTTCAAAAAAACAAAATGGCGATATATAATCTTTTTTTTTTTTATCATTTCAAAAAAGAACTTCAACATTTTGGTCGGCTTCGTGACCCGCTGTTGTTTCCACCTCAATGCAGAGTCACAATGAACCCGTCGCTGCCTTGATGGGCAGGTAAACTGCAGTATCTAGATTTATGACTAAGACCATTGTTGCAAACACTCGCTCCATAATAAAGTATACTGAAAGAGTGATTATTTCAGAGCAAAAATGGTGCAGTTTATTGTTGTGGTTACTGCCGTTTACCTGCAAATTGGAGAGTGGCGTGCTTCAAGCTGCTCCGCCCAGAGTTTTTAGAATTCTTTTCTGCGGCCAACAAGGACATGATGGGGATTGCATTCGCCCCTTGCAGTTGCGCCATTGAACATTTGGCTGGTGGATTCAAATGTCACTGTTGCAGAAAACATGGAAAAATAAAGATATGAAAAGTTTTTTTTTTAAATGAAATGGGTGGTTCGTTTTATCAAGCGATGTATTCTGACTTTCCTGTTCCGTCTTTTGATGCAAAACCTGTCATTGGAGAGATTGAACAAAAGGCACGTGTAAAATGCCTATCGGAGCCTTTGTCTTTTATAATTTACACCCCCCTCCCCGGATCTAGGGGCTCTTTGCTCTGTAGTCCCCCCAAAAGTGAAATTATATTGCACTAGTATTGTAAGACAAAACTTGATAGAAATCAAGCTTAATAAATCGATTTTAATTATTCTGGATAATAACAGGTTTTTTTTAAAATCTGTAATGGAAATTTAATAAAGAATTATACAGCGTTAAGAATGTTAATTAAAAGTGTTGAAAATATATCTCAGCCCCCTCCCTCCATAAAAGAGTTTGTGGATCCGACACTGCCCCCCTCCCCCCTTCCCCCCTTCCTTTTCCTTCAATTTATCTCCATCCCAATTTCCAAACATATTTTTGAAAATTTAGTTTTGTTTGTTATTATAAACAAAGGATATTAACCTAACTATTAAATATATTAAAATATATGTTGTTGCCCTTAGAATTTTTAAGCACATTTGAAACAACAAGTGAAAAAGTGACCAAATATTCATATCGGATAATGAAACTTTTTCTTCATTCCATTTTAAATTTTAGGTTGTTGGTCTTATGACCAGTTCGCTGTTTCGCAATTGTCTTCAATTCAGCCGAGCCAATCTCAGTTGTCTCATATGTTGTTGAACTTAGAATTTTTAATTTTAAATAACATTTGAAACAACAAGTGAAAATGGGACCAAATCTTTACCACTATCGGATAATGGAACTTTTTCTTCATTCCATTTTAATTTTTTAGTTTGATGGTCTTATGACCAGTTCGCTGTTTCGCAATTGTCTTCAATTCAAACCAAGCCAATCTCAGACGCTTTTGTTTACTCGCATACATTTTCCCCAACAAATAAATCGTAGACAACTTCCTGCTCGTCACTTCTCCACAATGAAAAAATAAAGGCTTTTGGACCCCAATTAACATCCTAAGTCCTTTCAAAAGGTCCAGTGTCCAATGGTGATTATATACTTCATATACAAAAGGCGCAGAGCCAACCTCAGCTGTACATTAATATGAAGCGTCTCTGCTTTATACTTTTTCAATGATAATATATAATTTTAACGCTCTGAGGGATAAGCAAATTGGTTGAATTGTAAACTTGTTTTCACTGCATCAGATTTAAATTAAAATTGTAACTAAAAATGTAATTTTTTTTATATTAAAGTGGCATTTCTGAAGTAGGTGGTAATAAATGGCTTTCAATTCCTTAAATTTTAAAATTAAATAAGATTATAAAATTCATAATTTTTTGTTTAAATTATGCGTGTTGCTGGAAAACCAGACAGTCAGGTGACAGGTTTCTACGTCCGTATCCTTCAGAGGGTTTTAACCCTTTCACTGTGGAAACGGCCCACGACGGCCGTACGACTAAGGATTCGATAATGATATTCCTATCACATATTACTCGGAAACAAAAATCCTTCGTATCGAAGGGGTTAATAAAACAATATCAAGGGTTAAATATTATCTTGTGTTTAACACAAAAGCTACATTAACAATAAAAAAATGACGAAGTAGTGGTACTGTTCATCATCCAGAGTCAAATGAACCTTAGGATCATCAAAGAAATATTTACGAGGTTTTTTTTTTCTTCAGATTCATGGAAATACCTACAAAACTCCTCTTGATGTTCCTCGACGACCTTGGCAAGGTGAGGTTTCAAAAAAACAAAATGGCGATATATACTCTTTTTTTTTTATCATTTCAAAAAAGAACTTCAACATTTTGGTCGGCTTCGTGACCCGCTGTTGTTTCCACCTCAATGCAGAGTCACAATGAACCCGTCGCTGCCTTGATGGGCAGGTAAACTGCAGTATCTAGATTTATGACTAAGACCATTGTTGCAAACACTCGCTCCATAATAAAGTATACTGAAAGAGTGATTATTTCAGAGCAAAAATGGTGCAGTTTATTGTTGTGGTTACTGCCGTTTACCTGCAAATTGGAGAGTGGCGTGCTTCAAGCTGCTCCGCCCAGAGTTTTTAGAATTCTTTTCTGCGGCCAACAAGGACATGATGGGGATTGCATTCGCCCCTTGCAGTTGCGCCATTGAACATTTGGCTGGTGGATTCAAATGTCACTGTTGCAGAAAACATGGAAAAATAAAGATATGAAAAGTTTTTTTTTAAATGAAATGGGTGGTTCGTTTTATCAAGCGATGTATTCTGACTTTCCTGTTCCGTCTTTTGATGCAAAACCTGTCATTGGAGAGATTGAACAAAAGGCACGTGTAAAATGCCTATCGGAGCCTTTGTCTTTTATAATTTACACCCCCCTCGACGGATCTAGGGGCTCTTTGCTCTGTAGTCCCCCCAAAAGTGAAATTATATTGCACTAGTATTGTAAGACAAAACTTGATAGAAATCAAGCTTAATAAATCGATTTTAATTATTCTGGATAATAACAGGTTTTTTTTAAAATCTGTAATGGAAATTTAATAAAGAATTATACAGCGTTAAGAATGTTAATTAAAAGTGTTGAAAATATATCTCAGCCCCCTCCCTCCATAAAAGAGTTTGTGGATCCGACACTGCCCCCCCCCCCCCCTTCCCCCCTTCCTTTTCCTTCAATTTATCTCCATCCCAATTTCCAAACATATTTTTGAAAATTCAGTTTTGTTTGTTATTATAAACAAAGGATATTAACCTAACTATTAAATATATTAAAATATATGTTGTTGCCCTTAGAATTTTTAAGCACATTTGAAACAACAAGTGAAAAAGTGACCAAATATTCATATCGGATAATGAAACTTTTTCTTCATTCCATTTTAAATTTTAGGTTGTTGGTCTTATGACCAGTTCGCTGTTTCGCAATTGTCTTCAATTCAGCCGAGCCAATCTTAGTTGTCTCATATGTTGTTGAACTTAGAATTTTTAATTTTAAATAACATTTGAAACAACAAGTGAAAATGGGACCAAATCTTTACCACTATCGGCTAATGGAACTTTTTCTTCATTCCATTTTAATTTTTCAGTCGTTGGTCTTATGACCAGTTCGCTGTTTCGCAATTGTCTTCAATTCAGACGAAGCCAATCTCAGACGCTTTTGTTTACTCGCATACATTTTCCCCAACAAATAAATCGTAGACAACTTCCTGCTCGTCACTTCTCCACAATGCTGTGGGCGGGATGATGGGATCCTGTCTGGCCTCCACAAAGCCAGCTTTTTCTGCTGGAAAACAAAACGGCCTTGTCACATATCTCGCGCTCATTGTAGTAATTTTTTCATCGGAAATGGCATTTTAGCATGAGGAGATTGTTGAATAGTTGATTGGTGGGGTGGAAGTCGACGAAAAGCGTGAAATTTTGAATATGGTGTGGAATTTATTTTATATTATGAACTATGTTAGTGTTGATAAATGAAATAATCTGACCAAGAAATGTTTGACAAAACTCTTAATGGTAAACAAGAAGAACATTAACAAATAATTTCTAAATAAATTACGTTTAACAAACAGTTGAATGTATTGATAACTCGTAAACACGAGCTACACTTTTTCTGCTTGCAAGATTCGAACAACTTTTTACAAAACTAAAGCATCAACTCTCTTAACAGTCGTTGTCGCGGGTCATAAGTAAACTTTGTTTTTTCTGAACAATTGGAATTCAGATGGATTTGAAATAATTGGCGATAGGAACTGTAGTTTTTCTTCGTACAGTACCAGAACGCTCCCTTTAGTGAATGTTATTGAGTAAGATTACTTTATAAAAAGATCGCGCACACTTTCAACTGCTCATCGCGTCAGAAAATCTTACTTATCTTACGCAAATGTCCCACACCTTTAATGTAAACTACTAATGATACTCTGTACAAGCATTGCAGAAAGTGCTGTGCTGCCTCCAGTTTTACGGAGTAACGTTCCCGTTAAATCGGTGGAAGCATACACAAAAGCTGGGCAACCTTACACTGCAGAGACGGAGTAAGATTACACCGGAAAGTAAGATTACCCATGGAATTAGGCTGCTTTTTTTTCTATAGTACAATGACAAAAATTGAAAGTCCTACACTCTTAAAACAAAAGAGTGAATTCCACTCCAGCTGGAGAAGTGCATTTTCGACACCCTAAAGGCATGCATATTTTCTCAGACTGAGTTAAAATCACTCGTTTGGAGTGATCCTGTCGGAGGTTTAACACACAAAGGATCCACTCCAAAAATAGAAGTGCATTTTCCAGACTAGAGGAGTCAAAGTCAATCAGACTGAGTTAAAATCGCTCGTTCGTTTTAAGAGTGTTGTATAGTCTTACACCCCTAGTTACAGTTGTACACCCTAGTGTCAAAGCTAAGGCTAATACCAGGCTACTTTGCAATCCTTTAAATTCAAGAACGTCGAGTAGAAATATTAGAGACTCCAGTTAAATAGATAATGCTAATTTATTCGAAATAAAGATGACCATTCATTGGCATAGTACTTTTTTTTTCTTTTCATTTATTTTCTTACAAAAAATTGATCGGACTGGTGCTCCAACATTGAAAGTGGTCAAAAACGTGCCAATGTTGTGGGGGCGACATCTTTCACAACAACAGACGGATGCGGCAAGAAAAATCAGACGATCCGGGATCGATAGGACATTGCACCACTCCCACTCGCCCACTCGCCCCCGCCTAAAGAGCACCAAGAGCGGGGACGGAGATAAAGAGTCATGGACACTTGTTATTTAAAATGGATATAAAAAATATATTAATTGGAGAAGAGGGGAGATGGGTTGAGCTAGGGACAGGGCCTGCTCTAGGAAAACCCGGACTATAGGCACTAACCTATTTTGGGGGCCCCTTTACGGAAAATGTTTTGTATGATTTCCAAAATGATGGTGCAATACTGACTTGTTTATCAAATTTTGATACGGTTTAATTGGCAGCCTCATAAATATCGATAAAAAAAATCCCGATAGGACAATTTCTCATTCATAACCAAGAAAAAAAAGTGAAGTAGCATATTTTTTAGTTTTCTGATGTTTTGGGGTTTTACGGCAATTACTACAATAGAAACTGAAATTTAGGGGCCCCTAAAATTTGGGGGTGCTGGGCCCGGGCCTAACAGGCCTTATGGAAAAGCAGGCCCTGGCTAGGGAGGTGGGGCAGTGCCGTATTTCGGCCTTGGCCTACAAGGCCCGGGCCTAGGGGCTCAGTCAAGAAGGGGGCCCTTAAAAAGATAAAGTCGTCACAAAAAAGTCTTAAAAAATTGAAAATCACCAAACTCCGAAATCGCCTAACAACGGCCTCAAAAACTGCCAAATTCAAATTATAACGTTTATGGAATAACTATAGTAACATAAACATACTGTATAATTCTGATGTTCAATTTAAGTCATTAAAAACTATGTGTTCTGTACTTGTGTATTTAATTCGTTAAATTCCAAAATAGCTTCGAGGTGGTGTATGGACCCAAATGAAGAGTACACGGGAAAAACCGATTGATTTTTCAGAGAAGTTTCCTTAGCAGGCCACTTTGGCGATGATAGCGAGTGATCGCCTAAACTTGTGCAAGGAAACCAGTTCCTACCACAGAGATCACAGTTAAAGTAATATAGTGGCGGGCTGGGGAGCCCAGTCGGTTAAGCACTTGCCTAGCATGCGGAAGGTCCCAGGTTCGGGTCCGGGCATCGCCAAAATAGCTGCCGACCTATAAACGGCCCGTGTAGCCAAAAAGTCCGACGAATAATACCCCGTGTAAGGGAGTGCACGTTAAATATCCTTCAAAGTCCTAACGCTGCGTACGATGTCGCCCTTAACGGTTGCGTTGGGTGCCTATTCAGGTGTTGGCTCGTCACTTGACTGTGGTTCTAAAATACGACGCCCGTCGCCAATAGCCCTCGTGCAGCTCTAGTGCGACGATAATTCAAACCTAACCTAACCTAATATAGTGGCAGATCACGTGACCTCCAATGCTAACGGCGGGACTCCCAAGCAATGAAGTCAGTGTTGTAGGTCACATGATATGCCAATGTAATAATTTAACTACTATATCTGTGGTTCCTAGCTACCAAGTTCAGGTGATTGGCGATCCCGACGCTTGGACCAAGCGAAGAAGAAAGAGAGAAACCGGTTTTATGCCGCCAAGCAGACAGTTGCGGGCGACCGCCTAATGAATCAATCGCTTCTTCCCGTGTACTCTTCAAATGTCCAAGTGTCTAAGGGCCTTGGGTCTTTAAATCCGGCTATGAGGTGGGGGCTACCTTTTTCCAGATTTTCAACCCTTTTAATTAATTAATGCAATTAATTATTCACTAAAATAACTAAAATTCATGAATAATCGATTACAACTTATTAAAAATCATGAATTATCAGTTTGAATTCATGAATTATCAGTTGTAACTCATTAAAATTCCTGAGTTATCAATTATAACCAATTTAAATTTATGAATTATTAATTGTAATTACAAAAATTCATGAATTATCAATTGTAACTCATTAAAATTCATGACTTATCAATTATAACGAATTTAAATTTATGAGTTATTAATTATAATTATTAAATTCATGAATTATCAATTTAATTTTAAATTCATAAAAATCAGTTATAACTAATTAAAATTCATGAATTATCAATTATAATTATTAAAATCTACGAATTATCAATTATAACTAATTACAATTCATGAATTACCAATTATAATTATTAAAATCTACGAATTATCAGTTATAACTAATTAAGATCTACAAATTTTCCATTTTACCTAATTCAAATCCATGTATTCATTGTAATTAGTGCAAAATAATTTCACTATGAAGGAGGGCCAAAGTTAACCTTAAATATTGCTTTAAAAAAACACGTTTCCAGGCGAATAACAGATTTTGATGAAAGTCAATCTCGAAAAGGAACTTGAATACAACGTATGCCATGGTCTAACCTGTGCCTATCCTGGTGTCTAGACACTAGTTGGACAGAGTTCGGCTTGAATATCCTTTCCACACTATTCTCGTTATTGCAGTTTCAAATCGATACATTTACTATTCTCACAGTTTTACAACTTAGAAAAGTTCGTTTTTTCTATTAACTTTAATTGAATCTTTTTTTTTCTCTTCAGAAACCAAATAATTCCATGAATTCCAGTTTTAGAGAAATTTAATAAAACAGAACTTAAAAGAAAAAAAATTCTAATCGTTTTTTTCTTTTTTTCAAAAACAAAATAATTCTATGAATTCCAGTTTTAGTTTAGCGAAGTTAATTAAACGGAACTTAACGTAAACAATTTCTAAAGAAAATCGAAGCAAATTCTTTTTCAGAGGGAGATAACTTAAAAAAGTATTAGAAAAACTTTATTTGTTATTTAAATATTTTTTTTATAAAGTAGCTAGATATTGTGGTTTGTAAAAACAACATTAATTATTAGTGTTCCATGTACAGTAAAAAATAATATTAATTTATATTTTGACGTTATTTTTTTAATTCTTTTTAAAAAGAATTTTTGGTGCAAAAATAATATAAATGTTCGTAACTATCGCCTGCACAAATTGATTGAATTCTTTGTTTGAAACACGAGTGGAGAACAAAAAAGTAGGGTCAAGTGGGGTAAGTGTGATAGGGTTTCTGCATTTTTCATTAAGAAAATTCGTTCTCTGCTTCAAGTAAATTCCAAATCCTAAAATTGGTAGTGAATTATTATAAGAAACATACATATGTAGAAAAAAAATTATATGTTTGAATTTCAATTTTAAGTGTACAAAATTTGCATTTCAAAATCCATTGCTGTTTTATCACACTTACCCCACATAGGAAAACCCACATAAAAAGAAGACAGTTGCACTTATATTCAAAAGCTCAAAACTTTCTTTAAACAAAAATAAATAAGGTCAATATTTCTTTTTAGTTTAATTATAAGTGGTCTAATGTTATATATTGCAAACTTTCAGATTTTTAGAATGATTTCCAAAGTTACAAGAGCTGTTTATCACACTTACTCCCAATCACACTTACCCCACTTGACCCTAGTTTATTAGAGTGTTTATCTCATAAAACTTAGCTTATGAAACGTAACATTATTATCAAAGCTATTAAATTGCTAAATTGTGTCACTTATCTTACATTGACTCAAGGAGCCAATGACAAATGACAAATGACAGTGAATGCGCCCTCTAGAAGGAAGAGTGTAGGCTTTATAGCCCATTACCCAGCTCGCCAGAAGAGACAGTCACAAGAGACACACAAAGATGGACGACACAAATGCATAGACAAATAACAACATTTATTGACAAACACAAACATTCATGCCTTTACCGGGATTCGAACCCGAGCCCAGCAGCTCCAAAGGCTAGTACACTAACCATTGCGTCAGTGGACCGGCCCAAGGAGCCAATGAATCGAGAGAAAAAAAAATAAACAAGAAATTGTAAATGAACTTAAATAGCATACTTAACTGTTCTTTTTAGTACTTACTAAAATTCAAAGAAAAAAAAGAAGTAACTATTAAAATAGGAAAAATATAACCCAATTGGTCATAGGGAAGGACAAGCAGATATCTCCACCATTTCAATTCAATTTTTTTTTAAAAGGGAAGTAGGCAAAAATAAAAACAACCTCAATAAACATAAGCAATAGTTGAAATATCTCCACTGCAATTTTAAATATACCTTTAATTAAGTTTTCGAGTTTTCATTTCAAGGAAATAAATCATTTACCTAGAGAAAATTAAATGTGACTCACTTTTGAAGTGCAATTCTCCGATCTTCCATGCAATTACTATTTACATTAGCAGGCGGATGTGAACGCTCCCAGACATATTAGTCAGAATAAGAAAAGGACAGAATAACAAGAAATTGTTTTTAATTTAACTTTTCAACAAAAACTTGACGGTGTATCCTCTTGAGACCTGGCGTCCCCCATTGGGAGATATTTTTTAAAACCTCCCCACCAACGATTCACACGTTAATTAGTTCCGAAATTGACCTGGTCAGATAGAATAAGATTCAAATATCAGTTTTCAGCTTCTTATTATAGGTATATCAGTCTCTTATTATAGGTATATCAGCCTCTATTATAGGTCAATACGATATTAGAGTAGCCGTCCCGGCAGAGGCGCCGTCTCCATAGGGCCTGAGGGGGCCCAAGCCCCCTCAAAAATTCGTTTGGGGGGGCAGAGCCCCTCCAATAATTTAAGAAAATTATTAGTTATAGTATTTTCAAATAATTATTAATAAATATTTTTTAGGGTGTAAGATCCAATTAAAACCTGCTATTTACATACTTTTTGACGGAAAGTATTGGGCACACTGTATTAGCATTAAATTTGATATATAGTTTTTGTTTAATGACCCTGTGCCGTATTCAAAGTAAGCTTTAATTAGCTATTTCACTTATTAATCTGATGCGAAATACAGTTGAACCCCGGAAACTCGTGACTTGAAGGTTGAAGGGTGTCGAGTTTACATCAGGAGTGAAGGGTTGCACGAATCGTTATCCATAAGCTACGCAGTCCATAAGCTACGCATAATTATTACTGTAAATTAAATTAGCCTCTTACGAAAATAACGTACGTGTTTTTGTTCTGCTTCGTTTTTCAAAGCCAAAAAATTTGTCAGGATTTTCGAGTTTCCCGGAGTGTCGAGACTCGAGCTTTCGGGGTTCTAATGAATGTTCAGCATATGACTCTAAAGTGCTTGAAAACTCACTTGTTTTATTGAAAATTTAGAAAATTTCCCGGGGGGGAACAAGACCGAAGACCCCCGCATGGGGCCCTCCAATATTTTTTATAAGTCGGCGCCCCTGCGTCCCGGTGGCGCAATCGTCAGGACTCCAGCCTTTGGAGCTGCTGGGGTCGGGTTCGAGTCCCGGTCAGACATGGATGTTTGTGACCGTCAATAAATGTTGTTATTTGTCTATTTGTTATTCATTTCTTTGTGACTGTAAAAATTCTTTCTGTGTCTGTCCCACTTAACGAAAGCTTATAAGCGGTTCTCTGAACAAGCACACAAGCTGGAATATGTATGTACCATGCCATATTAGAGTTCTTTAAAAAAAATCATTAAAATTTTTGTTCCAGCTTTTTAAAAAAGTTGTTTTAGTAGTTCATTTAAAAGACATTTCGTTTTTAATACAATGCTAAAATAAACTTTTTCTACAAATAAGTGAAACGGCCTTTTGTTTTGCATTTATAGCACAAAAAATGTGAATTTTTAGAGCTTAAGGCGTGTCTCTCAGTAACTATTGAACAAATTTTTTTATTTTTTAAATTCTTTGCAAAACATACTTTTAAGCACATATTTGTATTAAAAGTATGTTTAGATTGAGAATATACGTGTAGGATTTTGTTTGGGTCTTAGGAGGGTATAATGAGACCATTTTGAATTGGTTATTTTTTTATATATTACCTACGGTAAACTTTTTTTTAAGCTTTAAACGAACTATGTTTTTCGGATGTAAATGTCTTTTTGAAATTGATTCCCGATATTTTTGTTGTTGAATTAAACTATCATTGATTGTTGTTGACTCAAAAGAATTATTGCGGCACTTTATTATAAATCTGTCTTTAAATCTAACACTATATAGAACATAGAACTACACTACTCAAAAGAATTAGGGGAATGCATGGTTTAAACCCTCTCAATCCCAATGATTCCATTTGGAATCCTCAGCTTGTATTTTCCCCCTCATTAAGTGGAACTTGCACTTATTTATCAACTAGCAAATAAATACCCGTCCTTCGCACGGACTAAAAAAAATTAAAATCGATCCTAGTATATATTTATCATTTAATCAGTTATAGGACAATATAGAGCTTATGTTTATTATTTCCGCTCGAGTGTAGAATCCCGTTACTTATATTACCATGAAATTCAAAATTAAAAATGCGTTATAAAATTCACGCAATGATATTCAATTCGTAATTTAGTAATAGCTTAACTATGCATTTATTGCTTAAATACTCATAATCATACATGCAGTCAACAGTAAAACAATCAATGAAGAAATTGTCAAATAAACAAATAATAAAATCCTAGAATGAAAACTGTTTGGAATTTTAAATATGTTAAAGTATATATATGTTAAATATGTAAAAGTTTATTTTAATTTTTTCAGACAATGGCAACATGAAAGAGGAGGAAAATTTTCCAATTTGAGCGGAAGTGGTGTACTTTTTTCAGAAAATTCGAATTTTCTTTAAAAATAGAACAAATATGAAAAAACTAAGCCTCAGGTGCACACGTCGGTATTAAAAGGAATCTATATTAAAAAATTCGAATTTTTAGAGCAGTCTAAGTAGGTCTTTTACAATCCACATACACACAGACTCTTTCTTTTATTATTATAGATGTATGGAAGAACTAAATCTTTTGAAGAATTATAAAATGTTTGTTTTAATTAAATGAAATTATGAAAAACATGGTAAAATAAAATTCACTCCCAAAAATGTTTCTGAAATAAATTGACCCTAAATTCTTCACGCTTGCATTCTTAAATGTTTGAAAATTGATTTAAACTTTTTTAACAAATAAAGTTTTGAAAAAAAATATTGTTATAATTTGTTCAAAAGTTATGATTTAAATTTTTCCCCTTAAATATAAGTTTTAAAAAGATTAAGATTACTTTCCGTGTTTTTTATCATTTCATTCCGGAAACATAATGAATCTATCTCACAAATTTTAGATTTTTAGAATGAAAAATAAAAAGTTGGAACTGAAAGGGTTAACAAAGTACGCAGAGTGCACCCCTTATTATTCTGAGAAGTGTATTTCATTGAATATCCATTTAACGCCAGATTCTAACCCACTATCTTTAATATTCTCTAATTGCTTTCTTCAGAATAACCAGAATAAAGTTGGAATCTAGGATAAATATGCAAAAACGAAAACTTTTAAAATGTTCACATTGTTGTTTGACAGCTGTCTTCTTTTTAGATTAATTGAAATTCAAACTGGAATAACTTTTTGAGATCAATGAACTCAAGTAACCATAAATAGAATAAATATTTGTGCCAGAGTTCGTCAACAATACGTGCATAATTGGAAATTAAGCCTCGAATATTATAAATAAGAAATCCTAAATTAGTTGAACATCATATTCGAAACAAGTAGTAATGTTTTGTAATTTTCTTTCACTTGTTTTTAAACATGTTTTTATTAAACATATCATTCGTTTAAAATATTATTCAGTTAATAATGAAAAAATAATCATAATAATCTCTATCTCTAAAATGGGTCACGTATTAAAAAGAAACAACTAAATGAATGTGTTCTCTATACTGTAATCATAATCGTTTTATTCTTTTATTAAAAAAAAGTGTGACACATCTGGCAACTCTTGGTTAATTAGTGCGAAGACATCAAAACTTCTTTTTAGTCTAAGGATGAGATAATAATTATAAGAATTCTATTTCAATCACAGAATGGAAGCAATTGTTCATTTGAAAAAATATATTACGATGTTTTTTACACTGCCTACTGCATTCATAATTATTTCAATAGAAGAATTATTGTATAAGGGTCAGACGGCATACTTTATAAACACATTTACCAGGGACACTTTGTGTTTGTTAAAGATAGTTGTTTTTTCTGCATACTGTATAATAAAGTAGGGAAACAACATTGAAAGTTTTTTTTTTTTTAATAAAGTGCGTTTCAAAAGTTTTATAATTTATCTGAAATTTGTTTAATAAAAATGAATTACGTCTCAATTTTTAATATAAAAGAAGTAAACGACTAAAAAAAATTTTTTTTAGAAGTTGCAAGTTTCCAGGAAGGGAACGGAGTAAAAAAATAAAAGTAAAAAAATGTGATTTAAAAAAAATGAAATTTTGAATTGTATGGAATTAAAATTATACAAGTTCCCCAAATGCAATGCATCGTCTTCAGTGCTCAGTATATGGCGATACCAATGTTTTAAAATTTTAAATAATTAAGTTCAAAGACAAAGATATATTTAATAATATTTCCCCCGAAATACATGACTATCAAAAATCGAAATACATTTTTGGAGTAAAAATTTAAAAAAAATATTGTAAATGCTTATCCGAATGCATTTGCAACTTAAGCCAAATGTCATCTATTTAAAGCTATAATAATGATTTGGAATAAAAAAAAAGTTAACAATTTAAAGAAAAAAAACGATTTTAAGTAGTATAAAATTTAAATTATTCATTTCCCCAAATTTAATACATCATCCTTAGTCTATGGCGATGCCTATGTTTTAAAAATTAAAATATTTAAGTTCGAGGAGATATATATTTTTATTAGTTTTTCCTTAGTGGTATGACCATCAAAAATCGATAGATACTTTTTTGGAGTAAAAATATAACATTTAATTTTTTTAGAGTAAAAATATAAAAATTTTCATCAGAGGGATATAGGGGTCTAGAAAATAATCAGCTTTCCTGGCGGTGCTTCCTCCCAATCGGTATTCAATCCAGTCCAAAATATAAAATCTTATTTTTGGAGTAAAATATAAAATTTTACTTTTTGTTAGCAAAACAATATAAAATAAAACATTTCTTAAAGCAAAAATATAAAATATAATTTTTTGGAGTAAAAATATAAAATTTTGCATTGGATGGATATACAGGGGTCTAGAAAACAATCAACTACCCCGGCCTAAGGTTATTTTTTGCTGCGCTTCCTCCCAATTGGTATTCAATCCAGGCCTCAGCCGTGCAGACGACACGTGACAAAATTCAATTGAAGCGCTTAGTGGAAGAACGTGCTAAGTGCCATTTTTGAAAAAAATTGAGATTTCTTTGACAATGAACGTATTACTAATTACTTTAACGATAACAAGTTTCACCTTTTACATAAGCTTTAAAAAACTTAACTCCTCAGTGCAACAGCCCATTAGTGGTCCAAGGCCTGCCGTGCCCATTTCAGTTTTCATATTCTAGGGCTCTGGGGTTGCTGAGCGTATGTCGCGGTTAGGTAGTCAGCCTCTCGCGGAACCCCCTGTGTTTAGTTCCCAAGCATGCTTGGTACCCATTTTAAGGACCAGCTCAAGGGATGAAAGGTTGGGTCAACCTCGCCCAATCCGAGATTCGATCCCCGGACCTGTGGCGTGGAAATGCCAAGCACTACCACTAAGCCACTGGGCCTTTTTATAAACTTTAAGTTAAGTACTATATTGTTTACAGTTTTTAAAGTATCGTTTTTAACGTATTTAAGCGCAGACTAAAATCTTTGAATCTTATTTTCTCGTTTTCACCTTTTTTCTCACTTAGCCCGTTCTTCCACGAAGCCCTTGAAATCCGTCTCGGCGGTCCTGGAAAAGGAACTAGAACCAGAAGAAGAGGAGCAAGATGAAAATCTGGGGATTTGGCGATGCTCTAAACCCGTTCCCCAGACAAGGTCACTGGAGTGACCTCGGTGCGCACGCGCAAGACCGCCGCACGTGCACGCGAAGGGATGCTGATAGAGCTGAGACGGAGATGGTTGGCGAGGAAACAAAGTGAGGCTGCCAGACAGTCGCCAAGCTACCCGGGCCTATACCTAAACCGACCTTAAGTTTGCAGTATACAAATGTTCTACGAGAAAAAGGGTAAATAGTTCTGATTTTTGAGTGCGAGAATCGAATACAAAAAGGTATTTCACGTTCAATAAACAAATTGATTTGTTATTTCAAGACATAAATTTATTATTTTTATTAGTTAAGCTTCAGTTAGAGTGTTATTTTAATTATTTTTTCCCTTCGATTTTGACGTAACATGGCGCACGAATACCAGGGTCGTAAGGAGTAGCCAATCAGAGTACGCGAAATTGCGGCGCCAGCCGGGTTGTTTACCCAGTTTCCACCGCTCAGTACATTTCTCTGCTGCAAACTTAAGCTCGGTTTTAGTATAGTGTTGGGCAAATTTTAATTGCAAGAACAATTAACGATAAACAATTAATTAATTGGTAATTGCACACTCTTAAAAATATAGTAACAAAGGAGTGAAATCCACTCCTGTAGGAAAGTGCATTTTCGTCACTGGAAAGGAGTGAATATTAACTCAGACTGAGTTAAAATAACTCGTTTGGAGTGATCCTGTCACAGATTCAACATACAAAGGATCCACTCCTATAGGAAAAGTACATATTCGACACTGGAGAAGTGAAAATTAAGTCAGACTGAGTTGAAATCGCTCGTTTGTTTTAAGAGTGTAACGACAACAACTAACTATTCATCAATCGTAATTGTGGAAAATTACAATGAACAATTATTTAATTGTTAACTGTAGTAGTAACAATTAACAATGAATTAATTTTCAATTGTTCTGTTAATTTTAATTAAAAATAACAATTAACCACTTGCATACTCGTCCTAAGTCTTTAACGGCCTAGGGGTACACGACTACAAAAACAATATCATTTAACTATAATGCTTATTGGTATAAAAAAAAATCAAAAATATTGATTATTTAAATTGTTTGTCATCAGATTATTCAAAATTATAAGGTATGAAGCAAAATGTCTAGGTTTACAATTTGGGTAATAAATTTCGTGTCCACCTGAAAAAGGAGCTCATAGTCCGGCCAAAATAGGCTAAGTAGGCTGTAGCCTAGAGCAGAGAATTTTTTGGGGGCGGCAAATTTTATGAAAAATTAAAGCGGCTTTCGGCATAAAAAAATTCTTATAAAGATACGAATTAGAGAGAAATCAAATAATTTACATTAATGGGTAAACCGTAAACGGTAAACCTATAGCACTAATATTTCGTAGCAAACATGGTCGCTGCGAGGGTAAGTGCACCCCCCTCCTCCCGGATTTCGAAGTTGAAAGAAAAATATAACAGTTTTAAAAAAATGGCATATTTCGCCTTCGCTTTAGTGTGTAAAGGTACATAGAAAATTCTAATATGTGTATTTATTTTAAACAGCACATACCACCCTATTTTGCAGCTAATCAGCTACTTTTCCCCGAAGTAGGAGAATATTGTTGACAGTGACAAATGACAGTGATTGCGCCCTCTAGAAGGGAGAGTGTAGGCTTTATAGCCCATTACCCGGCTCGCCAGAAGAGACAGTCACAAGAGACACACAAAGAAGGACGACACGAACACATAGACAAATAACAACATTTATTGACAATCACAAACATCCATGCTTTTACCGGGATTCGAACCCGAGCCCAGAAGCTCCAAAGGCTAGTACACTAACCACTGTGCCAGTGGACCGGCAGGAGAATATTGTTACCGGGGCGGCAAATCGTAGCCTACAGGTGGCAAATCTTTAAATGCGGCCCTGAGGAAAATACTTCTAAAAAAGCGTTTGTTTGGGCTTATTATACAAAGCGATTACTGGCTTCACTGGCAAAACCGTCCTTTGGATTGGTCTTCGCCCGGAACCGTCTCCATCCTCTTCTTAACTCTAAGTCTGCTAGCCTGGGTCGGGTTTTCCTTCTTATTTTTCATTTTCTTGACTCATGAAAGAAAGAAAACATCACATGGCAGAAAATTTCTTTTGTCGGCGAAAGTTTAACTGAGGAGCCCCGTTGGTAAAGCTCTTGTCTTGGTCCCAGGTTTGCCCGGGCATTGCCCGAATAACTGAGTACTCTGAGTACCTATGAAGGGTCTGTGCAGCTAAAAGTTGCCCTGCTGTGCAGTTAAAAAGTCCGAGGAATAATACCCCGTGTAGAGGGAGTGCAAGTTAAATAGAGTCCAAAGTCCATTACGTAGCGAACGATGTCGCCCTTAAAAAATAGGAGGTGCCTACACAGGTGTCAGCTCGTCACTTGACTGTGGTTCGCAATTACGACACCCGCTGCCAATATAGGTCTAGTGAACCAATAATTAAAGTCAACCATACATTTTGCTTATTGTTTTTGCTGTTAAAATATCTCCTTCTAAAAATTAATCATAATTTTAATTATGCTGGAGCAATTTTAAATCCCTCGCAGTTTGCATTCTGAAAAAGTATAGAAGTAAAAACAAATATTTATGGCAGACATGTACTAGAAAACTTAATCCTGGCCACTCAGCCTAAAGATGTGAATTTATTTTGATAAAAAAAAATATCGATGACACAGCTGCAAAACAAATACTTATAGTTGTAAAGGGACAAAAAACACAAAGGTTGACAAACATAAAAAAAAAATCCAGCATTTTGAATGCATAATTTTTGCAATCTATTTTTAAAACGATTAAAATTCAGTAAAGCAAACGAGACACTTCGCTATCCAATTAAGTTTTAAAAAAAAAAACATGACTTCAGAGAAATATCGCATAACTAATTCAGAAAATATATGATGGTAATAAAAATTATTGACTCAGTTTTCAAAAAAAAATTTGAAAGTTCCTATAGTGTTTCGCTAGATAATAAATTTACATAAGGAAAAAATACGAATTCTTAATTTTATGGAAGTTTTATTTAAAAATCTTGGTTCTTAACATTTAAATGCTAAGATAATTATTCTTTAAAGTTTTGATTTTTTTCTTCTTTTACCTTGTAGATTAAGTAAAATAATTTTCTTATTTTCGGATACAAAAAAATAAAGAATTTTAGTTTATAAATAAATATCCTTAATTACTTCCCAGAAATGCAATTTGAAAATATCCATTATTCCATGAATAGCAACTTTTGAAGAGTCATATTTAGATCGGCTTATCATGACGTCATTTAGCCCAGACAGTTCCGGGTTTTAATCCTGTCCGGGAATGCGTTCAAGGTTAAAACTGTCCGGGATTTTAAAGGTTATTTTATGCTAAGTATGTGCTTGTATATTATGCAAAAGTTGTGTATTTTTAATGTTTTTTAAATTAAAAAAAACAAAACATGATCTCATGAACTTGTATTATTACATAAGTTTCTGGCAAATCGAAAATACTATAATTATATCATTACATGTGAACTCATGTTCCTTTGACTATGAATGACTACAACCAGTTATAGCAATGAGATCACGGTTTAATGTGTAATTTGATTCAGCGAAGTAGTTATTCTAAATAAGAGGTTGGTGGAAACACATAACCAATTAAACTACAGTTTCTGCATATCGTTGGTCTTTTCAGACGATTATCTTTTCAGATTGTTTCGACATTTTGGTGGCTTTGGATCGTTTGCCACAGATGTTGTTTAATGTAAAAAAACAAACAAAAATATTCTATTTTATTTGAATAAATTTTTTCATAAGTCCTATAAATTCACGAACCTGAGTTTTAGCGAAATGCTGGACTTGTGAGGTGGGGTTTCTGAAGAAAACAAGTATTATTTATGTTCAAGTACAAAAACAATAATATTAATTTGTATTGTCTACACTCCTTGCCAACCTAAGTTGGGTAAATAGAAATATGCTATGGAGAAGATCCTTCCGCGGATGTAAAGAGTTCCATACATTATTTGTGAATCCATCCATAAAACACGTTTAAGACATTAATTTCGTTTAAGGTCTTCCAGATTTGAATATAATAATTGAGAAAATTTGGCAATTTTATCCGAATTATTCTATATTATTTATCCGAATGAAAAGTGTATTTTGCTTAAATTGTATTCAGACAATTTTGCATGTAAATACTACTTTACAAGAGTTTCCAACTAACGGACCAATCGCGCTTTTCCCTCTTCCCTTTTACTCTTTGTTTTTACCCAAGTTAGGTTGGCACGGAGTGTAGTTAAAATTTCGTTATTCTTCTCAAAACAATTTTAGGATTTTACTTTAAGAACTATAGTAGTCCTAATTAGGTCGCTGAATCTTTATATGCGCTTTGGAAATTTTATGATGTATTTCATTTTAAATAGACAGCTGCATATGGTTACAAAACAGCCCCTAAAGCAATTTAATAAAATTTTCCTTTAACCCTTTCAGTCCCAGTGATGGCATTTGGCATCATCATGTTTCTGATCATATTTTTTTTTAAAAAATAATAATAAGGCTGACATATATTCGGATTAATAAAAAAATATTTTCTGATGGAAAAAAGTTATATCGAAAATAGAATATCGAATGATGTGTTTTTTAATATCATAAATGGCTATAAATGATAAAAAAAATTCTAAAATGATGATGCCAAATTATCACCGGGGCTGAAAGGGTTAACATGTAAATATATTGTTGTTTTACAAAAATATTAGGCATATTGGTTTCGAAAACGCAATTTTAACCTTTTTGTCACGTGATCACAAAAGCGAAGCTGATCCTATTTAGCAATAAATTGATAAAGATCAATCATTCTAATCGATATTGACTTATACAAATACGTACATATTCAGAGTTACAGCAAACAGTAGTTTCAGCCAATCGGTACCTTCCTAGGAAATTAACTTACAATTTAGAGAACCGTAGAATCCGCTTTGTTCAATTAAGCAATGGAACTTGGTGGAATAAGTTGGCTACCATTTAGTAAGGAGTGGTCTTTATATTAATTGAGTTTTTATTTTCTTTTTAGTATGCCTTAGTTCAAAACAAAAATACGGGACTAATATAATCTAAATGCTGTTCATTTTCATATTAAGTTTGTATTTTTGTTCATCAAATGTCCTACATTGAAATTCGCTTTTGTCTTTGCGGATAATCAAAGACAAAGAGTACTAATCTACTGATTGAATGTGAATGTTTCTTATGATGTCACGCACTCCGTACTGCGATTTCATTGGTTGTTTAGTTTTCTTTCCGTACTACGTGAAAGAAGTCCATTGTTAGTTTATTTTACCCTTTGATTCCTATGAGGAAATTTTATGCTATTGATACTGATGGTGAAAAAATATGTCGTTGAAATAGTCTACTTTAACGACACATTTTTGTCATGAATCATATAAGTATTGTAAAATTGGGTGACAACCCGTTGATGCTGGCTTGCAAAGGATTTATATATTCGGAGCACGGACCAGCATGATGGATGGAATCCATCAATATTCCTGCGGGCGATAAAACCTTAAAGGGCAGAGTCTATGTGTCTACACTCTAAAAACAAACGAGCGATTTTAACTCAGTCTGAGTTAATTTTCACTCCTCCAGTGTCGAAAATGCACTTCCCCTATAGGAGTGGATACTTTGTTTGTTAAACTTCCGACGGGATCACTCCAAACGAGTGATTTTAACTCAGTCTGAGTTAATATTCACTCTCTTCCAGTGCAGAAAATGCACTTCTCCTACAGGAGTGGATTCCACTCCTTTGTTTTAAGAGTGTAATACGTGAACAAGCCCATTAGTTTATTTTACCCTTTGGTTCTTATGATAAAATTTTATGCTATTGATACTTATTCTGAAAAAAAATATGTCATTGAAATAGTTTACCTTAATGACACATTTTTTCGTCATGAATCATATAAGTAGTATTGTAAAATTGGGTGACAACCCGTTGATGCTGGCTTGCAATGGATTTATATATTTGGAGCACGGACCAGCATGATGGATTGAATCCATCAATATTCCTGCGGGCGATAAAACATTAAAGGGCAGAGACATGTCTATGTGTCTACACTCTTAAAACAAACGAGCGATTTTAACTCAGTCTGAGTTAATTTTCACTCCTCCAGTGTCGAAAATACACTTCCCCTATAGGAGTGGATACTTTGTTTGTTTTCCGACAGGATCACTCCAAACGAGTGATTTTAACTCAGTCTGAGTTAATATTCACTCCTTTCCAGTGACGAAAATGCACTTCTCCTACATGAGTGGATTTCACTCCTTTGTTTTAAGAGTATACTACGTGAAACAAGCCCATTAGTTTATTTTACCCTTTGATTCCCATGATGAAATTTTATGCTATTGATACTTATGACGAAAAAATGTGTCATTGAAATAGTCTACTTTAACGACACATTTTTGTCATGAATCATATGAGTATTGTAAAATTGGGTGACAACCCGTTGATGTTGGCTATATATTTGGAGCACGGACCAGCATGATGGATTGAATCCATCAATATTCCTGCGGGCGATAAAACATTAAAGGCCAGAGACATGTCTTTGTGTCTAAGACAGTCTGTCTTCGATGTATGAGAAATATTGGCATATATTCATTATATTCAATAATGTCATTTAAACGAAGATATTCACATAAAGATATCAATATAAAAGAATTGTATAAAGAAATAATCGTAGACGTTTATTGTTTAGACTTAATTGTATTTGACCTTCGTAAATATTAAATTGCGTGTTTCACCAAACTCTAAACTTTTAAGTATTTTATTTATTATTGTTATTATAATGATAGTTATTGTTATTATGGAAGAAAACATATTATAAGGTAACTGTGCGACGCTTTTAAAGTAATGCTTAATCTTTATTTTTAAAGTTTATGTGAAATAGCTTATTCCTTCAAAAAACATTCGTTTAAAAATATTTTCCTATCTGAACAATTTCGATAGCATATCTCTCCTTGTCAAATCCTTTCTTTTTAATGTACATTTCATATTATTTTTTTTAAAGTACGCATTTAATGTTACCCCCCTTTATCTATATATCTGAATCCAAATTTTAAATAGAAATTTTTAAACTCTCCAATACAGATACATGGGTAGGAAAAGTATAGTCACTTTTCTGTTTACATCAATTTTGGTTTGGTTTGAATTATCGTCGCACTAGAGCTACACGAGGTTTTTTTTTGTTTACATCAATAAAAAGTCTGCAAATAAAAAAAAAAGTTACAAGTTTAAAAATTCAATGAATCAAGATGAAAGAACAAAAATAGCCTACTTTCATTTCTACTTCAATTAAAATTTTTATAGTGAGGACAAATATACCGACGGGCAAAAAAATAGGTATGCATTGGCATATCTTTCTTCCAAAAGGGAATGTTGAAAATAGGACGGTTAGGAAAACTGTTAGGACGGTTGAAAATCGGACTTAAATTTAAAAGTTTATGGATAGATGCATGGAAGACCAGGCAAAGAAAACTTATGGCCCCAGTACAGACAGCTGGACAAAATATAAAAGATATACACTGCTCAAAAGAATAAGGGGAGCACTTTGCGTACTTCTGTTTACCCGTCCAGTTCTAACTTCTTATTTTTTTTCATATAAATCTGAAATTTGTGAAATAGATTCCTTATGTATCCAGATTGAAATCTTAAAAAATAGGGAAACAAATCTTGATTTTTTAACTGACATAAGGGGCCTTAAGGGGCAAAAAATCGGAATTATAACTTTTGAATAAATTATAACAACATTTTTTTCAAAATTTTAATTGTAAAAAAAAAGGTAAAATTAAATTTTAGACTTCTAAAAATGCAAGCGTGAAGAATTTAGGGTCAATTTATTTCATAAAGTTTTTTGGGAGTGAATTTTATTTTATCATGTTTTTCATATTTTCATTAAATTAAAACAAACATTATTTAATTCGTCAAAATACATGATTCTTCCATCTAGCAATAAATAAGTACGAGTTCAACTTAGTGAGAAAAAAAAATCGGAAGCAGATGATACCAAATGGAATCATTGGGGGCGAAATGGTTTAAACCATGCATACCCTAATTGTTTTGAGCAGTGTATCTCTGATGTCATACCTTTATAAAAAAAAATTAAAAAATAGGAAGGTTAAAACGGAATTGGGGGTACAGACAGACAGACCTATCGTAATCGCCCTCATGTCAATAACCGAATATAAATTTTTTCAATCCATTCGACTTTTAAAAAAAAGAAAGAAAAATAAAGATAGAATACATTAAATTTGCCTAATAAAACCTGCACCTCTTTAATATCTACCATCTCTTCTACTGGCCGGCAGGATCATTTCTTGTGCAGTGTAAATTAAATTTGCATCAAAAGAATGTTAATGATTTACCTTTCGCAGGTGGTAGGTAAACCCTAACTCTTGCACTGCCTCAGTTATCATTCCTGTGACGCAATGTGTTTTAAAAGGTCACTCGAGTGTGTGACGTCACTTGAAATGTGGATTGTGTGATGGAAAAGTATTGCTTCCTTGCCTTCCTTTCTACCTGAGATAGAATGGATGGTAAGGGTGATACACCCAAAGTAATCATTTATTACACTGTGTTACCGTTACTGAGCGGTGGAAGTTGGTTCCTCCCAATTAATACGAAAGCTAAATAAGACATTGGCTTAGTTAGAAAGAGGGGAGGGACAGGGAGTTGAAATGAGTACTTTTAAAAAATCATGGATTGAAATAATCAAATCACATCAGTAAAAATAATTAGTTTAATTCAAATAACTAATTAAAGTTTTCAGTATTTTGATAAAGTAATTAATTTAAGTAATAATTGAAGCCACTTAGAAAATCTTTAAGCAGCTTCATACATTTTTTAAAAGTAATTAAAGTTTTTCTACTAATAAATAATTTCTACTAACTAAAAGTTTCACTAGCTACATGCATTTTTTAAGTATAGAAATGTTAAACAATGGAAAAACACTTAAAAACATAATTTTCATGATCAGCTGCCTAGAAGAGATTCAGTGTTTGTTGATGTTGAAATTTGTAACTGGTTTAGTAGTTTAAGTAAGTAAAGGGTTTAGATGGAAAAATAAGATACAATGAAACCTAACATTTTGACTGCCGTATAAAGATAAGACGTATTCTTTGTAGACTGCTTCAATTAGAAGGACCTTATAAAAAAGTTAAGTTTATAAGTAAGTGGATAAGCAAGCTTCGTAAACATATGTTCGCAGTCACACCACTGAGTTGAATTTTTAATATTATCATAATTCGTAAATGTGTTAAGATTGACTTCAATTTCATATGGAACCTTTTTTAACTCTTCCCCTAGGAGTATTAGGGAAAAACGGTCCCATCCTCAAATTTTTTTTCCATTTAAATTTTAACTTTTTTCAAAAGCGTCAGTAATATACAAATTTTCAAAATGCTTAACAATAACAGGAGAGAGAACAGTGTTCTTTTCTTTTATATCCGTCCGAAAATTTTTACTCGGGAAACTCCCGCTAGGTAGCGCTGCACACGAGAGAATATTCTAGTTTATGATGACATCACCGCCGGTCTGCATTCGAGGCTATACTTGATCTGTGGGAAGTATGATTGCCAATGAAATTTTTCAAAAAGTATGCACATTGCTCTTTCGGCAATTGGTATCATGTAAAGTTCTATGAAATTGTAATTGGATATATTTTTGAAAGATTTAACAAGCTCTTTTGATTTTCGTTAAAGCTGTGCTTGGTGAATACTTCGCAATCGGATACCTTTTTAAGCATGTGAGTTGTTTACTTAAGCCAAGGAATTTCTTATAACTCAACAACAATTTCGTGTGACATGTTAAGTAAACACATCAACGTCATCAATCAGATATTGTTGTATGATTAAAGAAACGACGAATATTAATTTTGTGTGTGCTAATCTACATTAATTCCTAGCTATCCCAGTGAAAATTTATTAGGAAACACTGCTTGTGTGTCTTCTTTGATGTTTGTTGACAGCTCCTAGTCTGGAAAGTTTCGTTTTGTCTTTTTCCGAATTATCGTTTGGTGTTTGATTATCTTCATTAAAACAAGTGAATGCGGTCAACTGATGTGAAGTGATAGCTTTTCTTGCTCGCTGTTTTGGCTGACAGCTCTCCCGAGATTAAATTCCACGTTCAAGAGCGCAACAGATCTGAATTTCTCCCAATGATAACTGCTATGGTTGCTGGATATTATGAGCCCAATGGAAATGAAGTGTACCCACCGGGGGCAGATGCATATGGTGAATACTGCTATGGCATGCAAGATATGTGCAATCCCCATATGCCATGCAACTTCCATGGTAAGTACTTACATCATGTTATCTGTCACAAAATCTTAAACACTGTAAAAAATCTATCTATGTTAAACCTTTAAAAGTCCTGTGGGTTTGGGGGGCTGGGGATCCCAGTTGGTTGGGCACTCGCCTTCCATGCAAAAGGTTGGGTTCGGGTCCAGGCATTGCCAAAATAACTGCCTACCTATAAATGGCCCGTGCAGCCAAAAATGTCCGAATTATACTCAGTGTAAGGGAGTGCACATTGAATATCCTTCAAAGTCCAAACGCTGCGTACGATGTCACCCTTAACGGTTGCATTGGGTCTCTACTCAGATGTCTGCTCGTTACTTGACTGTGGCTCTAAATTACGACGCCCGTCGCCAATAGCCCTCGTGTAGATCTAGTGCGACGATAATTCAAACCTAACCTAACATGCGGCTTTGGACAATGTCGTTTTAAAGTTGGTTTGGGTGACAGGTCAGTTTCGACCTTATCACTTGATCTTAAAATTATCTTGTGGCTAAGAGGTGTTATGTATGTACGTAGGCCTCAAAAGGGGCCAAAGTTTGCGGGTTCAAGCCCTTGCTGTGTCGTCAGATTTTCTGGATGGGAAAAGCGTGGGCACACATGTCATGTGATTGTAACACGTCAAAGATCCCTTTGGTACCCGTTTATCTTGGGTTCTCTTGGCAAAATTGTTTCTTGGCATACTCTACATCCACAGAGAACTGAGATTCATTGTAACTTGAATGTCAAAATTGGTAGCGAGAGTTGCCTAGATGGTGCCACAAAAAAGTTTCTCTTAGTTCTGGGGAATATGCAGAGTCTGCAAAAGGCTTAGCTGCCAACTTAAAAAAACTTCAAAATTAGCCCTTTTGTAACTGTGGTGTTAATTCAATTTTAAGACATCAATGATATAATGGTCAGTCTGTTTTGTCGATTTTGAAAATTTAACATAGGGTAGCTATAATATACCTTTCAAAATGTATTATGAAACATTTATCTCGTTTGGGTATTTTCATTGCCTGGCAACGTAATACAAATTGCTCAATTAAGAATGGCCATTATATCATAGCTGTTCCAAATAATCGAATTATGGTAAACCTGAGGCTTTACACGATGTCGTTTTAAGGTTAGCCATCCTTGTCACTTGATCATGGTTCTATATTAGCCCTTGTGTAACTTCTAGATAATTCAACCTGATGTACAATATAATATACTGTCTGGTCTCTTCATTGGCAAGCTAGAAAATTTAATGTAGGGTTTTTATTCATATCGAAATGTGTGAAATTTGAAGTGGAATGTTTAATCACGTCTGTGCATTTTTGTTGCCTGACAAGGTAACACAAATAGTCTGAATTGAGACTGCCCATTATACAATAGCTGTTCAAACCTAACAAATCATAACATATAGAGCTAAGACCTGCGTTGGGATAAGTCACAAGTAATCGTGACCAGTGCTGAAAGTGTAGGTAGACACAGGGTGACGCGTCACCCCACTTTTTAAGAAAATAGCTATCCATCCCCCCACTTCTTATATTCTCAAATACATAATCCATCAGGGCTCGAAAATTATATTGCCCGACATGCCCGGGGCATGTAAAAATTCCAATCGGGCATGTATTTTTTCGCCTCACATGCCCGACCGGGCAAGTAAAAATTTCATCAAAAATACCTTTTCAAAAATGAATTTAAATAAACGTTTTGCGTTTTAATAAATCCCCAACATTCGTTGCTTCTTGAAAATTGATAATTTTAATCTTAAGTCGAAATTAGTTACTTCACAATGCAACTGCTAAAAAAACAAATTTACGCATCCAATCAAGCAATTTAGTTTCAGCTTTTGTTATTTTTGCCAAACTCATGCCTGGGTACAGCTTTCGTTCCCCTCCTCCCCCTTTCGCTCGGCCTGAGCTTGGGCATGTAAAAGTTTTTTTCGGGCATGTATTTCTAAGACTAACATGCCCGACAGGGCATGTAAAAATGTTGAGATTTTTCTAGCCCTGTAATCCATAGAGGGGGGATGGGGCATGGCATTCTAATTGAAGGCATCGCCCCACTTATTTTTTCCCCACTTTCACCACTGATCGTGACTTAACCCATTGACGACGATTTTGTAAATACTATTAACACCTTCATTTCTGAACAAAAACATTAACTTTAAGTTTTTTAAATTCTCTTTTTTGGGTTACTTAATTTGTCCTACATAAATTATTCAGGATGATGGTTTTTATTCAATTTATATTTTGTTTATCCAAATAAACTTAAGCAAAAAACTTAAATGTTCCTTTGGCAAATTCAATGGGGAATAATATCCTTATTGGCTTATCCAATCTACTGTACAGAATCTGTGAAACTGATTTACAAGGTTTTACCCTATAAATCAGGAGTTCATATTTTGAATGTGCTAACCTCCTGTATATGGATTTGTCGATTAAAATTCTCTATTTAGAGGGAGCTGCGGTTTTATCAGACACTTTGCATAGTATGTGTTTAATCTAAAAGTTCTACTCATCCACTCTTAAAAAAAACCTGCACTGTTGCATTTGATGAGGCTCGTGACCCCAGTCGTGTAAAAGGTGTTCGCCTTTCCCGTGGAAGGTCTCAGGTTAGGGTACATCGCCGAAATAAATGCTGTCCTATAACTAGACCAGCCAGCCAAAAACTGTCCCATAAGTAATACCTCTTGTAGAGAGAGTCCACTTTAAATATGCATCTAAGGCCCAACGCTGTGCACAATGTCGCCCTTAACGTTTGTGTTGGGTATCTACTCGGGTGTCGGCCAAAGGCTCATTTAGATTAGTAAAGTGGGTATATAACCTTAAAATTATAAGTCACATGATATGTACAAAAATATGTAATTGAACTCCAATTTTTATTACTGTAAGTTGGTTTTCATAGTCAAAAGTCTTTAAAATGTCATCCAACCATTACAGTGGTTTCAACCCTCGCTTGTCAAGCAAGGTGTTGTCCTGAGTACACATATGCTCTTTAAATCTGCTGGTCGAAAAGTTATGTTGGCTGTCATAGCACAGTACCATCAGTGCAGGTTGCCTGGAGAATAGTGCGCCTCCCTTTCAGCCATGTGTTTAAATTGATGAGGTCCTTCTCGGTGTAGAAGTCAGACATTCATCCTTACAGGGTACCTACTCAAAGGCTTGTGCCAATGGACTACAACAACACAGGCTTAAACTGCCTAAAAGGTAGTAGTATGATTTAAATCTCAAAGAAATGAAGAATCCAATACGTAATAAGAGATTAACTGAAAAATTAGAAGTTAAATTTAGGTTAACTAATTTTTTTAATTTGCTAAAATGATAATTTGAGTTCCGAGAGGGTAAACGAAGATGAATAGGGTAATCGCGTTTATTGTACACTCTGCCTCACCATATTCCAGACACTTGGTTTTTTTTAGTTTAGCTTTTCACTCTGAATGATCTCATGACTTTCCAACAGCAAACCAGCATACAAATCATTAAAACACACACACACATTTTGCTCATTTGGAGTGCCTATCCATATATTTGGCGAGGAAACGAAGATTGCAACAAACGGTCCTAAACAAAGTTGAATGCAGTGGCGCAAACAACTAACAAAAAACATTACATGCGCTTTTGGCTTGAAAAAGAGCTGGCCGCAAGGCACATACAGACCCATTATACAGCTCTTGCGCTATGACCTTTGAAAAACCAACTAGCTTATAAATCATTATATAAAAATCAAATTTTTATCGTATGGCGCGTATTTTTGGTTATAATTTGGCTGAATAGGCTATGTATAGTTGGCAATAAAGGAAACCATAAGACCCTGATTTGCAGCTTTAGTGCGATAGATTTGAACAACTGTCATTGTTACAATTCACAATTTGAGCGAGAGTGGTGTAGTTTTATCAGGTAATTAATCTTTGTTTTTCTAATTTCCTTCAAAAATAGAAAATTTCAAATTCTGAAAGTTAAAATGCAACTTTGAGTATGAACAAAACGTTTGCGCCAAGATTTTGGAATTTCAAAAATTGTTTGTCCTTTGAAATTACAAGTATTCAGTTTTCATGCTCTCATGTAAAAATTTTGAAAACAGAATTCATCCCTCTGGGTTTGGGACATTCTCTGCAGAATAAGCAATTTTTTGAATAATTTATATGTTTATTCTAGTTAACTAGACCTACTCCTGTGATTTATTTTTTCCTGTAAGGTTGTTTACTCGAGTATCGCTTCACTTCATTTGCTTCAGTTATTCGAAAGAAATCTTCGCGAAGGCACTTAAAAGCTAATCTGACTTCCAGACGTTCTAATGATCTCTGACAGATAGGACTTAATTTTGCTTTCTTTGTCGGTGTTTCAGATACACGTGGTGCTATTTCCAGAACAATGCAATTTTCTAACTATTGTCCCCTTTTTTTATTTTTGAAGTTGAATATTCTCGTTAACATGGTTTCCTTTTGTGCTGGATAGGGTGTTTTTCCCTTTCGTCTAGGGTTGTCATCAGACGACTCCAAATTGGATCGCTGCACACTACTTCAATTCTTTTTACAGTTAGACATTTCATAAAATAACTTCCATTTTATTAAGTTTGTTGCGTGTGCTAACTAAAAATAGTAGTTATTTTTATTTGAGTCTGTCGAATGCATGGCGCTTTTTTTTTTATTTTCTTTTGTTCTTATAAAATTCCTTTAAGTTGGCGAAAAAACTAAAAAAAAAATTTATAATCCAAGATGTCGACAATGAGATAAAGTGTCATTTATTTGTGGTAATAATCATTGATTATTCTTCGAATAATTATACTCTTGTGAGCTTTTATTTCGAAGTAGCTTTTTGAAAAAAAACCCACCTCTGTTTTCAATGCCCCCTCCCCCCATTACACCTTCTTACCTTCAAATAAATTTAAAGCTTGTCGATTTTTCAAATCTGTATTCAGAAAAATGAATACTTCCTATTTTATAAATAAGTATTTAAAATGTCTTCCTGTTTAAAAATGTCTCATAAATAAAAATATTTTATAAATGATTAGTTCGCAAACTGTTTTGTTTACTTTAAATCTCGTTTCCAAATATTCTAAAATGTGCTTAGACTCAACGATTGCTTATCTACTTGTACTTGGTTTGTTCTGAGAAGTTGTTGACCTTGACATTACCTCTTAATGTTGAATGTTCCTATCATATTTGATTTTAAATATTTACTAAAATATTTTTTTATAAATGAATTGTTCACAATCAAGGACATTTTGCGGTTAAAAATTTTCTCAAACTTATCGCTTTTCTTCCCACCCTTCTGAAACAGAACAAAAAAATTTAAATAGCAATTTAAAAGAAGTATAAAGGTTTAATGTTGGTTTACTTTGTTCATAATGTATTGTCCATAATGCAAAAAATCTCTCCATGCCCCTGACATAGTAAATAAATTTCCTCATTTTTGGTGAGGACTGTGAATTATGGATTAAAAACGCTTCTGTGACGTGGGTGTTCGAACACTTGGGGTTTACGACGTAAGTGCTCCTATATTTACTTAGTCTCAGTCTCCCAACCCGACAAATTTTAAGTATATATCCTGTTTTGTGTCATGCTTGCTTTGCGGCATACACTGCATTTTTCTAAACGTCACCTATTGGCTTTAAAATTTCATTGAAAGTATAGATTATTATAACTAAGAAGTTCCTTAAATTTTTGTTCGATTGAACAAGACCATAATAGAAAAGATTTGTGAATATATAATGATTCTTCAGGTGTGACTGTTTTTTTAATAAACTGCTCAAAAGAATTAGGGGAATGCATGCTTTAGACCCTCTCACCCCCAATGATTCCATTTGGAATCATCAGCTTGCTTTTTTCTCTCACTAAATTGAGGTCACACTTATTTATCGTTGTATGGAAGAATCATGTCTTTTGAAGAATTTGATAATGTTTGTTTTAATTAAATGAAAATGTGAAAAACGGGTAAAATAAAATTTACTCCCAAAAAAATTCATGAAATAAATTTACCCTAAATTCTTCACGCTTGGGTTCTTAGATATTTAAAAATCGATTTTAACTTTTTTTAACAAATAAAGTTTTGAAGAAATGGTTGAAGTTAAATTTATCCAAAAGTTATGATTTCAATTTTTTACCCTTAAATTTTAGTTTAAAAAAATAAGATTCTTTTCCTCTGGTTTTACCATTTCATTATGAAGGCATAATGAATCTATTTCCCTAATTTTAGATTTTTTGAATAAAATTAAAACGCTGTATAACTGAAAGGGTTGACAAAAGTGCGCAAAGTGCTCCCCTAATTGTTTTGAGCTGTGTACAATTGGACAGATGTAATTTTGTTAGGAAAAATGAATTCTTTCGACATCTCATCGATAGCATTCATTCTCGATTCTCTCTCCATCGTCTATCTTATCAATGTTATGTAACGCCATAATTCATCATGGTCAAAAATGTAAGATTGTCAAACTTCATTTGAAAATATTTCAGATTTTTCGGGTGTGCGATTTTTTCTAATAATTTTTATTGTAAAAAATAATGAATCTTTTGAATTAAAAACTTTATCAATTTAATCGTTTTTGAACTTGTGACATTCTCCGATTTATATGTAAGGCTGGCACAATGAGCATTTTTCGAGATATTATATTATGCACTGTGCATGGCAAATTTACGTTTCCGACCAGGTATGACTTTTCAAGTTAATATAATTGCCTAAACATACAAATCAGAAATTATAAAAAAATAAGCGTCCAATCCGGGCTATTGAAAAAAATTCCAAATACGATTTTAATTTTTACATGCCCCTGACATGTCTGACAATGTAATTTTCGAACCCTGTTAACCACTCCTTCCCTATTCTACAGATGAAGAATTTCTAACTTAACCGCCTTCATCAAAAAGAAACCGGATTATAATTAAACGTCTCCATATAAAAACCAGCTTTTCTACATCTTGAAGGGCCGGTTGTGATAGTCAACTCTGATGGTATTTGGTTTAATGAAAGGTAGGGAAAAATGCATTCTTCATGGTGCAAGATTATGTAGGAAACGGAAATGGATTCAACTAAATATAAATTAAAATAAGAAATTTGTTTTTTTTTTCTTATTTTTGCTTGCAGACTTAATAATTACTGGTGCGGTTCAGTTGTGATTGGTTCTTCCGCTATCTGTCCCGAACCGGAGCAATAATTACATCAATAAGTTTTCGTGCAAGATGATTCTGCTTAAATCGCCTTGCTGGGAAGTGAATGAACCCCGTTGTATAAAGTTCTTCTCTTGTTTATCCGCTCCATAAACTCCAGATAAAAGCCGAGGCAGACTACGCTTTTGAAAAGGCCACGTGCCGATGATCTTTGCTCGGTTCCTGGAATAGTCTATGCTAGCAGTGGCGGATCTAGGATTTTTCTGAGGGAGGGGCGCACCCGAAACTTGACTGAAAACCCAACTATACTATCACAAAAGCTGGGACGCAACTAGAAAAAATTTCTGGGGGAAGGGAGGGGGGTTAAATTTTATCATTTTATTTTTAATAAATTTTTTTTTAATTAACATTATTTTATTTTTGATTTACATTATTTTATTTTTGATTAACATTATTTTTTAAAAATTTAATTCTCCATGGTAAATACATATTTATTTTTACTAGTATTTTTTTTTACTAATTACTATTTATGAACCAACATTAGTTTTTACTTTACCTAACTAACGTTTATATTGTTAAATAGATTATTTATGAATAATTTAAAAAATAAGTGCAATAAATAGGGAAAAATCAAATAATGTGAATGTTTCAGAAGATGGAACGCTCGTTTTTTCACTTTTCTAAACTGCTATTGAATTGGTTGCTTTGGTTTCACTCTAAAAATGACAGAAATAGATGAAGTTGATGATATTCCATGCAAGCTTTCTTTAACAAATATTTTGAACAAGGAACAGCACAGCAAGAAGTTGGCATTAGGTAGCTAACATATAAACAAGGCAAACAATGACTGCAAATCTTGAAAACAGCATAGTTACTTGAAGTAACTAACAAGTAAATTAAATAGGACATGTGTAAGCTCACCAATAAAATAATCAAATGATTTAAGATTTTAAACGTTACCGAAGCTAATTAATACTTTTAGTTAATCTTTAGGACGTCGTACAGGCGCGAATCGCCGATGTGAAACAATTTTCAAATTGTATGCATGCATGTCGTTATATAAAAATAGCAACTTAATTTTAACTATAGTGTTTAGTTCCTTAAAATCCCAAAAATAACTGCCAAACTATTAATGGCTCGTGCAGCCAAAAAATGTTCGATGATTAATAATCTGTTGTACAGGGAGTATGGTGATTTAATTGTGTCTAAATTTTTCTTTTCATTTTGTTTTCAATGATAAAAAAAAAAAAACGGTCAACAGGTTTTGAGGAGGGGGTGCGCGCCCCCCGCGCCCCCTGGCTAGATCCGCCACTGTATGCTAGAAGCTGGAAATACTGATGGCCAAAAACAACAGCTGGGGAGCCCAGTCGGTAAGGCGCTTGCCTTGCCTGCGAGAGGTCCCATGTTCGGGTCCGAATATTACCAAAATAACTTCCGATCTATAAAAGGTCTGTGCAGGTTAAAGGTTAAATATGCCACGTGATGCCGATGTCGCCCTTAAAAGTTGTTTTGGGTGCCTATTCAGGTGTCGGCTCATCACTTGACGGGGGCTCTAAATTACGTCACCAATAGCCCTCGTGTAGCTCTAGGGCGAAGATAATGAGGGTTGTCAAAACCCAGATTTTTCTTGAAAAACTCAACCCACTTGTTTTTTTTTTAGGGTTTTAGGTGTTTTTTCAGGGTAATATGTTTTTTTGTATTTTGAATGTTTTCTCATAATTTTGTGGCAGGAAGTTTTATTTTTTTTTTGTTTATTTAAGGAGGTTTTTAAATCTAATAAAACATATATAGAAAGAGATAAGAAACACTTTCAAAGTTTTAAAATTGCGGATGCTTAACGGGATTGAACCGTATTTAATGCAAAAACCTTTCCGCATTTTAAGGATTTTTTTTTCGGGCAACTCGCCTGTCTGCTTCTAATAATTAATAATGCTGATTGATCTCTTGTGTCTGGTCAGATGATTTTTGGCAAAAAAAATTCATGTTTTTAAAGTATTGAGTTATCGAAACCGTTAAATTTTCGTTTTTTTTCTTCGTTTTAGAATTCTTTAACCAATGCTCTTTATTTTTTAATGATAATTTCCCTCATCATAACTCAAAGAGTTTCCTCAAAGTTATTGAAGAATTTGCTTTGTCAACACAAAAATTTAATTGTATATAATTTTTATTAATAGGTTAATAAAGTCAGTGACTTTATACGAAAATAATAAGTCAGTCATTTCAGTGCAATATACTAAGCCCTATTTCATTCCACTTTTAAATACTATGTTTAGTTATTTCAAAGAGTCTTTTACATTTTCCAAATTTCGTTTAATTTCATCAGAACTTATTCCTAATTTGCGGTTAAACTATGAATGAAAATTCGGTTAAACATAAAGCTTTCAAAGTGGAATCCTTTTTAAGCAGGGTGCGTTTATGGTCTTCTACATTTTATGCAAAGTTATGCCATCCCTTTCCTTGAGAATTTTCATTCAAAAAAGTCGTCCACTCTGAAATCAGCATACTATTCGGTGCTTGACCTGCAGACGCGCAGTTTGTGGCAATCTTCCTGTCAGAATAAGCAAGAGAACGGGAGGAAGAACGTGGTCTGTAACACAGGTGAATGAATGGCCATCGAGAATAAAGAAAGAGGGAAATGGCTCTCGATTTATATTGATATTTCGGGGTAGTTAAGAGAGTTCTGGAAACCACTTGTGGCGGGCAACTTCAAAAGTTCGTTTACCTGACCGCGTTCTGATAGTTCCAATTCACTTTTCGCTGCTCGCCATTGTGGATGATTACCGACTGAAAGAGAACAACGTACCATTTTTGTTTTTGGTTATTGTTCGTAATAAGTGGACCATTTTTTTCTCTCCATTCTTTTATTTTTGTGCCTTTTTCTTTCCTTTTCCATTTCTTTTATTGTGTGAACAAATGACTCTCGGTCAATAAAAGCTAGGCGATAGGAACCTGGTGAAAGATCGCACGCGTTGCATTTGCTTTTACATCATCAAGGTTCGATTGGTTTGGATCTTGAATGTCTTTTCCTTGTCAATTGTCCATTTGAGTTCGCCACTTTTGCCTTCTAGCGTGCTAAAATTCCGAACAAAGCAAAGAAGTGTGGCATTTCATTCGGAAAAGAAAAACTGGATAATAGAAATAGACTGTTGCATGTTTCTCAAATGTAATTTATTTACCAAAAATGTTTTACACCCAGCTAAACTTGCGTAGATTTTTATTGCTGAAAAATTAACGAGTTAGAAAAAGGGTAAATAGTTCTCATTTTTGAGTGCGCGAATCGAATACAAAAAGGTATTTCACATTCAATAAACAAATTTATTTGTTTCAAGACATAAATTTATTATTTTTATTAGTTTAGCTTCAGTTAGTGTTATTTTAATTCTTTTTTTTCCTTCGGATTTTGACGTAACAGGGCAGTACATTTCTCTGCTGCAAACTTAAGCTCGTTTTTGGTGCAGACTTAATTAGTTTTAAATATTTATACATTCCTTCAAAATCTTCCAGTGCAAACTTTATCTCAATAATTTATATATCGGCGTATTAATGTCAAGTACGCGTACAATATCTGTTACTATGCATTCTCCCTTTCTATCCCCTATACCTTATCTTTTCTTAGTAATGGACTTAGTAAAAGATAAGATTGCTTTTAACCTTTCTTACTCAAAGATCAGTTTGTGAATGAATAAAGAGACTTGGCGTAAAACCCCATTCGATTAACTTCTAAACATAGTATGAGGAGGTTGGTTTATCATCATCCAGAGAACGCGTGTATGTGTCTCTCAGATGATCTACTTATCGTAAACGTCACTTCGGGAATGTTTCGCAAATACTTCCTTTGATTTCTTAATTGGCTATACTCGCCGCCAATCAATTATAAGAAACGGTAGGGATGGCGGTTTTTCAGAAAAAAAACCGGGGTTTCAAAAACCAGTTTTAACTAAAAAAAATTTAAAATTTATAATTAAAAAAAACTCCGAAGGTGGTTTTGAGAAAGAACCGATTTCCCGGTTTTTAAACGGTTCTCCCCGCAGAAAACCGGTTTCCGGTTTAGTCCAACCTTATGAAAAAGCCGGTCTTTCGGTCAAAACCGAAGGCGAAAAAACCGGTTTCGGTTTTCCATCCCTAAAAGTGTTTAAAATAAGTGTGGCGGGAACTATAGGATACGATACGCGATACAGTATAGTAGCCATTTTCACAATTTGACTGAAGAGTCGTCTTGAGTGGTAAATTTGAACTTTTTCATTTGACCGAGAATACGTTACGTACGTAGTTGGCCAGTGCATTTAAGGATTTACCTGTTTCATTATTAGTAAAATGTTTGTTTTTATTTACCTTTGAAATGTTATCTACGTCCAGTAAAGTTCATTAATAATATTTCATTTATTTGGATATTTTATGAACACTATTTTGCCAGATCAGGTTTTCAAAACGAACTTTTGAAGTTACCCGCCACAAGAGGTTTCCAGAACTCTCTTAATTACTCCGAAATATCAATATAAATTGAGAGAGCTCTTTCTTCATTCTCGATGGTCATTTATTCACCTGTGTTCCAAAGCACGTTCTTCCACCGTTCTCTTGACTATTCTGACAGGAAGATTGCCACAAATTGCGCGTCTACTGGTCAAGCACCGAATAGTATATGCTGATTTCAGAGTGGACGATTTTTTGGAATGAAAATTTTCAAGCAAAAAGTTGGCGTAAAGTATATTCGTAGAAATTTATTCAAAACTTATGTAATCGATTTTTATTATATATTTGAAGGTATTTAACTGGGCATAATAGTCTGTATGTTTATAATAATTGCTTTTGGAACTTTTCGTGGTTGAATTCTGAAAGAGTTCCAAAGGTTTATTTTTGTGTTTCCAGTAAGGCATTCAGCTTATTTTCAAAACCTTCGTAAATGCATAACTAATAAATTCTAATGTATACATAACATAAAGCTAAATACATATATTAAGCAATGCTGACATTTTAGGTTCAGCGATTGACCGTTTGTGCATTCAAAACCTACCTGTCAACTGACCTCCGCAATGGTAGCATTGCATGGAAGCGGTTAGGAGCCAATAACATATTTAAATACGGGCGAGACATGTCAAAAGTCCACATCCCTTTTGTTGTCGCCGCACCAGATTGACCTCAATAAATGTCCATTGTTACATGGACAAGAGTGCATTCCGTCACACCGCGATGAATCCGTCCGTCCGTCATCATTCCGAGAATTCGCAGTCTCTTTTCATGCACGCAGGATGCCGAGTATAACGATGATGCAGATTCGTGTGGAAATTCGCGGCTTTTCCCATCACTGTAGGTGAGGTGGAAACCATGCGTTTCCTAAAAATTCTGGTGACTATGGTTCTAAAATACGAAGCCCGTCGCCAATAGCCCTCATGTAGCTCTAGTGCGACGATATTTCAAACCTAACCTAAAAATTCTGGAGCTGGGGAGATCAGTCGGTTAGGCACTCGCCTAGCACGCGAAAGGTCCCGGGTCCGGGCATCGCCAAAGTAACTGCCGACCTATAAACGGCCCGTGCAGCCAAAAATGTCCGACGAATAATACCCCGTGTAAGGGAGTGCACGTTAAATGTCCTTCAAAGTCCTAACGCTGCGTACGATCGCTCTTAACGGTTGCGTTGGGTGCCTATTCAAGTGTTGGCTCGTCACTTGACTGTGGTTCTAAAATACGACACCCGTCGGCAATAGTCCTCGTGTAGCTCTTGTGCGACGAGAATTCTAACCTAACCTAACCTAAAAATTCTGATAGAATAAATGTTCTTGCCTCGTAAAATAAACATACCTCGATAAAATACATATTCGTTTGTGTTTTTCTACATTTCAGTATGCACCAAAAAGCATAGCAGTAGTAATTAGCTTGCAAAGCATGCTCTATCACCGAAGTCAAAAATCCCCAAGAAGATTATTTAATTCATTAATTATTTTTTTAAAGACAATTTCATAATCAACTTATTATGAATTAATATTTTTGTTTATCTATAATAATAAAAGAAATAGTCTGTGTGTCTGTCTGTGTATGTCTGTGGATCGCAAAAGACCTACTTAGACTGCACAAAAAATTCGAAATTTTTAGTATAGATTCCTTTTAATACCTACGTGTGCACCTGAGGCTTAGTTTTTTTCATATTTGATTGCGATTTTTAATTAATATAATTAGTTTCAAAAATACGTCATCCACGTGGGATTGCGAGACCATAACATGGCTTGAAAATACATGGACCGGGCCGAAACGGGGACTTGAAGCCCTCCTCTATTAGTTTGATTGGTTGAGATATATGCACTCGCTCTAAGGCCGCTTCATCCTCTATTAGTGTTTGCTTTTTTAAGTGCGCATGCACTAACACGAATTTAATTTTGTTTTGATTTTGAGTGCATTTTCACAAGTAAGCATGCCTCTAAAAGGAAGCAATGAGAAGTTAACGGGTTCCCAGTAAGGCGGGACCATACTGCTAGTACTTAATATTAAAATGTTATATTAATATTACGACACCCGTCGTGAATTGTCCTCTTGTAGCTCTAGTGCGACGAAACTTCAACCCGACACAAAGAGACTTACAAGTCTCTTTGTGCTTTCAAGATGGGTTGAGCTGCTCTAGTTCCGTAATTTAAAAATTTGAAAATTGTGTTAATCTTCTTTTTTTGTGCGTGAAGACTCTTGAAAATTAAAGCTGATGGGGGTAGTAAAAGATTATTTTGATGATTGGTCAAAATTATAATTATGCTTATTAGTTTTATATTTATAACAAGAAAAACATTATTGCAAGTTAAGCGAAGCGATATTCAGATTTATAGCTATCGTCAATATTTTGAATTATCTCGAGTGCTTTTGCTTTGCAGACGCATAAGATCTGTTTAATAAAAATCCAGACAACTTATTCAGTCTTTGCAAACGAAAGTTTATGTTAAATGAAAGATAAGTCTCGTTTCTGCCGTCTATAGCACTGAGATTGCAAATAATTTATTGCGTAAAGCACATTTTTGGCTGTTGATTTTGCAAGCTTTCGAAAGAGAATTATTGTTAAGTAGTCGATTTTTGTATCCTTATTGCTGAATATGTCTGTCTCTATGGATACATTTGGGTAAATTAGACTTATGTTATAAAATAAAGTGCTCGACGTAGGTTTAAGTACGCATGCAAATGGAACCTTTGGAAGTTTTCAATGTTTCACATTTTAATTTTTCTTTACCAATAATCTTTAAACTTGTTTCATTTAATCACCATTGGTATTGAATATTGATCACTATTTCCCACAGTGTATTGTTAATATTTTTTGCTATTCCTAAATATAGTATTTATGTGTAGACAAAGCCATTATAATTTATATATATAATGGATTTTTATCCGTTTATATCGCTTTTCAATATCTTCATGTTACCTAAAAAATATATTGTTTCCGCCCACTAAAAAAATAATTTTGTTTCTAGAATTCCAGATAATTACTTTTGTATTTTTTTTTTTGCACACAATTAAATCCAAATGCAATGGACATTCAGTGTATATGTACAACTTGATCGACTAATTTAATTTGTATATACTATACTAGTGTGGTGTACTATGGTACTATCAATATTCATACCTAATGAAATATTTTACCTTTTGGCTATCCCAATAATTTAGTTCCATTGCTTGATACCGTCATTCTTAATTTTGTTAATTATAAAATTTCTTTTTTGTTTTTGTTTTTCTTGATACTGATACCAGCGATACCTCGGTTTAGGACTTCCGATACTGTTTGGTTAACAGCAATAGATATTACTTTATTTTGTTTCTTATCCTGCACAAGGTAAATAAAGACCATGGTTCGGAACAATTTATGTCGGACAAATTAAGATAACTAAAAACGAATATTAAAAACTTTGAAGTTAACGTTTAATTCGGTTGGGAAAGTGTTGGTATCCACAAAAGGGTTAAAACTTCAAACTGGTTTAAAGTTTGATTTATCAACCATTTAACTTTTGAGATATAAAAACTAGTATTTGTAGATAAATACTAGTTCTAAAAGTTTATCTGATTTCTGAATCAAACTTTAAACAATTGCTAATCCATTAATGTGCTCAATTTTTATTTTTTCTATGAGTACTTACAAGTTGAGTACTCGGAGTAAGTAATCTAAAAGTTTATATTATCTCCGCACGATTTTCATGATAAAATATTTTCTCACAATTAGCTTTCATAAAAAAAAATGGTATCTACTCTATTGATCAATCAATCACGAAAGTTGTTTTATGAATTATCTATTATGTTTGTTTTTCTTAACTTGCTTATTCCTTTTGGAACTTCTGATTCTGACCAATGTTGGCTCTAGAAAGTCCATTACTAACCGAACGATCTCGAAAATTTAGTTTTTTTTTAAAGCTTTCTCTTCTCTCATTTCTTTATTCTTCAATGCTGGATGATGGAGTATTTCCTGAGTAATTCCAATTACACGCAAGATTTAGTAGAAAGAAGTCACAAAACTTATGCTATTACATAGAACAGAGTTCCTTTTCTGTTTTTTATTATTTCGCAACGTACTCGGAAAAATGACGAATCTCTCATTGAGTTAACATGGGGGCAGGGGGATCCGTTACTTTTCCGCGCTCTGGTGCTATATTTATGAGGTGAAAGAATGTTCTAATACAGGAAGCAAATTATGCAGTGGATTCTTTTAGTTATTCAATATCACCAATTTGCATTTGGTAAAGAGTCATTCCGCGTCGTCAAATCAACACACCTTTCTGCAAAATTCTACCTCAACTTCTCGGATTTTGCGCTGAAATTTGGAGCAACGGTGTGTTTATATAGTTTTTATGAAATGGAAATTTTTATTCACAAATATTGAACCTTTTTAAAAATAGGGCACTTTAAAAGTTCAAAAAATTAGTCAAAAAGACACAATTGGTCGGAGGCAGTAAGGTTTAATGAGTGTGTTGATTTGACGTGGAATGACTCTAAAGCAACGTTTTTTTTTTAATCTATTAAATGGGGTTAGTTTCTCCCAAAACACTGCTTTTTTTTATCCCAATACTTAAAGTAAAAAAATTCTTACTTGACGGTTTGAAGATCTTACACGATGCACAGCGAAATTTCATTATTTAAGGCATATGACTTCGTTTTTACTATGTCACGCAATACTACTATTGTCGCTGTTGCGTTTCTTCGCACTTACTTATGGAAGGATGCTTCGGGTCATTGCCGAAAGTGCAGGTTCACGAAATGTGGCTGCCAATGATTTGACACTCACGGCATGGGAAAACGGTTACTTTTTGGCTCCGGTTAAACAAAAAAAAAAAGACGTTCCCCCCTCCCCCTCTTTATGCACCCTCTTTATTCCCTTCTTTATACGATAAAAAATACGATAATGAACGTATTTTTATAAAATGAGAACAAAAACTACCGGTTTTTAGTGATGGTTTAACCGGTGCTTCTTAAAATCGGAAATTGGAGAATCGGTTAAAAACCGATACCCAGTTATTTAATGAAAACCAAACATCCCTACTTAAAGCACTCAATTGTGGATCATAGAAACAACTAAGTAATGCCGGCGCTACTCTCTTATATAACCTCTCTTATGTAACAGAGGGTGGTTGACCTGCATCAGTTTTTTTAAAAGGAATTATCTTTCTCTTCATATTGTATGCAATATGTTTGTTTGGTTTTGTAGAACATTAATTTGGGAGTTATGAATTTTCGAGAGCTGTAAAAAAATCGTTAAACATTGTTTAAAAAATCTGCTACATCATTTTAAATTAACTTTTGCAAGCTAGCGCTCGAAAAATGAATTGTTCAGAGCCTAATCTGCAAAAGCTATCTTATTATAACCTCTTAAGGCCCGACAAAATCCTACACTTGTATTCACTAATATAAACATACTTTTCATACAAATATATGCTAAAAAGTATGTTTTGCAAGTAATTTTAAAAATAATTATGTTTAATAGTTACTGTATAAGTTTAGTGTTACTGTAATAGTTTAGTGTTACGCCTTAAGCTCTAAAAATACAATTTTTTTAGCTGTAAATGTAAAAAAAAATGGCATTATCCCTTATTTGTAGTTAACAGTTTATTTTAACATTTTTTTTTAATGCAGAATGCCTAATGCAGAAAATTAACTACTAAAAGAACTTTTTGAAAAGTTTGAAACAAAATTTAATTTTTTAAGAACTTGTCATATTAAATCTCGTTCAACTTAATTTTTTTTAGAAATAAATGACTGATACCTGTAATCAGAGTATGAAAACTGATATTTGGATCTTCTTCTATCGAACCAGGTCAATTTCGGAACTAATTAACATGTTAATTGTTTGTGGAGAGGTTTTAAAAACTGTTCCCAAATGGGGACGCCAGGTCGCAAGAGGTTAAGCTCACAATATCGTACGATATATCCTCATCTTTCCGATATTATTCAAACATTAAAATTCGGGTCGACATTGACTCTATGAATGAAACGTAAGCCTACGATATCGTGTAATGCTTGGGATTTAGATTACTTGATGATTGTAAATCAATAAATGACAATATGTTGAGGCATGGATTGCTGAATAATAAGACCTTAATAAGACATTCTTTATGAATTAAAGTTTAACCAGCTGATGCGAAATGCAATTTGGGCATCACTAGCTATTTATTATTGCTTAACGTTTTATAGATAGATAAGATAACTTCCAATGCAATGTTTCTTTCTCATTATTTTTTTCATTCAACGGTTGTGTTATTACATAAGACTATGAGATACTGGCAATATAACGTCAGATTCGAAATGACGTGAATTTTAAATGTACAAATAAAATTTTTATCAAATTTCATAAGCGATATACAAGCTGTCATTTCACATTGAATAAATCTTTAAATTCTAAATAACTATTTAAAGGTTGAATGTGAAGTTAAAGATTCTACCAAGGAGAGAAAAATCTTTAAAAATGTAAAGGCATGTTAGCAGGTAATCAGGCATGTTAGCAAAAAATTTATGCATGAGCGAAAAATTCACTTATGAAAGTTTCCTTCACATGTTGCGTAAAAAGGTATATGAATATCAAATAAAAATATTCATCTTTATTCATTTTTTGGTTGGATTTTTTAATAATTTAATGATAAAAAATAATTTTTTTAGAATATCTGCATCATGGACCTATATTTTTGATATCTTTATCTATCAGTTTCAAATAATTTATGTATTTGTTGTTCCAAAAAACGAATTTTAAATACTTAAACGTAACGTTTTTGTTCGGAAATTAAGCCGTTAATCGCATAGCCGTTAATCGCGAAGTTGTGGTTAATGGGTTAAAGCAAAATGTTCAACAAAATTTTTCTAATTTAGAATGACTAACAAGAAACTTTGAATTATTTCACCAAATGGTTTGATTGGCATATTGCATTCTTTTATTCGAAAATAACGAAATCATTGGCAATCTAAAAAATTTCAAAAACCTTGACATTTGTAAAATCCCAATATTTTGAAAACTAAAATCTAAGACAATAACTAAAATATCGCAATTTTAAGAAAATATTTCCTGTTTATACAAAAGAAGAATTTCCTGTTTTTACGTGATATCGTGAATATTGCAATAATTTTTTTTTCCCACTTAGTCGTAATCAAGCAAAATTTTTGCAACGTCCGGGCACGTTTGGTAAAAAAAAAAAAAAAAAAAACGTATGCTATGGACAATACATTTTTCGAACCATGCATCCTACGGCTATGTTCTTTAACGAATATATTTGGTTTGGGTTTTGCCATTGTTCCCTCCAATTGGTTAATTGTTTCGCTTGTAATTGTTTTCTCAGCACTTTTGTGCGGCGATTACAGCCGTAGTTGGAAACTGACCGCTCGCTTCCGTCAAGCGAGCGGATTTTGTTATCGAGAAACTAAACTGTCTACTTCCGCCTAGCCTTTTTCTTAGGATTGTAATTTGTATCTTCTGGATGGCCTGTCCCATAGATCTAATAATGTATTCATTTTGAAACCGCAAGTTCTGTCAATGTATTGTTGTAAAGTTGAAGATTTATTTTTTTCGAGGTAAGAAAATCGCTGTAAGCACGAAATAAAACATTTTTTTTAAAAAAAATTACTATTCAGTTCTTTTAATTAAAAAAAAATTATTATTAGTTTTTAGACTCGTGTCGTGACATCTACACTCTACAGAATACTTGTAGAATCAGTGGGGCAGTTATTTTTAATGAATGTAAGCCTTTTAAACAGTAATCATCATTCTATTGTTAAATAGCAACTTCTTATGATGCTTTCACGTAACACATTCTCAATATGACACTAGCCACAACTTTTTGTCACATCAAGCGTAGTTGCGATTTCAAAATAATTTCAAGGACATAAATAAAAATCGTCAAAGTTTACCGGGAGCCAAATTGTTAGTTGTTATGATTAGTATACACCTAATACGAAAGCGAAAAGATGTAAAATGTGGGCGGAACGTATGACAGATCTAGTCATACGTTCGAAAGAAAGCAGAATTAAAGAAAGTATCAAAGTAAAATTAAGTATCAAAGTAAAATTAAGTATCAAAGTAAAATTAAGTATCAAAGAAAGCAGACGCTTTACACTGATACACCATGACGGCTCCAATTAGTTGCACCTAATGTAAGACAAAGTAATTTAGAAATAACTCAAAAGATATAATGGTCAAAGAATGGAAAGCTTCACTTTTCGAATTTTACAAAGAAAAGACTAATTTCAAAAGAAAATCACGCCACAATTAAATTTTTTCCCCTTAGACTGCTGTGTGCCTGAGATAGCTAATTCCCAAACATTAAAAAATGGGCCTTTACGCGAGCCTCTGTTGCGCGGTAAATCTATTATGATAATAGCCTAGAAACCGTGTTACGATGTCGCTGTAAGTTTGCATTGGGTGCCAGCGCTGATGTCGAGATCTCTATGTTCGATGGCCGTTTAGAACTAGGAGGCCCGCCGCCTCGTATAACTCTAGTGCGACGTTAATTCAACCACAGCCTTCTATAAATGGATTTCGATGAAAAGGAGAATGCCGCAACGAAAGAATAAAGGGCAACAGGCCAGTCCGGTTTCGGAGATCTGCTTACCGGAATCTTGATGATTTCAAGGTCAGTGCCTTTTTTACGCGGAATTCTGTTCCGCAAGTGATCCGCGGTCGAATCTCCCTTCACTTAATGATGGCGGTTTCTTTTTTCAAGAGGACAATTCAAAAGAAAACATAAGACGAGGGCTCTAGCCAAAAAAATCACTATCCCCTAAGTGCAGCTGTGATCGTTATTTGCTATGTTGAACCAAAACAAAAAACAATAACATATGATTACAAATATGAGTAAATTTTACTTTTGCATATTCCCCCACATTAAAGCGTGTCTTACAGGAATTTTTTCAGCTGTGAACCTCTTTTATTCGGAGTTTTAAGGCAATCAGGCTCCAATAAAATGTTTTTATTCATGCAGTAGAATCTATAGTTCAGTTGAAAGGTTTGATTTCTTTTTTGTTATTATTATTAACTTAACTGATTCTGCCACTTGTAATTAATTAACTCTTCAACAAGTTCATGGCTTTTATAATTTTCAGTTACCTTGTTAAGTCGAATTCATTCCTTGTCTTATTTAATAAACAATTTGCTTTTTATATCCTTCTAAACCTCAGATATTGGATGGTAAGTAACTCAATATCCATTATTTGCATGGGCTGTCAAGAGACTTTTCCCACACCCTTCGAGATGCGAGTACGCCCATGGCACTCCCACGATAACCTGACATAAACTCCTTGTCTGGTGGTTCAACTCAGTTTTACGACTGTGGAGGATAGAATGATTTGTTGATGCTGTCTGGTTAAAAGCATTGCGAAAATGCATTTGCTCATTGAAGTCATGATCGATTCCAAGATACGCCCAATCAAACGCTTGGCTAATTATTTTGCGCTACGTTGCATACTATAAAATTTTTAAACCACACAACAATTCACGTAGTTCGGAAAGAAAACAATACTACCAATGAAATCGCAGTTCGGGGAGGGTGACATGAAAAGAAACAATCTCTTTTAAATCTTTCGCACTTGGGGAAATATTGTAACCGATTTTTGTACTACAATCTTGGCACAAATTGTCCATTTTAAATTTTAATCACAGATTCTTAAGGGGAAGTCCTTTCTTCACTTTCCTCGTTAAGTCTATGAGAGTTTTCAAGGTATATTACCTTTTGATTTGAAGTTAGTCATTTTTTTTATACAAGAAAGTTCAGTAAAACTTTTTTTAATCCAGCATAAAACGAGGTATTTCTTTATGAGAAATCTCGCTGCTACACTCCTTGCCAACGTAAGTTGGGTAAATAGAAATATGCTATGGAGAATATCCTTCCACTTATGTAAAGTTCCAAAAATTATTTGTGAATCCATCCTCAAGACATGTTTCAAACATTAATTTCGTTTAAGGTCTAATAGATTTGAATATTATTTTAGAAAATTTGACTATTTTATCCGAATGAAAAGTGTATTTTTGTTGAGGAATTGTATTCAGATCATTTTGTATGTAAATATGTATTACCAAACAAGAGTTTCCAACTAACGGACCAATCGCGCTTTTTACTGTTTGTTTATACCCAAGTTAGGTTGGCACGGACTGCAGTGCGCAGTGTTTTGGTGGAGCTTACAATATTGATTTGGCGACTTTCATGTGGCTTCAATTTTTTTAAAAGCATCGCCGTCTTTTATTGCGACCTCTTTATCTCCGACCCACCCATTTGATGTGGTCCAGTTCACGGAAGGCGAAAAAAGAGAATTCCACAAATGACTAATCCTCCTCTTCGGCATATCGAGACTTGGAGGAACATAAAAAAAACCACAGCTGTGTTTAGTCTGCTCAAAAGAGGATAATGAAGAGGTTCTTTTTTAAAGGACTTATTTTCAATTGCTTCTTGAAGAAAAGTTCGAAAGACTTTTCAGTAGACTTATAACAAAGAATCCGGGTGCGTAGTTTGATCTTGAGTGGTAGGCAGCGGTGTTGCGAACGCGAATTAATAGTAAGGATGATGGATTGAATTCTATGGCATTAAAGGATACAACGTGCTATTGCCTTTGATAAATATATTTCCAATATAAAGAACTGGATATTGTTCGTTATTCTGGTTAATGGTGAATAAAATAGAGTAAAAAAGCATCTCGAATTTAAAAAAATATATATTTGTAGCCTTTTTTTTTTTAGTCCTTAAGCACTCGCTTAAGCGAGCACTCGCTTAGCATGCGGAAGGTCCCAGGTTCGGGTCCGGGCATCGCCAAAATAGCTGCCGACCTATAAACGGCCCGTGCAGCCAAAAATGTCCGACGAATAATACCCCGTGTAAGGGAGTGCACGTTAAATATCATTCAAAGTAAGTCCTAACGCTACGTACGATGTCGCCCTTAACGGTTGCGTTGGGTGCCTATTCAGGTGTGGCTCGTCACCTGACTGTGGTTCAAAAATACGACGCCCGTCGCCAATAGCCCTCGCGTAGCTCCAGTGCGACGATAATTCAAACCAAACCCAATAGGTTCCAACTGCGGCCTCTAGATTTAGCTCGAAATCGATGAATACTGGATCGGCGCTCTGACTGTGGCTCTAAAATACGACGCCCGTCGCCAATAGTCCTCGTGTAGCTCTAGTGCGACGATAATTCTAACTAAACTAAAACTGGATCGGCTATCGAATCAGAATGTTAAGGGGTCTAAGGAGTCTTAAAAATGTGCAAAGAAGGAACTACAAAGCATAGTTTGATCTTTCATGTAATTTTTTAACTACTCAATATACAAGTATAATTTTTTTATATGTAGTTCTACAAGATTTATTTAATATGAAACAAATTTTAAAATTTATGAAACTTTAACCAAAACTAAAATAAGTGATATTAAACATAAAGCTATTTGAACACATTGTGATTAGGCTTGCGCGGCAAATTGTGAGGTCAAAATTGAAGACATGACCAAGAAAATGACTTTATATTGTACAAATATGTACAAACAAAGACTTATACCTAAATTCTCAGCTCAATTTTATATAGAATTTATTTTAAGAACTTTTTTCTAAAAAAATGTATAAACGTTTTTGAATTTTGATTTTAAAAAAATTAAAAAATTATTTCTAATTAAAATTGAGCTGAGAATTTAGGTATAAGTTCTAGTTTGTACATATTTGTACAATATAAAGTCATTTTCTTGGTCATGTCTTCAATTTTGACCTCACAATTTGCCGCGCAAGCCTAATCACAATGTGTTCAAATAGCTTTATGTTTAATATCATTTATTTTAGTTTTGGCTAAAGTTTCATAAATTTTAAAATTTGTTTCATATTAAATAAATCTTGTAGAATTACATATAAAAAAATATACTTGTATATTGAGTAGTTAAAAAAATACATGAAAGATCAAACTATGCTTTGTAGTTCCTTCTTTGCACATTTTTAAGACTCCTTAGACCCCTTAAGGGGTCTAAGGAGTCTTAAAAATGTGCAAAGAAGATACTACAAAGCAAAGTTTGATCTTTCCTGTCATTTTTTAACTACTCAATGTATAAGTATAATTTTTTTTATATGTAATTCTACAAGATTTATTTATTATAAAACAAGTTTTAAAATTTATGAAACTTTAGCCAAAACTAAAATAAATGATATTAAACATGAAGCTATTTGAACACATTGTGATTAGGCTTGCGCGGCAAATTGTGAGGTCAAAATTGAAAAAATGACCAAGAAACTGACTTTATATTGTACAAATATGTACAAACAAAGACTTATACCTAAATTCTCAGCTCAATTTTCATTAGAAATTATTTTAAGAACTTTTTTCTAAAAAAATTAATAAAATTTTAAAAATTTTGATTTTAAATTATTTTTTAAATAATTTCTAATTAAAATTGAGCTGAGAATTTAGGTATAAGTCTTTGTTTGTACATATTTGTACAATATAAAGTCAGTTTCTTGGTCATTTTTTCAATTTTGACCTCACAATTTGCCGCGCAAGCCTAATCACAATGTGTTCAAATAGCTTCATGTTTAATATCATTTATTTTAGTTTTGGCTAAAGTTTCATAAATTTTAAAACTTGTTTTATAATAAATAAATCTTGTAGAATTACATATAAAAAAATTATAATTATACATTGAGTAGTTCAAAAATGACATGAAAGATCAAACTATGTTTTGTAGTACCTTCTTTGCACATTTTTAAGACTCCTGTGACCCCTTAAGAAACGCCTAAATCTTACAGCGTCTAAGATGAGCTTGTGCCCAAGTTGCTTCGCGGCCCTATACTTTTTACCTGTCATTTACGACTTTACTATGGGTTAAGGGGTTTTAAATTAGGGATGCACCGAATAACGAATATTCGGCCTGCATAAACCAATTATTATTATTATTTGTCAGATCTATACCTCTCCCGACCTTAAGTTTGCAGTATACTAATGTTCTACGAGAAAGAGGGTAAAAAGTTCTCATTTTTGAGGGCGAGAATCTAATACAAAAAGGTATTTAACATTCAACAAACAAATTTATTTGTCATTTCAAGACATAAATTTATTATTTTTATTAGTTTAGCTTCAGTTAGAGTGGAATTTTAAATATTTTTTTCCCTTCGATTTTGACGCAACAGGGCGCACGAATATCAGGGTCAAATTATCAACCAATCGGAGCAGGCGAAGCTTCGGCGCCAGCTGTTTATGCAAATTCCTCCGCGTAGTACATTTCTCTGCTGCAAACTTAAGGTCGGTTTTGGTATAGTGATAGGGCGGCACGCATGACGAAGACGTAAAGCCTGGGCTGAGCAACCGTTTGTAATTTTATCATATTTTTGCATTTTTGCTTACTTTATAACTTGATAAGAAAAATTTCGTTTGTGAATTTGATTTTAAACGAATTTTTTCTTTTAAAACACAACACAACATCGAAATCTAAAATTTGCTGAATTTCCTCATTTTGACCCCATATTCAACTAGAGTGGCTGTTCCAAGTACTATTTCGTTCTTTTATTTAGACTATCAAGAAGTTACTCTGCGTTAGCTGACTTTTTATTATTGTAGAAATTAAGCATATCATTTTATCGTGTAGATTTTCTTATAGAATTTAGATCATATTTTTTGTAAATGTTTTCTTTAAAATAATTAAATTTTTATTATTTTTTTTCTTCACTAAAAAAGTGTTCCAGCAATTGAACAATCGGCTGTTCAAATTATAATTTCAGTTTGAAAGTCCTACTTTGTAACCCTTTCATTAAGTTTATTTCTTTCCTATTATTTTCAAATGTTTTTTTTTAATTTTAAAATAAATAAACTGAATTTTTAAATTTCTACTAAATTAAAGGAAAACTTTTCATCAAACCACATACATGTGTGAAATGAGTTTTTTTTTCATTCAATCGGTATTCTCTGAAATGATGGATTAGTACGTTGCACTGACTGGTATTGGTTTATACGAAAAATAAGTAATTATGTATTCAAATATGAGTATTACTCAACGCGTTCCAGTTAAACATGCACGGACTTTCCTCTTGTGTTTCCTCGAATATATTTCCCACCGAGTAGAAATGTTTAACGTATCATTTGTGTGCTACATTGGGTAAATCGTTTATATTTCGGGTTATTGTAGTTTAAAATCACCGAGTACTGACTTTCGCATTTCCGCATACATAAATCTGAATTTGATGAGAACGTATGCAATTATTGAACACACCCATATAGAAAGATCAGCTTGAAACTCTTTGCTTTATTTATTTGGTGGTTTATTTTTACACTCCTAGCCAACCTAAGTTGGGTATATAGAAATTTGATATGGAGAAAAATCCTTCCGCGGATGTAAAGAGTTCCATACATTATTTGTGAATCCACCCAGAAAACATCTTTAAAGCATTAATTTCGTTTCGGTCTAACAGATTTCAATATTTGAGAAAATTTGGCAATTTTATCAGAATGATAAGTTTATTTTTGTCATTGTATTCAGATCATTTTGTATGTAAATATTACTTAACAAGAGTTTCCAACTAACGGACCAATCACGCTTTTCCCTATGCCTTTTTACTCTTTGTTTTTCACCAAGTTAGGTTGGCACGGAGTGTAGTTTTAATGTGCCATTGTTTGTTAAAATTGATAATTAACAGCAGATAATATCCTTATAGCAAAAGTTTGTCATCAAATGACTATAAAGCGCCAACTCGTCATTGGACAATTATAAAAAAAAATCTCATTCTGTCTTAAAGGCCCAAGTTTTAAAAAACAACCAAGAATACTTAAGGGGGTCTGGCACCTCCATAGAAGCCCATGTTAAATTGTCCAACTTTGGGGGCATCTCAAGAATTAACTAATTAATATATCCATTTCAAATTTTCACAGTTTCATCTATAGACATTTTTAAGTATTTTAACACAAGATTATTTTGAAAAACTAAAAACTAGATTAAATATCAATTTTTTTTAAATATCGTTGAAGAATGTCAATATTTTTAACCTAAAAGATTTTTTTTAAAAAAAAGTAAAAACTTTACAGACTATTCCCTGCGTTAAAATGTTTAAATATACTTGTGAATTACACATAAAAAAATTCAAGTATTTAAATGAATAACATTTTTAGTTATGTGCCCCCAAACATTCACATGATTCAAAAATTGTAAAACCGAGAAAAACCAATTTAAAGTTTTTATTGTTAACTCATTTCCTTACGAAGGATTTTTGCTTCCTCGTAATATTTGATTGGAATAACATTATCGGATCCTTAGTCGTTCGGCCGATCTGGGCAGTTTCACTAAAGAAAGGGTAAAATAAAATTGCCTTTAATGTCAAAAATATTTTTCTAACCGTCTTAAAACTTTGTGACATTATTAATAAAGGTTGATATAGTATTTTAAGCCACTAAAGGGGGTCTGGCACCCCAAAATAATTGAAAAAAATTAAAAAAAAAATTAGTGGCTTAAAATACTATATCAACCTTTGTATAATCGTGTGTGGCGCCACCTGGCGGTGGCTGGGGAAATTATGTAAACTCCTGTAACTGTAACCCTTTGCTTCCTGACGAGCGAGAAAGGGAAGACGCAATAAAAATACGGCGTTTAACAACCGTCTGTTGAAGTTCTTATTTGTGTCTAAAAAGTATGAATTAATAACCAGCAGAGAACGAGAAAAAAAAGCTTCATGGCCGTCGATTGCGGATTGGGCCGAGCGAGTGGTCTTAAAAATGAAAAATGCCTAAGGATATGACAGATGTCTTGAGAAGACTTGAGGAATTGGCGGCTCACTGCAAGGCCTGTCCCCAGTGGACAAGAATGCAGGTCCAGTCCACCACAAGGAACTTTGGTGTAGACTCGAAGGATCAAGACCTCTGGATATAAGGTCAGCCGGGTTCTGGGCTGAGGGAACCTTATGCCACTGCTCCTTAGAGGTCAACTGTTGAATGGTGGCAACCCTGTTTGCCACGAAGGTCTTGAGCGTGTTAGGAACCTTCCGGATCCATGCCAAGACGATTGTAGAATCGCTCCACAGGTAGGTAGTTGGTGAATTCCATCGCAAGGCAGTCACGACTCTGTTCATCAGCTTTGACAGTAGGACGGCCGAACACAGTTCTAGACGAGGGATCGAGACACTCTGGACTGGGCTGACTCTGCTTTTGCTCGTCACTAGTTTCACTACTGGTGTTGCATCTGATGAATATGATAGACAGTAAATCACTGCCCCATAGCACTTCTCCGAAGCATCGGCGAAACCATGCAATTCAATTCGTGTTACACTTTTGGTCACAATACACCGATCGATGAAGATGCTGTTCACACTGTTGAAATCCTCAAGAAACTGGTGCCATTCTCTGGCGCTCTCGGAAGGTAATTCGTCGTTCCAGTCGATCCGCAGACTCCACAAGCTCTGCATGAAGATTTTGGCTTTGGCGACTACTGGACCTAGTAGCCCCAATGGATCGAACAGTCTAGCAATGGTTGAAAGGACGCATCTTTTGGTGTAGGAGTCTTTCAATTTCACTTGCACTCGAAACACAAAACTGTCCTCTTGCGACTTCCAGGACACTCCAAGGGCCTTTGTCTCGATGGGGTTTTCGAAGTCGTATCCTCCATCATCGTTTGAAATCAGCTCGGGGTGACTTCCACTCCACTTGTGTAGTTTCATACCTGCTTTCGACAGCATACCAGAAAGCTGACTCTTGAGCTCCCTGGCTTCTTCTAAAGACGGGGCGCTGGCTAGAACATCGTCCATGTAAAAATTGGATCTCAGGACAGGCGCAGCTAAAGGAAAATTCTCCTCTTCATCACGTGACAGCTGTAGTAGTGTTCTTGTTGCTAAGAATGGTGCACTCACTGTCCCGTAAGTCACAGTTTTAAGCTCATAGGTTTTCACAGGATCAGTAGGGCTGTCCTTCCAGACAATACTGAGTAAGGGTTGTTGACTATCATGCATTAGGATCTGTCGGTACATCATTTTCACATCTCCAGTGAAGGCATATGGATGTTCTCTGAATTTCAGCATGATCGCAAATAAGTCCTCTTGAGCTAGTCCTCCATTATACTGCAAAGCATTTAAAGAAATTCCGTTGTTTGTCGGATTACTGGCGTTGAAAACTACACGCAGCTTAGTGGTTGATTTTTCGGGTTTGTAAATACCATGATGCGGCATATAATATGTAGTGTTCGCATTGTCCTCCAAGGTGACTTCTTTCATGTGCCCTAACTGTTCATATTCACTTAAGAAGTCTTTGTAGAGTTTTAGGTAATTAGTCTTTTGATAGTTTGTACCACAATGCATTCAATCGTTTGAGAGCAATGTCCCTCGAATCTCCTAAACATTTTGGGTCAGCCTTAAGTGGCATTTTTACAATATATCTGCCCTCAATATCTCTTGAATGCGTTTCCACGAAATGTTCCTCACATAAGGTAGCCTCTTTACTTTTAGTTCGCTCTACCTCAACATTTTCTATTTCCCAAAATTTCTTTAAAGTATCATTTAAATCTCCCTCTTTAATTAATCCACAATGTAACTTAGGTTCGCTATTTGCATAGCTAATGCTTCCCGAAGCTACGAAACCAAATACTGTATTTTGGAAAATAAGATTAGAATTTTGATTATAAATTTGCCCACTACGCATTAATTCATAAAAAATTTCAGCTCCCAATAAGCAATCAATGGGTCCTGGCACATAAAATTTATCATCAGCCAAATTAATATTAGTTGGGATTAATCCTTCCACATTTAAATATTGAGCTGGAGTTAAATTGGTTATTTTATCAACAACAAGCATATTTAAGCCTTTCTTATAACTTCCATCCGCATTTGAAATTTCTACATTTACGCTATTTTTAACACACACGGAGGCATCATTTAATCCCGTAACCAGAACATTTATTTTATCTTTTTTTACTTGTAATTTATCAGCATATTTTTTACTTATTAAATGAGTCATTGAACCGACATCAAGTAAACATATCATCTCATGAAAAGCATTAATTAAGTAAAGTGTGCGTAATTTTGTGAGTGAAATTCTTTTATATTTGTTGTTTGAATTTTTGTATAAGATTAATGTTATTATGCTTAAAATAGTTCATATTGTTATTAATATGAGTTTCTCTAGATAATTTTTTGAAATATACATTTCAACGCGGGGAGTATGTATAATCGTGTGTGGCGCCACCTGGCGGTGGCTGGGGAAATTATGTAAACTCCTGTAACTGTAACCCTTTGCTTCCTGACGAGCGAGAAAGGGAAGACGCAATAAAAATACGGCGTTTAACAACCGTCTGTTGAAGTTCTTATTTGTGTCTAAAAAGTATGAATTAATAACCAGCAGAGAACGAGAAAAAAAACAACCTTTATTAATAATGTCACAAAGTTTTAAGACGGTTAGAAAAATATTTTTGACATTAACCTTTTGCCTACTGTACTGGTACTGTTGACAGCTGCATAGATTAAATACACTCTAGATCTGAAACTAGGATTGGATTAGATTGTGAAAAACACTAGTGCCCCCAATTGTGTCGAAGGGAACTAATGTAATGGCTGTCTTTTTCTAGGGAAAACCTGTGTAGCTCTAATGCGACGACATTTCAAACCTACCTACCTAGGAAAAACTGAATAGTAGCACTGCAATCGGCAAGTACAATTATACCAATCAGCAAATCGATCGTTAATAGTGTATTAGTTCCTTTCGACACTTTTAGAGCGCTAGGTATCAGATAGATTTTTGCTGGTCTAAAGGATTCTTAGTCTATGGCCTACTTGTTGGTGGTACACATGTTGTACCATCAGTATTCAAAAGGTTAAAGGCAATTTTATTTTACCCTTTCTTTAGTGAAACTGCCCAGATCGGCCGAACGACTAAGGATCCGATAATGTTATTCCAATCAAATATTACGAGGAAGCAAAAATCCTTCGTAAGGAAATGAGTTAACAATAAAAACTTTAAATTGGTTTTTCTCGGTTTTACAATTTTTGAATCATGTGAATGTTTGGGGGCACATAACTAAAAATGTTATTCATTTAAATACTTGAATTTTTTTATGTGTAATTCACAAGTATATTTAAACATTTTAACGCAGGGAATAGTCTGTAAAGTTTTTACTTTTTTTTTAAAATATTGACATTCTTCAACGATATTTAAAAAAAAATCATATTTAATCTAGTTTTTAGTTTTTCAAAATAATCTTGTGTTAAAATACTTAAAAATGTCTATAGATGAAACTGTGAAAATTTGAAATGGATATATTAATTAGTTAATTCTTGAGATGCCCCCAAAGTTGGACAATTTAACATGGGCTTCTATGGAGGTGCCAGACCCCCTTAAGGGGTCTAAGGAGTCTTAAAAATGTGCAAAGAAGGTACTACAAAGTATAGTTTGATCTGTCATGTAATTTTTTAACTACTCAATATACAAGTATAATTTTTTTATATGTAATTCTACTAGATTTATTTATTATAAAACAAATTTTAAAATTTATGAAACTTTAGCCAAAACTAAAATAAATGATATTAAACATAAAGCTATTTTAACACATTGTGATTAGGCTTGCGCGGCAAATTTTGAGGTCAAAATTGAAAAATATGACCCAGAAAATGACTTTATATTGTACAAATCTGTACAAACTAGGACTTATACCTAAATTCTCAGCTCAATTTTAATTAGAAATTATTTAAAAATAAATTTAAAATCAAAATTTAAAAAAATTTATTAATTTTTTTAGAAAAAAGTTCTTAAAATAATTTCTAAGTAAAATTGAGCTGAGAATTTAGGTATAAGTCCTAGTTTGTACATATTTGTACAATATAAAGTCATTTTCTTGGTCATTTTTTCAATTTTGACCTCAAAATTTGCCGCGCAAGCCTAATCCCAATGTGTTAAAATAGCTTTATGTTTAATATCATTTTTTTAAGTTTTGGCTAAAGTTTCATAAATTTTAAAATTTGTTTTATAATAAATAAATCTTGTAGAATTACATATAAAAAAATTATACTTGTATATTGAGTAGTTAAAAAATTACATGACAGATCAAACTATACTTTGTAGTTCCTTCTTTGCACATTTTTAAGACTCCTTAGACCCCTTAACGAAACGGAAAAAAAACTTTACTTTGTACCAAAAACTGCTGTATTGTATTTTTTTTACTAGACGGGACGATCGAGCCCTGTCTTCAGGTTAGGGAATTATCGTCGAGCTAGAGCTACACCCTTGGTTTCGGATACTAAGGTGTGTTTGAACTTTGCTTCTGGTCATGAAATTATAACATTTGAAAATGCTTCAAATAGTAAATCGCAGTTTAACCATCCCTCGCGTTGCAAATACAAACACAAGTTATATCAAACTAAATATTTTTTTAAAAATTCGACCTTTTTAAAATTATTACAAAATAGTTAGGTTTTAAAATCAAATTCTGTAGCTAATCCTCTTCACTCGCGAAAAAATTGCTACGAATACATATGTAATAGAATAACATTTATTACACATGAGAGTATAATTCTTATTTAAGAAATATCGGACATCCAAAGATTGGTTTATTGTAAAGAAAGCATATTTTAGAGTTTGTAAAAAACGGGGCCGGAGCCGAAGCTCGGCGGCCAAAAAACACACAACCTTACATCTTGAAGTATAATTCAAAAGTGACACTATTTTTAATGATTGTGAAAAGAGTGGATCAGAAGTCCAAACAAATTCTGCATCTGCAATTTCTCTGGGAAAGAATTTATTGACGCCTATTGGAACATTGGACCTGTTCAATGGATTGTACGATATATGATCACATATATCTTAAGTAAACATTTTTTTCAAACAATTACATATTTGGAAGTATATTTTGCAAGTACTTTGAAAAAAAATAATGTAATATTAATTTAGAATCATGTCAATTTAGATGAAACAATCAAGCTATCAGTTTTTTTTTAATTAAGAGTGTTTTTAACTTACGTTTAAATCCAAAATGTAATTTACCACTGAAAAAACTGCTACCAGAAGTCTGCTTGTCCGTCCTTGGTAGATAACTTTTTGTATAAATTAGCAAACTAGTCGTTATCGATATTTTTAAAAGCTTGATTATTCTAGTTCATAATAAGATCGTTAGTATTAAGAAAAATTGTAAAATGAAGTTGTGAAGTGGTGAATTCTACAAAGATTCACGAATATATAGTATATTCCTCTGGTACGGAGAGGTTAAAACGCTCGCCTCGCCAACCAAGTTTCTTTGCGTCTGCAATCTTTTAACATGGTCATGCTACTGAACTGCTACCAGAAGTCTGCTTGTTCCTCCTTGGTAGATAACTTTTTGTATAAATTAGTAAACTAGTCGTTATCTATATTTTTAAAAGCTTGATTATTCTAGTTCATAATAAGAACGTTAGTATTAAGAAAAATTGTAGTTTTCTTTGCGTCTGCAATCTTTTAACATGGTCTTCTTGCAAACAAACTACAGTTAACTCATCGAAGCATGGCAATGAAGCCTTTACACGATCCTCTCGTATATCGTCTCGAACCATTATGAGGATTATGGTCAGGTGTCAGGAGAAATTACACGAATCCGCGTTCCGGTTGAGAAGTTAATCCAAGATTATTTTCACGCTTGACGAGCTCTTACTTTGTTCGGAATTGGATTGCTTTTGGTCAATTGCTTAGGAAAATTCAATGTGAAAACAGGCACAAAGTATTTTGCTGCATTTTAAAGGTTAATATTTTATGTAGCAACGATTTTCTTATTTTTAAAACAAGGAAGCAAATATAAGACTGACGAAAAAGAACGATGTATAAATTATCTTGTTACAAAACCGTTAAAATAATGACTGTAGTTCTAAATTACGACACCCGTCGCCAATAACCCTCGTGTAGCTCTAGTCCAACGATGATTCAAACTAACCTAACCTGTTAAAATCGTATTTTTTATTACCTCCTATATTTATCATGTAGCTCTAGTTGCGAATTATTTCAACCAAGCATAACCTTACCTCCTATCAAGTCACTCATAGTTTCGTCACACAAATTTTTTTTAAGTTTTAAGATTCTAAGAAATTCTTTTTCCGCTTTAGGTTATTTAGTTCGAAAAAGCCGTATACAGGGTGATTATAAAATAACGCTCCCTATTCGGAGTGGTCTGTAGCTTGAATGAATAATCCAAATGCAAAACACTTTGAGACACTTACTAATCAAGAAGGGGGTAAAAGAATGGAATCATGAAAAACAAACTCGTCTCTTGACCAAGGTTCTAAATTACGAGGCGTAATTGGATGTGTTGGCCGTTTTTCGCCATAATTGGCTACTCATCGTAATTATAACCTTGGTCAAGAGACGAGTTTCTGTGTTATAATTCCATCATTTTTCGTAATAAAGAAACTCGTCTCTTGACCAGGGTTCTAAATTACGAGGCGTAATTAGCTGTGTTGGCAGTAATTGGCCATAGTTGACGACGCCTCGTAATTTAGATTCTGGTCAAGAGACGAGTTTGTTTTTTATGATTATTCTTTTTGTGATTATTCTTTAGGATTCTGTCTTTTATGATTCCATTCTTTTCCCCCCTTCTTGAATAGCATTCAAGAGCATTATTCATTCAAGCTACAGACCACTCCGAATAGGGAGAGTTATTTTATAACCACCCTGTATATCCTCTGGGGGCAATAGCAAACAGATAAGTCAAAAATGTGGGATAATGAAGTATCTTTTTTGTTTTTGTTTTAAGACCGCAAAACAATTGACGAAATTTTTTCACAGGAAGTGTTTAAAATATTGTTATCAGAAAATCACATGGGAACTAAAACAGCATGTGGTTGTGTAGTGATCAAATTAAAAAAATGTTGCCTAAAATAATATTTTGTCGCTACTTATCTACAAACCACGTGCTTCTGTTAATAGATAGATTATTGTCGATGTATGATAACCAGTATAAAGATTAACAATACTATGCTCTTATTTTGAATCAATTACACTAGAGCATATTTCAATATAAATGTTTATCTTGATCTTTATTTTATCCATAATGGAAAAAACTAAATATTACCAGAGTGAACCTAAATGAAAGAAGCCACTCTACACTCCGTGCCAACCTAACTTGGGTAAAAACGAATAGTAAAAGGGTAGAGGGAAAAGCGTGATTGGTCCGTTAGGTGGAAACTCTTGTGAGGCAATATTTACAATTTTTTTTTACTCAATACAATTTAACCAAAATACACTTTTCATTCTGATAAAATTGCCAAATATTCTCATATAATATTCAAATTTGTTAGACTATAAACGAAATTAATGTTTTAAACTTGTTTTCTGGATGGATTCACAAATAACTTATGAAAACTCTTTACATCTGCGGAAGGATCTTCTTCATGGCATATTTCTATTTTCCGAGCTTAGTTTGGCAAGGAATTGTAGTACACAGTTATTTAACTTTTCGGCATAAATACTAGGCTAAAGGAAAAACAACTTCTACAGGGGTTATTTGTCCAGTACCTTTTTCAATACTTAGGTTGGCAAGGAATTGTAGTACACACTTATTTAACTTCCCGGCATAAATACTAGGCTAAAGGAAAAACAACTTCTACAGGGGTTATTCGTCCAGTACCTTTTTCAATATGCTGTAAAGAAAAAAACTTAACAATAACTAAATCTTTTCCTTTATCAATTTGATTAAATATGCATTTATTTACCTGTTAATAATATTTTTTTTGTACAAAAAAATTCTAAAAAACAATACTTGGCGTAAATAAGGCAGTTCGGAGAACCGGGGAGAATTCGGAGAAACTTTTATCTGCTTCTTTACGACATCGGTACTTATTGTTTAAATTTAAGTTTAAAAATAACTAGGCGAAACTAAATGTCTTTAAGGTTTAAACAGTACAAAATAAATAATTTAAATATGTCATACTCACTTTAGTTTTACAGTATATATATATTTTTTAACCTCTTTCAAATTGGATCTAAAAATAGTAAAGATAACACACAAAAAAAAAATCAATAGGAAAAGGAATCTATGCATATTTCTATTGTGCATTCTTGAAAATGTTATAGTAAAATACCCTTTGGTTAGAGAAAGTTTCTTTTCGAAAAAGCATATATGAAAAATTATACGGTATCAATAGTCTCCCCGACCCCCCAAGAATTTAGGTACTCTTTAGCGGATTGCAGCCATGATTTTGCTAATGATCAACTTTTGTTGTGTTGGCTATCTATCGCTAGTTAATTTTAATCGTTAATTATTTAACTCTTTCAGTCCCAAAAATTTACTACACTACAGAAACATCTGATATTCACAAAATAAGCTTATTTTAGGTCAAAAATAAGAGTTCCATAAGAAAATAAAATTCATTTTAATTTTTTATGAGTTTTGAAATAATGCCAAAATTTTTTAACTGTGGAAAACAACAAAATAAAAAAATATGTATTACATAAAAACACTTCCAGTTATATATTTTAAAGTATCTGACCATATTATTAAAAAAATTAGTAATTTTTTTTAACCGAAACATCTTAAATTGTGTTTAAAATGTGTGGAACTGAAGTGAACTTTTCAAAAATTAGATGAAACGCTTGTAAAATATTTTCTAAATAAAAAAAAATAGTAGTTCTGACTTCTATTGAGATTAATGTAAAATATTGTCTCATAGAAGAGAGTGTGAAGAATCGAATGATGTGTGTTTGGATGTCATAACGGGAGATAGATAAACATTTTGAAAAAATATTGAACGTGATGATGCCAAATGGCATCACTGGGACTGAGAGGGTTAATTGTCTAACTGTTGGCACATTCCTTTTTATCGAAATTTATATCACTTAAACATTTTTTTTCTGCAATGGGGCTGCTTTATGCTGCTAAACCTTTGCAGGCTCGGCATATATTAAGATGAAGGGTTTGGCTCCTTCATACAAATGAATTGTCTATTGTCAAAAGTCGCCCCTGAACGTGCTGGACCTATAACTTATAGTTATACTTTGAAAAATGTCAGTTTTGCAATTAGACCCTTCAATTAATATTCAACATCAAGACAAATCTCAGCATTCATAATCGATTGAAGAACAAAAATTGCTGAAGTTCCTCCAGTCTTTGATTGCATGCGATGTAATTAGTGGCCAGCACTTCCGGATAGCCGTGCGGATACGATTCTGTTTTTTTATCTTTCGTGAGTGCCCGACAGTGGATGAAAGAATTTCCGCTGCTTTTGACCTAATCATCTATTACGCACTCGCATATGGGCCTATCGTATCCCCGCACTTCTGCAAACACACAGGGCAAAGGGTAGCAGGGCGTGAAGTGATTTAACTGATTGCGATGCCAATTAGTTCGTTGGGAACTTTTACTTGATTCAATGGGTACCCTAGATTCTCATGAATGAGAGTTGCTGCGAAAGAGAACCGATGTGTGGGTTTTCATTTGAATGGAAGTTGAATTTTTTATACAGGGTGTCGGTAAAAAATTGTCCGAGTTTTAATGGTATATTAATGGAGTTTATTTTATACTAAATATAACAAATCATACATGAAATTGAAGGAAAACTAACCTAGTCTTTCCTATAAGTGCTCAATGTGTGCGCAAACGAAAATGCAATTCTTCCCTTCCCATACTGTCTGCAGCAAGCCTGGAGTCTGACAATAGTAAATTAATATAAAAAATTAAATCTCCTATCAATGAACTTGTATCTTAGTTATTTGTTTTGGAAAATGTAAGCCTTGCAAGTTTACCTAAACCCTTTAATTTTTTTTATCAATCCATTCACAGATAGCTTGAATTTGTTGTAATCCAAGAGTTAAATGAGCGATATCCGCCTTGAAGGTGCAACATAAAATTTCTCTCAGTTTTGAGGATATGCTTATTTTCTGTCACTAATGCAAATATTTTTTTTATAATCTTCAGAAAAAAAATAATGTACCTGTTCTATGCTAAGAAGGTCGTAAATCGACTCTAAACAATTGCCAAATGTGAATAAACAAAGATAGTGGATGTTTGCGTATAAAGGCCACCTTATAAATTACGCATTCCTATCGTCTAAACTTGAGTGTAAATAAATGGGGTTACAATTTTGTGAATATCTACACTTTTTTTATACAGTTTTGTGAAAACTTTTACTTTATATTTTCCTTCAATATACGTAAGTTAGATTGAATAACTGTTCATAAGTTACCCAACTTCTTTCTTCACTGATCGAAAAACTATCCACTTCTTATTAATCTCTTATAATTGCCAAGGTTCTTGTATGGCCTTCTAATGTCAAGTTAGCACGTAATGGAAGTCTGTCTGTGATCTTATTTTATAATGTTCTTTGGTCAAGGTTACAAAGCGAAGAAAAAGTATTTTGCTATCTTTATTTTTAGTATGTCGCCTTTGGCGTTTTAATGATTGTCGTCGGGTCATTCATAAAAAGAAAAAAGCTTGGACGTGTCTAGATTTTTACAACGACAATTTACACATTAGTTAGAATTTCCTATTTACCCATGTATTTGCTTACCATCATTGACTTATCCTGATATGTATCTTGTATATTATGTTGCTGGATAATTTATGGATTGTCATGTAATTTTTGACATCGGTTAATTTGATTTTCGGATTTAAAATTTATCTTTTCCTTCGAAATTCTTTTAAGTTTTGAAATAGGAGGGAAATGTTTTGTCATTACACTGAGAGAAAATACATGTAAAGGTACGAAGACTTCGAAACTAAAAGGAGAAACATTCATATATTTTCGGGAATTATTATTTTTTAAATCTTTTGTTCTCATAGAATTTTAATGAGAGATATTAGGTTGTCTTGTATTCCCTAAATATGACGGAAGATTTGTCATTTGAGAAGGTCCTCTAAGCCTCACTATATCCAATTGTGCATCGCTAGTACTCTAGTACTAATTTAAATAATCAGATCGATCCAGCCTTCAGTATAAGGAAAAACAGTGGTTTATTCCCTTGCAATGTCGCCGAGTATAATATAATTCTATAAATTCGTTAATCGTTACATATCTTGACTAACTGCAAATAAAATCTAAACCAAACATTTAATCGTAATGTTAATAATAGTGTCAGAAACTTTGTTTGGCAAGCAAGTGCTAAGTTGCCATGTATGCCGCTCTTTCTTTTTTAATTCACTGTGCTATATTGAGACGACCACTTTTCTGATGTAAAGTTTAAGTGGGGTGGTTCTATTTTACTCCTATCTCAGTGTTTAGCTTAACCAGATTTATGTCAGGGATTAATTTTTCGGATATGAAATCATCATTACATTTTCATTGTTTATGTGTTATTTGTGTTGTTTTTGTATGAAAAATTATAAATGTACCGTTCCATCGTACAGTTCTCACGTTCTAATAGGCGTCAATACATTCTTTCCCAGAGAAATTGCAGATGCAGCAGAATTTGTTTGGACTTCTGATCCACTCTTCTCACAACCATTAAAAACACCGTCACTTTTTAATAAGACCTCGAGATGTGACGTTGTGTGTGCTTGGTGGCATTTCCGGGCTCTCTTTAACAGCCGTAATGGCTTACGTTTGACTACTTTGCATATTTAATATGAATTAATAAAGATCTAAACGTCCTATCTATTCCCTTTTTAGAATTAACTACACAAATCGTATGCTCTCCTATGAAGTAGAATTATTAGTCGTCAGGATATTAACTGAGAGTTATTATGAAAGAACTTAATATTAGAATTTCGTGTGTATAACTTTATAGAGATTTGTACGATATATCACATGTATATTGTGAAGAATCTTTGCAAATATTTTATTTGCTGGATATTTGAATTACAAACTAAACTGTACGGTCACCCTATCAGTTATACGGTCGGGTCTTGTTAATAAGTCAACCAAACGTATTGTCCCCCTTGCAAGACGCATCCAAAGCTGGGAGTGAATTGAAAGCGAGTATCCTCGCACCCAGACAAGGTCAGAGGCCCACGCGAATTCCATGACCGACACTTGACAATCTCCCTTCCTGTTTAGAAAGACGCGGCGTCTTCGCATTGATGTTATTTCTTTGAAATTTCGCATTTATAACTCGGAACCTCAGGATAATTAAGTAAATTATGGTGTGATTTAATGTTTTTTGGTGAATGGATATTATATATAGAAGAGATGATGAAAGATTCCATGATACACACTGACAGATATATATTCATTCGTATACATTGGAATTAGCCATTACTGCCTCTTTGTACCCCCCACCCCCTTTACACACACACACGAAAAAAAAGTTTGATTTTAATATGATTCAAGTTTGTCGGAAATGAAAATGAAGGGGTTTTAAAAATAGATTGATCTAAAATAAAAATTAGTGAAAGGGATTTAATAGTGCAAGCTATTTTATATAACAAAAACCTTATTGTCCTGAAAATTTAATAAGTAAATAATTTTTAGAAGCTAAGCGTAAAAAGTATCTCTATCTTCCCTTTCCCCTACTGTGTGGCGTGTATACGAGTTGCGATAAAAATTGCTATGAATAAAAAAAATGCTAGATAATAGCTTCGGAGCCTGTGCAAACTAAAAAATTTGAGGCTCGTTTTCACCGTTATGTTACTTAGGTAGTATGGTTGCCACATTATGGCAACAAGCAGGGCCTGCTCTAGGAAATCTCAGACTATGGGCACAATCTATTCTGGGGGCCTCCTTTACGACAAATTTTGAGTACGATTTCCAGTAATGATGATGCTATAGACATGTGTATAAAATTTTCGCTACAATTTAATAGGTTTCCTTACAAACATCGATCAAAACAATCGCGTTAGGACAATTTCTTAGCCAAAATTGAGCGAAAAACAAGTGGAGCATCAAATTTTTTTTTAGTTTACTGATATTTTGGGGGTTTACAGCATTTAGCATAATAGAGCCTGAAATTTAGGGGCCCCTAAATTTTGGGGGCCCTAGGCCTGGGCCTAACGGGCCTTATGGAGGAGCAGGCCCTGGCAACAAGTAATATAATCCACTTTAGAGAGACCACCACCAGTAGAGCTCCCTCTCAACAAAACTGTGTTTTTTTTTCATCTATTACATTCTATTTTGAAGTTTTAGTTTTTAATAACCCTCATAGATGACAGGAGTAAAAGTGTATTCAAAATTAAAAAGTGAAGTTATTAACTGTTGTGAAATTACGTCTTTGGCAGTATTCAAAGTATAAAAAAATTAGTACTAAATACAAATGAATTGTTTTGAAAAAATATTATTTCAAGTGGGTTATTATAAAATATATTTAGTAGTTTTCTAGTCGTTCTTATCAAAATTGGAATTTTGTAGTTGGTTTTTGCCATATGGCAAATTTCTTTAAAATTGAAATTGTTTAAATTCCAATGCAGTTAATTTTTTTTTCAGTATTTTTCCCATAATGTATGAGTATTAAAGATACAAATATATTTTTTCGGGATGAAAAAATATTCATGCATTACAGGGTTAATTAATTACTTGATAATCGTGTGCTTATTAATTTAATAATTGTTTTAGGGCACCCTGGCATGCGGATGGTGCAGAACACATCTGTGCCGATGCAGATGCCGTCCGGCCATCTCGTCCAACAGGTGATGGACGAGAACGGGACAGTGCGGCACTTTCTCATATCCCCTCCTATGCCCCTGCCCCCACACTACGTAAGTATCATATCCATATAATACATAGAGCTACTTTATATCGATTGTACTAACGTAGGCAAAGTCATGACAACCTTATCTATAATAATAAAAGAAAGAGTCTCTGTCTGTCTGTCTGTCGGTCTGTCTGTGTGTATGTCTGTGGATCCCAAAAGACCTACTTAGACTGCTCTAAAAAATTCGAAATTTTTAATATAGATTCCTTTTAATACCTACGTGTGCACCTGAGGCTTAGTTTTTTCATATTTGATTGTTATTTTTAATTAATATAATTAGTTTAAAAAAAACGTCATCCACGTGGGATTCCGGGACCATAACAGGACTTGAAAATACATGGACCGGGCCGAAACGGGGGCTTGACGCCATCCTCTATTAGTTTGATTGATTGAGTTTGGTTGAGATATGCGCTCGCTCTAAGGCTGCTTCATCCTCTATTAGTGTTTGCTTTTTTTTAAGTTCGCATGGGCCAACACGAATTTAATTTTGTTTTGAGTGTATTTTCACAAGTAAGCATGCCTCTTAAAGGAAGCAATGCGAAGTTAACGGGTTCTCAGTAAGGCGGGACCATACTGCTAGTTCATAATATGGTAACCCGTGTTTACCAAAGTCTTTAGCTTGGTGAATGCGCGATGGGTCGCTATTTTGCCTTCAGGGAATTACATTGGCTTGGCAGTAAATTACTCAATATACTCATGCTAACGTAGGTGAGTCATGACCACCTTTGACAGTATGGCGACCCGTGTTCACCAATGTTTAATGGCTATTAAACTTTTATTTATTTTGTTTATTTATGTTGATGGTATTTTATGTGGGCTTGTGAATCCTTTTATATGATTATTCTCTGTATTGCACTATGTATTGGTATCTTTTATGTATTTATTCTTAAAAATTTTCCAATAAGTAATATGTTTAATTTTCCTTTGAAAATGCCAAAGGTTGTCGTACAAAGAAAGCCGCCGATGCAATACCTTATGCATTTTTAGAAGTTTGTTTTATTTTTAATAATTTATTCATTTATTACTTTAAAACATGATCATTCAGACACCCGTCTCATGTACTCCATTTTTTTGCTTCATATTTAAATGATTTACTGCTTATAAATCAGGCATTTCATTTGAAGTAAGTGACGTGAACTTCGCAATCGTGAATCAGCTCACGATCAACAGGACGCGTGCCGCGTCATACAATGGCCGTCAAACGCACTTATTACAAAATATGGAAACGTAACTGAAAAGAAAATATAAGTATCTGGCGAAGAAAAAATATATACCTGTTTTAAAAATAACGAGTTTGCCTCTCAAGCTAATGGGCGAACTATGTTCTTCCCCCTACATCAATACTTCGTTTCCTTTAACTTTTAATTGCTTGTTAATTCCCAAAGTTTCTGACTTGGTGATTTTGCTAATGATCAACTATTGTTGGCTATCGTTAATTAGTTTCAATTGTTAATCAGTTAATCCTAACTGTTGGCACATTCCTATATTTCGAAATAATGATTACCTAAACATGATTATAATATATATTTTTTGTAACGGGGCTGGTTTATGTGGCTAGCCTTTATACTCGGCATATTCCCCAGAACTGAGAGCCATTTCTTGTGGTACCATCTAGGCGACTCTCGCTACCAATTTTGATGCTCATATTACAATGAATCTGTGCTCTCTGTGGATATTAAAGCATGCCGAGATTTAATTTTGTCGAAAGAACCCAATCCAAATGGGTACTAAGGGTTCTTTTACATGCCACATAATCCTGTGACGCGTGCTGACAATTGTCCCATCCAGAAAATCTGACGACTCAGCCGGGTCTCGATCCCGCAAACTTGGACTTATGAGGTGGACACGTTATACCTCGCAGCCAAATGAGCCTCCACTATAATGTTTATCTTAACACAAAAACAGTAACTCCTGAAAGAGAATATTACAACTGATTCGGTGTCCGCGATATCAGCAGCTCCAGACTCGTAAATTGCCTCACCCAGCGTCTTAGAGAAATCTCCTATCTATCTAAATGAGTCTGTATAGGTCCGGCGACAGTCATTCGGTCAACAACTCCCATTTCACGGATGAAATAGTAAAGGATGGAATGACAGCAGCGCCGAAGAAAAAAGACCTCTTTGTGTACAAGGCCAATCCGTTCCCTCACCCTCTGAAGGCTTGTTCTTTCTTTTACTGGATTTTTTTCTTTCTTGTTTGGCGCATTATAATTTGATGTTCTGAGAAGGCCGCATTCCGTGTCACGTAGGGATGTTCTATGACAAATAAAAGTCGGCTCGTCGTGTTTACTTTTTTTTTTTTCACTTTCTTGTTGAAATCCATTTTGGTTAAATGTGGTTTAAATTTCTGGAATGTTGGAAAATTATTTGTGCTGTTTATGCGTTATTTTATTCAACTTTTGTTGAAGAGTAAGACAGCGTAAGACTTCTTATATTAGGGCCATCCTTCAGTCTCTAAAGGTTAAAGAACAAATTGATACTTTTACTAATATTGAGTGAAATTTAGACTTCTTGGGTACCGATGGTTACAGGAATATATGTAAGTTGTTTTTTCTTCAAGAAAATCGACTTGGTTTTTTTTTAATGAGAAAAACTTTTAAAGTCGAAAGGAAACAAACAAGAACTTGGCTGCTTCAGAAAAGAAACACAGGAACTTCGTCCCACTTGACACGGTTAATTTTGATGATTGCCAGCCCTGCCTCCCAGACGCGTTGTAGCGCATGCAAACATCTTGCCAAAAGAGAAGTGTTGTCAACAAAACTGAACAAAAACCCAATGTCACAGGTTTGTTGACGCAGGGCGCTGAACTTACGAGAAGGGGAAAAAAATCATACTGTGCCAGAAGAAGAGGTAGACGGCAAGTGGGTGTCAGCAAAAACAGCGCTGTTTGATTTAGGGTGGGGTGGTGTCGTCATCAGATAGAATGAACAGTCGGGACTTCTAAAAAAAGAGGTAAAAGGGAAAACCCCAAGGCGCCAAGAGAGTTTATGTCAACATCGTCTCTCGATGCTGTTAAGATGACTTTGGAAGCAGCGAAGAAATGTATCTCTATGGAATGGGGCTCTCCTGACTTTTGGGTGTGACCAGGACAGTCCGGTATTTTAAGTTCGGCTCGGTTTTGAAATTTGTCCTGATTTCTAAAGAATCTTGAAAATAGAATTATTTTTACAAATTCTTAATATTTTGCATTTAAAAAAAAATCAGAACGTTATTTTATTCACTCATATTACTACAGTTGTTCGTGACAAATAGAAAGTTAAATTATTTCCTTAGGTGTAATTGTTTCTAAAATACGACGCCCGTCGTCCTCGTGTACCTCTAGTGCGACGATAATTCAAACTAAACTAAACCTTACGTGTAAACTCATAGGTCTTTGCATATGAATGAATAAAACACGAGACATTACACACAACATGAGATCACGGTTCAGGATGTCTCATTTGATTCATCGATAAGGAGTCATTCAAAATTTGAGGTCGTGCGAAGCATTCTTTTATTTCTGCGTTCTGAAGCTCATTGGTATTTTCGGGCGTTTTTCTGTGTGTTTTTTTATCATTCGTTAATGATAAGATTTTTCATTAGAAATGTAAACGTGAAAGTAAAATTTGAATATTTGCGAACCGAATATTTGATCACATACAAAGAAAAAAACACGAATCCATCAAGCCATTTGTTGAAAATATGTTATCGAATAAGGTTTATTAATGATACAGAAAATAGCTCCTTGGCCAGACGGGCAACCAAAAATAAATTAGATCTTTTTATTTGTAATTAATTGATTGTAATTATCATTCTAATTTTTTATTGCATTACGATTACCAATCTGCTTTATTCACTTTCAAAGCAAAATATGGTCGAGTGTCCGGGATTGAAATTTAAAAACTTTGGTAATTTTACCAGAAAGAATGATGCACACCGTGCGCAGAAATGTAGAGTATCTGCAAAAATAAAATTTTTCAGGAAAATGGTCTGATGTTTTGTTTTTCTTTGAGTATTTTACTATGGGAAAATAAAAGATTTATACATTACTTTATCCCAACTCGAAATGTCATCTTGGCCTGGCTTGATACTCAAATTTTTTATGTGTAGTAAAGTGCGATATGCTCTTCCTGTTGCTCACGTTTTCAACAAGCGCGGTGTTTCAGAGTATGAGGAAGTAACTTTTGATGCACGAATTTCAATTTACAACTGGGACGTACGGATTCACGATTCTACCATATTTTTTTAAAAATGGATGCCTTTATGAAATGATTGCTTGTTTCGTAGGACCATAGCAATCCATATTGTAGTTAGTGGGGTTACTTGTTCTTTAAACCCTCGACATTACTATTAAACAATAGCAATGGGGTTAAATAAATTTTATCGTGAAAAAATTATATAATAATCTTTTTTAGGCTTTTTCTTAAAATTTGCTAGGGGCTGGGGAGCCCAGTCGGTTAAGCACTCGCTTAGCATGCGGAAGGGCCCAGGTTTGGGTCCGGGCATCGCCAAAATAGCTACCGACCTATAAACTGCCCGTGCAGCCAAAAATGTCCGACGAAGGGAGTGCACGTTAAATATCCTTCAAAGTCCTAACGCTGCGTACGCGATGTTGCGTTGGGTGCCTATTCAGGTGTTGGCTCGTCACCTTGACTGGGGCTCTAAAATACGACGCCCGTCGCCAATAGCAACCTTAAAATGTACTATATATTTATGGTTGTTACATTTCAAAGAATCGTAATTCCGACCCAGTAATCATCAGTTTGGCGCCCGATTCTATCCATCTGTGGATTTAGTGCACATTTCTTTCATGTTGGCGACCGCCTGACTACCATCGTGCTCTTTGCCCACGCTTTCTCAGTTCTGTTTTTCGCTCTGGGTATATCCGTCTTGATCTATCAGCCTGTCACTTAATGTGTGTCCGGTTCTGGCAATTCTGGAATGAATACTTCATTTTTACCCTGACTAACACACACATGGTAACGTTTCTTATCATGATTCATATCTGTATCATGCAGTCACTATCGCTACCTTTTTTTTTGTAATCTCGTGGTGCATTAAATGTTTGAAAAGTCATTCACTTACGGAAACAGATAAGTTTGTTGGTTTGAAGTATAATAACATTGATAACGGGTTTCTCTAAATATTGCACATTTAATTGATGTTGCTACTTTCAGTGAGTTAGTTTCAGAAATTATTTTTAAAATAAAATGCAATAAAGGTTTTTTTTTAAAAAAAAACTCATTGACAACGGTTTGAAAGAAAATTTGGCTCACGAAAACGGGGTTTCTGCTGAAATTTATCAAAGTAAACAAAATATAAACAAAATACAAAGACAAATTAAGATCATTGTAGTAGACAATTTATTTAGGTTAGGTTTTGAATTATCATCGCACTAGAGCTACATGGGGACTATAGGCGACGGGTGTCGTGTTTTTGAACCACAGTTAAGTGACGAGCCGACACCTGAATAGGCACCCAACGCAACCGTTAAGGGCGACATCGTACGCAGCGTTAGGACTTTGAAGGATATTTAACGTGCACTCCCTTACACGGGGTTATTCGTCGGACAACCCCGTGTAAGATTTATGTGTATACCCCGTGTATGATTTATGTATCTGTATTATTTTTGACTGCACGGGCCGTTTATTGGTCGGCAGTTATTTTGGCGATGCCCAGACCCGAACCTGGGACCTTTCGCATGCTAGGCGAGTGCCTCACCGACTGGGCTGCCCAGCCCCCAATTTATTTAGGACGAATTAGTCTACACGAAAAACGAATTTAAAAAAATAAAAGTTAACGTTTTTTTTTTATACGGGAATTGAAGTGTTTTTGTTTGTTGTTCACAAAGTGGTCGTTGATGAAATATATACAGGTTATAAATGTAATCTTAGTTGGTTTTTTGGTATGGAATAAAACTCTGTTTTGTTGTTTGCATCTTAGTGAAGGTCGTGGTTTTTACACCAACTTTACTGGGTCATTCCTTTTTTTAAAAACTTAACATGTACGGTGCATCTGTTGAGCATCAACGCTATTCCTCTTCCGTCTGTTCTGGCTTTTTTTACGTCTTGTCTAGTAGTATCATTAATCGGAAAGATAACTGAAATTTATGTAACCTCTCTAATTGACGCAGTTAATAACTTAAGATTTTAGAACGATTATCTTGTTGATGAAAAAAATTGCTGTTCATACAACTTGTATATAAAAAAATTATGTTTACATTATTTTCAAATAATGAATTTGGTGCTCAGTTATCGAATTGTACCGCGGCGGCCCCGATGGTACCATGGCATGAAGTATGGTTTCCGCCAAGGAATATTAGAACTATTGTGTAGTCCTTTTTAAAACTTTCAAGGACCTATCAATTGAGAATCTTTTATGGTGAATTTTTTTTTTATTAAGAAAAAACTTAAATCGTATTGTAGGGTTTCATTTACTAATTTCCTTATTTGTCAAATAGAAAGGAAGTTATGATGCACCAAAAGCTGTTTTTCAACACTTTCTCCTTTTGATTGACTAATGAAATAGTATTACTACCACTACACAAATCACATGCCGTTTGCATTCTGTAAATAAGATTTGTTCTGCCTAATCTGTCAACGATACAAAATTAAAACATTACATTAAGTTTTTTTTATCGCTTTGTTAATGCTTGCGAAATTTACCAGCGAAAGTGATCAACATGTACGGGGAGGAAAATGGCCCTGCTAGTGCAAATACTGAATTAGTGCTATCAGCTAACCTGAGAAAATAGGAACTTCGTCCATAGGAACAAAAAACACTCATTTTTCCCTTCGTTGAATACGTTTTCTGCACACGACGAGTTCTTGGGGCGTGAAGGTCGGATTATGCGTTGCCTTAAAAACAAATTTTAATTCATTCAACTCCAAAACAGATCTGCCTTATTTTCTTATCCATATACGTCAACTCAAGAGAATACGACCAGAAGCGTTTTTGTTTAGTTAATGCTATAAATACAAGCTCACCACTTGCTAATGCTATAACGAGTTATTCCGAAATATAAACAATAACGGCGACCTTTTTTACGTTCTACATGACAATATTATTAAATCAGTCTTCCGTTTTCCAACGTTTCATCGCCGGAATTAACTGAAGCGTTATTAGAGTTGCTCTCATGAAAAAAAAAAAAACAGGCAGGGATTTTGAGTTAGACAGAAAGTCATGAAATTCGAACAAAGGTCACAAAATTTTTTAAAAATGTCAAATACGACGAATTTTTCCCAGATTTTGTATTGTTAGCATTTTCTAGTCCTTAATTTTTCTTGAAAGTCCTTGAAAAGTGTTAGAACTCCCCCCCCCCCCCCCCCAATAAGTGTATGATGCAATAATGAATTGAATTTGCTCTGCATTGCATCAAGTGTTATTTTATGGTTTGTCTTTGTATTTTTTTCTTTAATGGATTAATCATTTAAACGGTTGTAAAGGTTTCTTAAAAAGGTCAAGAAAAAGTCAAGAATTTAGATTTGACAAATCTGGTAGACACTCTGTTAGAGTCAGGGACACATAGAATTTTACAAATTTAACCCATACTTTTGTTTGCAGATTTAATTTGTCACAATTCTGTTTTCCAAATTTAATCGACCCAATGACGTCTTTTAAATGAAATAAATTAAACGATTCAATTTGGTATTTATGAATCCGCCACTAAATACGAACGACCTTGTCCTAGTGCATTTGCATGATTACCATTATAAGTCTACTACCATAACCATATATTAATTTACTGTTATAAATGTCATTACATGTTCTTATGATTAGCTTGTATGACATCATTTAAATTTTAAATTAAAAGTCAAATTACATTTCATGCAATTCGAGCCCAACCTCGTTCGAAACTGGTTTAAAACACAATCCAACATAATACATCTCATTCCTTTTGCTCTTTTCCGACAATCCTTTCTGGCATACGATAAGACGGCGATATCGTTTGCTTTGAGTAAATTCGGCCGCCCACTTGAACCCTTTCTTTTCAATTATCACTTGTCACTTAATGGAAGCGGAAACGAAAGGACTCTGGGAAAAAACCGTCCATGGCGATTACAAAAAAAATATTTTCCCGACCGCATAAGATAAGATTTTTTTCAATGATTAGGTTCTGTGCGCTTCGTTATTTGCTGGTAGTTTCGATTTTTTTTTAATGTGTTTGTTCATTTAGTTGGGGTTAGGGATTTTCCCACTGTTATCTATTTCACGCAGAACTATTTTACATATGACGTTTGCATTGCTTTTTTTAATAGTAAATAGTTTAAAAAATATTTGAAAACACGATTTTGCAGTGTTTAGGGCAAGTCAAGAATTTATGGAAAAAGGAAAAATCTTATTGAGATTTTTTTAAAATGCCAATGACAAATAGAATTTTGTTTAATTAATATACATTCATTTGGTTTGAATATAAATTAGGGATATATTTGGGGGGAATGTATATAAATTTATGTACTGATAATTTTATGCAGAATTTTATCCGTTCTATACAGGGCTAGAAAAATCTCAAAATTTTTACATGCCCTGTCGGGCATGTTAGTCTTGGAAATACATGCCCGAATAAAACTTTTACATGCCCAAGCGCAGGCCGAGCGAAAGGGGGAGGGGGAAAAGAAAGCTGTACCCAGACATGAGTTTGGCAAAAGTAACAAAAGCTGAAAATAAAATGGGTAATTGGACGCATATTTTTTTTTAAAAAAGCAGTATACTTAATTCAGGAAATAAACTGTTACATTATATAGGTAAGTTGGAAAACCAAATTCTTTTTGACTTCTTGACTTTTCTAGGTTTTCCCAGAGAATTTACAGAAAATTCACGGTTTTATCATTGTTAATTAAAAATATATCAAACTATTATACCTAAAGAAACTTTGCCAAAGTAACAAGGAATTCAAAAATTGTAGAAAGTGGTGACATTTCCTGGGGCCCACCAGAATTTTATTGAAGAAGAATTTCTATTTGATGCCATAATGACAACATTGTGAAGTAACTAATTTCGATTTAAGATTAAAATTATCAATTTTCAAGAAGCAACGAATGGATATGTTGGGGATTTCAGGGATCTGTCCAGAAGAAAATTGGGTCCGTTTTCGGACCCTTCACAAAATTCAATTCTGCAAAAACGGACCCTTCACAAAATTCAAAAGGAATAAAAGGGACCCTTCACAAAATTCAAAAGGGGGAAAAGGGACCCTTCGCAAAATTAAAATAAGTGAAAACGGATTTTTCACAAAATTCCCGCCCTAAACAAAAAAAAAAATCCAAGTAGAACGTCACAAGAACAAATTTTATTTCGATCTCGAATTGTTTGAAATTACTAACTTTGCCAACTATTATACCTTCAAGTACGGCTTCTGTTGAGAAGCTTTTTTCCCGAATGAACCTCATTTGTTCTGAATTGAGAAGTAAATTGAAACAAGACACTTTAGATAGACATTTGAGAATCGTTTTGAATGGCCCGAATAATTTGACCGATGATCAATGTTCTTGCATTATTGATATTTTTTAAATCTAATGGTGCCAGAAGGATAAAGTTGTAAATGTTTCATTCAGATAATTAAATACTATAATAAAATGTAATTTGGCATTTTGAAAAACTGTTTTGTCTACTAAAGAGTCCTGTTTAACAGGAAACCTTCAAAATATGCAAATTTTTATAGGGAAAGCAAGTATGATAAAAAAATAAGAAAATCAAATTATTTTTGTATTTTAAAGGTTTCTTGTTGAACGGGAGCTTTTGTTAATTTTCACAAAATTACCCTATATTTAAAAAATTTCACAAAATTAGCAATTCTAAAAAAAAATTCACAAAAAAGGGACCCTGTAAAAATTTCCTGGACAGACCCCTGGATTTATAAAAACGCAAAATTTATATTTAACTTTATGGAACGGTATTATTGAATGATGAAATGTTTACATGCCCGGTCGGGCATGTGAGGCAAAAAAATACATGCCAAATTGGAATTTTTACATGCCCCGGGCATGTCGGGCAATATAATTTTTGAGCCCTGGTTCTATATAATGTTGTCATGTGTGTTAAAAAGTGGCTACCTTAACAACTTCTAACATTGAATGTAGAAAATTTAGCAGAATTGTTTCTCTACATCTAAATTATGTCACTGGCTTTTTTTTTTTTTTAAATTATGCTGTCTTAACTTGTAACGTATGCTACCAAAATCTTCAGTTAGAGGGATAATTAGTCATTTACCTACTTATTTGTAATTGTATTGTTTAGTAATGTTACATTACAATGAAGATAAATATAAATTACAGATTCTTAATTGAGAGATATTAGTACGAATTATTGTTCAATCAATTTCTCTCCTCTGTGCAACAGCCTAGTCAGTGAGCCAAGGCCTGCTGTGCCCATTTCAGCGTATGTGACCAAGGGCTCTGGAGTGCTAGGCATAAGTCATGATTAGGTGGTCAACCTCACACGGAATTCTCAGTGTTCAGTTATGACTTACGGGATGAAAGGTGGAAGCAGCGTGTAAAATACTTTTTTTCTGTGTATAGCAGTTTTGCTACACCAAAGTATTTGTGTGTAGCAATTTTTAATTAATGCATAGCACTTTAGAAAAAATTTAAGGATCCGAAAATGGCGAAACTTCGGGATTCCGAAAGTCGTGGAACTCCGGGAATCCGAAAATCGCGAAACTGCGGGGATCCAAAATTCGCGGAACTCCGTGGATCCGAAAGTCGCGAAACTCCGGCGATCCGAAAGTCGCGGAACTACGGCGATCAGAAAGTCGTGAAACTCCGGGGGTTCAAATGTCACGGAACTCCGGGGATCCGAAAATTGCGAAACTCTGGGGATCCGAAAGTCGCGAAACTCCGGGGATCCGAAAGTTGCAAAACTCCGGGGATCCGAAAGTTGCAAAACTCCGGGGAATCGAAAGTCCGAAACTACGGCGATCCGAAAGTCGCAAAACTACGCCGATCCGAAAGTCGCGAAACTACGGCGATCCGAAAGTCGCGAAATTCCGGGGGTTCAAATGTCAAGGAACTCCGGGGATCCGTAAATTGCGAAACTTCGGGGATCCGAAAGACACGGAGCTCCGGGGATCCGAAAGTCGTGAAACTAAGGCGATCCGTGACTTCCGGATCGCCGTAGTTATAAAACGATTTAGCTTTGTATCGCAACTAAATGCGATACAAAGCTAAATCGCTATCGCAAGTTTTCATTTTGGTGTCGCGTTTCGCGATGCGATACCGCTTATTTTACACGCTGGGTGGAAGTCTTGTCTTTCATAGAAATAACTGTTAACAAATAAATCTTGTTATTACTAATTTGGTAGGGGCTGGGGAGCCCAGTCGGTTAAGCAAAACGCTTAGCATGCAGAAGGTCCCAGGTTTGGGTCCGGGCATCGCCAAAATAGCTGCCGACCTATAAACAGACTGTACAGCCAAAAATGTCCGACGAATAATACCCTGTGTAAGGGAGTGCACGTTAAATATCCTTCAAAGTCCTAACGCTGTGTACGATGTCGCCCTTAACGGTTGCGTGGGGTGCCTGTTCAGGTGTTGGCTCGTCACCTGACTGTGGTTCTAAAATATGACGCCCGTCGCCAATAGCCCTCGTGTAGCTCTAGTGCGACAATAATTAAAAACTAACTTAACTTTTTAAAAAATTTAATGCTGTCTTAACTTGTAACGTACGCTGCCAAAATCTTCAGTTAGAGGGATAATTAGTCATTTACCTACTTATTTGAAATTGTATTGTTTAGTAATGTTACATTACAATTTTAGTGTTTAGTTATGACTTACAGGATGAAAGGTGGAAGTCTTGTCTTTCATAGAAATAACTGTTAACAAATAAATCTTGTTATTACTAAATTTGGTGTTTTTTCCATTCCAGAGTCCCAATCCTGCCTCTTCTGCACCAATGGGCGCCACCCAGTACTACCCCTACCCAGCACAGACCTACGGTCCCCCTCCTTTTCAGCCACCTAGTCACATGCAGCCAGCTCTCAGTCCCCCAAACATCCCTGGTATCTTGGCCATCCCTGCTTCACAGTGCAATGGAGATTCTCCACAAGGTTAGTAGAAGCATATTGAGACACTGTATTCACTCTGTATGACAGTTCATATGCGTATTTAAGCTATTACTGGGATTAATAATAGAGCTATGATGGATTGCCTATGACACATCACACATTTTATATGATTACACTCTTGAAACAAAAGAGTGAAATCCACTCCAGTTGGAGAAGTGCATTTTCGACACTGGAAAGGAATGAATATTAACTCGGACTGATTTAAAATCACTCGTTTGGAGTGATCCTGTCGGAGGTTTAGCACACAAAGGATCCACTCCAAAAGGAGAAGTGCATTTTCCAGACTGGAGGAGTGAAAATTAATCAGACTGAGTTAAAATCGCTCGTTCGTTTTAAGAGTGTATGTTGCATGTAAAAGATCCCTTGAGTACCCATTTGGTTTGGGGTCCTCTTAACAAAATTAAATATTGGCTTACTTTAACATCCACAAGGAGCTCAGGTTATTGTAATCTGAATATCTATCAAATCTGAATGTATCAAAATTGATAGCAAGCGCTTCCCAAATGATGCCACGAAAAATGGCCTACTATAAAAATAATTCTGAAAGTATGCTGAGTCTGCAAAAAACTTGATTACAATAATAGCAGTGCCTTAAGAAATATTAAAAATAATTCTAAAATATGCTGAGTTTGCAAAAAACTTGATCACAACTTCAGAAATATATCAGAAAAACTATGATGGTTGTTCAACGGCTCTTTACTATAGCTGTATATTAGAGTTTTATGGCTCCATTTTCATCATATCATAATCAATTGTTTCATATCAATCATGTTAACATATTTATTCAAGCTCACTTTAAGTAGCCAAATGTGCAAAAAGTGTTCTAATTTTTTTTTTTTTTATGATTTGGGTTTTATAATGGTTTTTTATTCTGAAGTCCTCTCTATAGATTTATTAATATGGGCCCTTTTTGTGTTGATCTTTTTATTGATAAATTGCCTTCAATCTAGCAAAATAACTACCATAATGGGCTCAAATGCACTTATTAGGGTTTTTTTTACCACATAATTGAAACGACTTGAAAAAACATTACTTTACAATTATGATTTAGCTGGGATTTCTGAGAGAAATTATGATGGCAGTAAAATTCATAATGAAGACTATTTTTGTTGTATCAGTTTGTGCATTATATTATGTATTCTAGAAATACACCTTGAATTGCTTTAAAACCCTATTGTGTTTCCACAGAATTAGATACCTCACCACCCCCAAGTCAAATTGGTCTTTCTCAAAAGGAAGAAAGTTATCAAAGATCTACATACAAATTTCGTAGAAAATTGGACACCAGAAGTAGGGATAAACTTTCTATGTTGCCTAACCAGCCAAATTCATTCTCTCTCAAGAAAGGTAATACTTAGTTCCAGTCCTTATACTTTTTCTTGCTTAGTTCCTATTTTTTAAGGGTATAAATATGAAGCAATTAGCATAATTATTGATTAATTATCTTTTTGCAACAAAATGAAAGACATTTATATTTGCTCATCTCCATTCCCTTCAAATTGTAAAGCTGAAATAATACTATCAGTGTGTTAGCAGTATCTAAAAAAAATTTCTACGGCTGTTTATATTTTTAATGAAGAAATTTCAGTTTACTTTATAAGACTTCCTGTAGATTTTGGTTAAATTGTTTTTAAAACTTTGATATCGTTTTTAGAAAGAAGAAATTATCCTTTTGATGACCCATATAGGAAATGTGGAAGCTCTGCCTCTGGTAGTAATGCATCTGAAGGTATTAAAATATTTGTTTGTCAAAATTGTTTTTACTAAAATATACATTGTGTTATTAAAGAGGAAAGGAAACAATGCAAATGAAAGAAAATTTGAAGCTATTAAATGAGCATTTTGAAAAACGATTTTCCTATTAGTAAATATTTTCATTCTCAATTCATCCATGTGTTGGGGTGGTAGGATGAAGGTGTCATTGTTGGAGGTTCTGTCCTTATCATAGTCATTCTATAAACACACTTTGCTTGACAATAAAAAAAAAAATCTATCAATAAATATTGCGGCATATATGGGAATTAAGCCCCTTATATGTTGGGGTTGAAAAATTTCATATACAATATTTCAATTAACAATACCATTTATTTTTCAATTTTATGTTACCAACCTTTCATTTTTATTTACCTTTTTTAAAATTTAAATAAATTAAAATTTTTTTTAGATGAAGAGGTGACATGGATTTTCACAGAATACCTTTCAAATTTGCGACCACCTATGGTAATTAATCATTCTGCTGAGACTTATCTTTTATTTAAAGAATTGTAAATTTTATAATGCCTATTTCAAGGTTTATCCCTTTGACTTTCATAATTTATGTATGTAAACTTCTAGAGAAATCATAAGTTTTTGCAACAACTTTAATATACGTAGTTTAGTTTTTTATATATGTTTTTAATTTTAAATAAATCCTTGAAGAATCATTTAAGACTATTGACTACTCAAATTGATAGAAAAAAATATTGTATAAAATATGAAAGCATTTCTTGAGCAATGAAAGTGGAAGCTTTTATGAAGGCTTTGTTTTATTGTCACTGACTTTCGTAGCCTTAACTATAAAAACTATCGACAAATGTGATGATAAATTAAAGCAACAAATCTTTCTCGACTGTATTCCGAATTTAATTAAAAAGTGTTTAAGCATTTTAAAATTAAAAAACTAACAAAGTTTAATTCCATTTAAATATATAAAAAAAAGGATACTATTTTAAATTAGAACTAAAAGCTGTGTTTAGCAATTTTGTTTCCGAGGCTTATAAATTGTTTGTCTTAGCGATTCTAGGTAACCTACCTACTGTTATAACCGCTTTTTTTTTTACATCAGCATATTAAAACATTTTTCTGAAAAATTTGTAGGTTGCAGAGCTGTCCCCATACAGTGTAATGATAAGCTGGAAACCCCCAGATATTCCTATTTCTGACTTGGAACCAAGCGTATCCTCTACCATTCAGCAAAGTGAAATTATGTATGAAGTGATGTTGTGTGAAAAGGGCCATGAGAGACGGTATAAATCTGTATATAGGCAAGTATATATTTTTAACAAACTTTTTAAAATATGCTTTTCAATTCGTTTTTCATGCAAAAATTATGTCTCGAATTCTTAGTGAAACTTTATTATTTGTTTTTCTTTTAGTGGTATGGACCACCATTGTACTGTAATGTCCTTAAAGCCAGGAACAGAATACTATGTATGGTAAGCTTGAATTCTATTTTTTTGCTATTATCAATGAATTAACAGAGCAGTTTGTCTCAACTATTCTATAAATACTCCTTGGCACAACAGCCCATTAGTGGGCAAAGGCCTGCAGTGCCCATTTCAGCTTTGTGACCTGGGGTGCTAAGCATATGTCTCGGTAAGGTGGTCAGCCTCACTCGGAACCCCTAGTCAATGGATATTCTTTAAAAAGTTTCACATATATTGCAGACATCTTTCACTTATACTGCATGTACTGTATGTATGTATATTAACATCTTCTTACACTTGATTGTGAAATTAGATACCACTTTCACCTTTTAAAAATATTATGAACAAGTTCCTTTCCAACATAATTAGATAACCTTTCAAATTACGTTGAGGCTATTTCTATCTAATATATATTTTTTGTTTCTCCTTGTTGATTCTTCTTTATAAATACTTTTCTGGTTCCAAATACATGAAAATTTAGTTTAATAAATCGTGAAATATTATAATCTGTTATCAAATAATAAATTTCTATTGTGTTTAGTGTTCAAGCTTCGATGGATGATATTAGAGGAAGCAGTGTGAAAGGTATAGTAGTTTTTTTTTTAAATTTTGTCAAATTTGGGATTAAATTTTTTTTTTGTAATTTTGTGCTTATGTACGGTTGGAAATTATAGTTGTCATGACAGTGGTTTTAATTTATAATTGTTCGAATATTTTCAAGAGCAGAATTACTATAACATTTAGAAAAAATAAATATTGTAAAATTCTGAAAAATTCGTATTATCACTAATTTTTTTACAACCATTATATACAAATTAAATATTAGTTAACAATGAATTTATATTTCATTTTTTATAAATATTTTTTAATTTGGAAAGCTAATATATTATTCTTACAGACAAATATAAAATGATCTATGTTTTAGGTTTAACTTTCAAAACTCCTCCAGTTGAACCCGAAGCACCACAACCTCCTCGACTTTGTGCCAGATCAAAAAATAGTCTCACACTGAAGTGGAATGTAAGTACATGCTCTGCTTAATTTTTTTAATGTAAATTTTTATTTATTCTTTTGTTTATATATTTCTCTATTTTTAAATATAAAAAAGGGTTTTTGGTAGGTAGGTAGGCATTAATATTCAGGTTTGTGTGCTTGGTCAGAAACCCTCTTATAAACCTTCGTCAAGTAAGACAGACACAACACACACACACAAGTGGATCCATCTAATTTTTAGAGACGGAATCCTATTAGAGAATACCCAGTAGTTGTGTTTTAGGGTTAAAAGGGTTGTGTTTTATGTTATTATTATTCTTAAATAAAATTGTATTTTAAAATTTTAACTGTTCAAATTATAACTTTATGACTATCAATTTAATTTTTTTAAACAAAGTTTCTTTTTGTCACTTCTTATCAATGTTTGCCTATTTAAAGTTTAAAAAAATATTAATTGTAATTAATTCTATTATTATGTATTAAATTTTTGCGATAATTTTCATTGCTAGTTTTCATTGCAAGGTACAAATTAAATATACCTGCAATTTAAATTATTTATACAGCGTAAAAATATCTGTACATGTTATTGTACTTAAAATATTATCAGGTATCGGAACTTTTCCAGTTCTTACTTAAATCTCTCGTTTTTTAATTTTTTTCTCTTTATTTTCAGTCTAATTGTGAATCTCCTAACTCCAAAATAAACTATGTTCTTGAATATGACGAGGTAAGAAAACAATTTTAAAAATATTTTGTTTATTTGCTTTTTCTTATTACTTACTTATGCTATGGGAATTAAAGGATATTATTTAATTCTGTAAAATCTTTTTTTAGGGCTATAGTCGAAATAGTTTTGCCCCTGTATATACTGGACCCCTTAAACAGTATAAAGTCACAAAGCTATCTCCTGCTACAGGGTATAAGTTTCGGTTAGCAGCAATGAATGACAAAGGGAAAAGGTAAACCTATTTTTCTTAAAAGTGTTTTGCTTTTGGTAGAAAATTTTTTCTGTTTGGTTTATAAATACAGTAGACGCCGCTTAATGTGATCACATCGGGGCGAACATGATTTGATAACAATAACCGATTGATTACAATACACGAAAAAAAGTTTAAACTAAAAAATTATTTTTTTACATGCGTATTAAAATAAAAAATAATTTTAAATTAAGAGCTGTTGCTGCAAAACTCTTTCGTATTTTATACAAATTAATGTACACTAAAGAAAAAGAATTACTAGTTAGTATACTTGCATATTTAACGATAAACTGCAGAAAACAATACAAAATTTGAATTATTAACTGAATAAAAATCATCAATTGTCGATTGTTTAGCATTCTTTCGAAGCAAGTCATTTACGAATCGCTCATGTGATCGGTTTTAAAAAGGAGTGCCCTAAGAGAAGGGACTTTGTGTACTGACTTCACCAAATACAAAATTTCCCGATATAGGGATTGGACTTTTTTTAGACAATTTACAAGAGAACCCTTTATGCACATGCAGTTAAGAAAAGTCTTTCATACCCAATGCCAGGGGATAGAAAGTCTGCTGACATAATGGCCCTACCTTGTTAACAAAAAAAAAGTTTTCCCTCTTGTTTTTATTTATTTCAGGAAAATAAAATTTACATATAAACTGATAACAATAAACGAACATTTGATTACAATAAATGATGATTTTTTAATGTATTTTGATATAAGCGGATGGGACTAAGTGATTTTGATAACATTAAATGATTGATAACAATAACCGGGATCACGTTAAGCGGCGTATTCTGTAACACTTATTAGTTTATTTCTTACTATTTATCATTTCAGTTATTCGTAATTTATCGTCAATCTTATTGACAACCAGCATATTGGTACAGTTTTTGAAATTGTTTTACGCAATGAATTTTTTTTAATGGCTTTAAGAAAATATTGTTATTCATGCAAATTTATTACATACATAGAATGATGATTTGAAACGGTGATACTTATATGCCTAACTGACATGTGTAAATCAATAAGAAAATAAGGATTTGTAGTCGTTTACTGGAAAGTCGTCGCATGGGAACTCCCCCTAAAATATTTTGCCCTATAATAATGAAGAAATATAGGTGAAGAAAATACACCCATTGATCATTCCATTTTTCTGAACATGTATTTTAATTTTGTATATTTCAGCTCTTACAGTGAAACCTGTTGCTACTTCACGAGTGGCAATGTTCCTAGTCAACCCTCACCTCCGGTCCTGAAGCAAGCTTACATTAACAGACTGCATCTCGAATGGGAGAGGAGGACTTTCGATGATGACTTTAATTTACAGATTGAAGATGAAAGCATGGTAATTGTTTATGTTTATGCAATCTTTAAGGGTGGTCTTTAGCAGGGCTTGAAAAGTCTCAGAATTTCTACCCGTCATCGAGGACAGCTTGTCCAAATATTTACCCGTCCTTCTTTGAAACTAACCCGTCATACTCTAATTTATATAAATAACTTCTAGATAAATAAAATACCATTTTCTCTTTCATTTATCACAAAAATTTATGTAAAATGCACAATTAATTAGTACTTGGTATGATTACATTATACAGTAATAAAAGAAATGGTATGTTACTAACAGTTACCCCTAATACTAAACTCTTGTAAGATGACAAGAATCAAAACTGTATATCATGAACATTAATGGGGAATTGGCCGTCCACCAGGACATCGGATTCGAGAAATTAATTGTCCTCGGGGAATTATTGACCAACGAGGACAGGAGGTTTTTCAAGCCCTGGTCTTTAGTATTTTTTTGTGCCATAGGACTAAAGTTAAATTTGGCTGGACACAACATCGTTCATTATTTCTTAAATAATAACAATTAAAATAAACTACATGTTCCAACAATTAGCACTATCCCTATAGAGAAAAAGGCTAGAAATCCCCACCCATAACAAACAATACTAAATTTAATTATCAGTCATCGAGATTGTGTCATTTGAGGTTATTTCATGGTCAAAGTTTTTTAGTTAATTTAAATGACCATTTTTAAAATTAAACTTATTATCCCTCTTGCTGAAAATTATTGGAGTGGGGAGCCCAAATGTTTAAGACCTTGCCTTGAATGCGAAAGGTCCCGAGTTCGGATCTAGGCATTGCCAAAATAGTTGTTGGCCTATAGACAATCTGCAGCAAAAAGTCAGAATTATACCCTGTGTAGAGGAAGTGTACATTGCATATGCTTCAAAGTACTGACGCTGTGTACTATGTTGCAAATAAAAGTTGTGTAGAAGGCCTATTCAATTGTTGGCTCATCTCTTCTGTTCTGACAGTGGTTCTAAATTACAACACCCGTCGCCAATAGTCCTCGTGTAGCTCTAGTGCATGGATTATTCAACCTAATTTGAAGAAAACATCAAATATTTGAATCAATGTTTATGCTTGATACCGTTTTCAGTCATTATTATCCTTATGAAAAATACTAGAAATCACCACTCATAATTTTTTTTGTTAAATTTAATTATCAGTCATTTCTGTATGTTTATTTGTTGGAATATATCATGTTTAATAATTTTACTGTACTGTGTTTCTGTTTTTACAATTTTTTTTTTTGCAGAGACATGGTTTCTTAACAGCTTATAATGGACGCGATAATCATTTTATCTGTTCTGGTCTGAAAGGAAATACAGAATACAAATTTAGGGTTAGTATTTAAAAGTTTATTGTTGTTAAACTGACTATGAAATTTTTACAATAGGTTCCTAAATACAGTGAACCTCAAATAACTGAAAGTTTTTATTATTATAAATAAATTGAGGAATTTTGGAACTTTTAAAAACTTTTTTTTGCTAATGTTCAAAAATTTAAATATCAGTCATTACTTAATGATTTGTTTACTTTCCTTTCCTTCTATATTCTTTGATTACGTACTTGTAGATTGCTATAATATAATTTTTAAAATGTAAAACTAGTTTTACATAATCGATAATTTGACTTTATTTGTTAAATAAATGAGTCTTGAAGATACTGTACCATGAATAACTCTTTAATTAATGGTTTATTACCATTTCTTGAAGAATTTATTACCATTCCTTCATTATGTTAATAAAAGTTTTTATACAAATTAGTTAACTTAATTTTTTAAAAAATTAATAAGGTTGATAACAATTGTATGTTCTTACTATATCTCGGGGGGCTGGGGAGCCCAGTCGGTTAAGTACTCGCTTAGCATGCGGAAGGTCCCAGGTTCGGGTCTGGGCATCGCCAAAATAGCTGCCGACCAATAAACGGCTCGTGCAGCCAAAAATGTCCGACCAATAATAATATGTAAGGGAGTGCACGTTAAATATCCTTCAAAGTCCTAACGCTGCGTACGATGTCGCCCTTAACGGTTGCGTTGGATGCCTATTCTGGTGTTGGTTCGTCACCTGACTGTGGTTCCGAAATACGACGCCCGTCGCCAATAGCCCTCAAGTGGCTCTAGTGCGGCGATAATTCCAACCTAACCTAATCAAATAACTGAAAGTTTTATTATTATAAATAAATTGAGGAATTTTTGAACTTTTAAGAACTTTTCTTGGATAATTTGATAATGTTCAAAAATTCCAATATCAGTCATTACTTAATGATTTGTTTACTTTCCTTTCCTTCAATATTCCTGATTACTTGTAGATTGCTATAATACAGTTTTTTAAATGTAAAACTAGTTTTACATAATCGATAATTTGACTTTGTTTTACGTTAAATAATGAGTCTTGAAGATTCTGCACCATAAAAAAACTTTTTAAGGAATGGTTTATTACCATTCCTCAATTATATTGATGTTAATGAAAGATTTTATACAAATTAGTTAGCTTTAATTTTTTTAATTAACAAAGTTGATAACAATTGTATGTTCTTACTCTATCTCCACAGTTGATGGCAAGCAATGAAGAAGGGTCTAGCCCATGGAGCAAAACGGTTACCTATTGCACACTGCCAGACAAGCTAAGCTGTCCTGGGAAACCTATTCCGAAAGGACGCATCCATGCATCATGTTTCAGGGTTACCTGGGGTAAATATTTTTCTTTTTCTTATTTAAAGTTGTTGAATGTTATTTATAGAAATAGATCAATATAAACAAACTTGTGCAGTAGGAAAAAGTCCAGGCACACTGGATCACTTTTAGAGAGTGTAGGAGAGATGCAAGTCCCAACGGCAAGAAATATTCAGCGGATATCTTTAAATTTGCTCATGATTTATGAAAAGAACAAGGTTGATTATTGGCACAATAGTTTATTCAGTATACCTCACCACAGTTTAAGTATGCAGTATACAAATGTTATATTTGAAAAAGGGTAAATAGTTCTAATTTCCGAGTGCAAGAATCGAATAAAAAAAGGTTTTTCACATTCAATAAATCACTTAATTCGTTATTTCGGGACATTTTTCATTATTTTTATTTGTTTTTGCTTCAGTTAGAGTGTAATATTAATTATTCTTTCCTTCGATTTTGACGTAACAGTGCGAACGAATATCAGGGCGGACGTATCGCGTATGAACGACCAATCAGAGAGGCAAAACTCCGTTTGTTTATGCGTGATTCCTCCGCGTATAACATTTTAATGCTGCAAACTTAAGGTGTGTTTTGGTGTAAAATTTTTCACGTTTTGGTGGGAACACTAGAGACCCATCTTCTTCAGAATGATACACAACACTTTACAGACCGTTAGCGGTTCGAACATACTATTCCCTTTCACTGCTTGGTTTCCCAATAGCACTCGTGTAGCTCCAGTGCTATGATAATTCATAACTAAACCGGCTCAGTCCCGACTCGATTCGACCGATCTAATCCACTTTCGGTCTAGAGCGATCCACAGTACTAGACAACTTGAATCAACAGTCAACTAACCAATCAACAGTCAACTAACCAATGACCGGTCGGTAAGCACTGTTGAGCAAACGTCGTAAAGTGGTCGGTCGGTAAAGTGTTAAGACTGTAGACAAAAAACACAGTTGACAATGCGAAGTAAAGAATTGTTTTATCCGGTAAAGGATGTAAGACTAAGAAGGGGGAGAGAATGAATGGATTGAAGATATTTTCTGAATATTACTCAGTGTCAATGGGCCTTGCATCACTACTACACCTTCTCCAAACAACAATGACAAGTGATTCAGTGTATAGGGACTGGACTTTCATCTAATACCAAGAGATATTAACCTTTTCCTTATGTGCTCTACCCTTGAAATAGCCACATTACTATAGAGTTAAAACAATTTTTTTTTTTCATATAGATTCTCCTAAAGATTGCAAGCATTCTAGTATTACGAAGTATGTCTTGGAATTTGACCGAGGATTTGGTTAGTATTACCATTTTCTTTAAAATAAACTTATTAATGCTAATTAAGTCTTTGAAAAATTATTTTGTTGTATAGTTCGACATTTAACTGACTATAAATGCTCCTTTTTAGGCTTCGAAGCTGTATATACTGGACCTGATTCAGAATGTTTCCTCGAAAACTTGCTTCCAGGCACTACATACAAGCTAAGAGTAGCTTGCATCAGTGCTGCTGGGCATAGTCCTGTAAGTATTAATAACAAACCTTGAGCGAGACCCACTTTATACTGAGGCCTATATTGCCTTCAAAATAAAGGAGAAAATGATAAGACAGTCCAGTCTTATTCTATAATCCAGCATTAACATGTGACATCTCAAGTGATTTACGCTGGGAGTTGTTACTTGACTCGCTAATACATTTGCAACACAAGGAAACTGAAACAGCATTTGTTTCCTGTGTTATCTTGTTTTATTACTCTCTTCCTATTGTTAACAAATAACATATAAAATGTTTCAACAAACTTTAATATCAAAAAATCAAAACAGAAAATCTTTTTTTTTTAATTAATCAAAAAAATGTTAGATAATATGGGACATCATAATTACTAAGGCCAGGGCCGGATTTAAAGATGTGCCCCCTGTAGGCTACGATCAATGTTTCGCCCCTAACGGTCCTAACACAATAATCTCCCACTTCGGAATAAATATATAGCTGGTTAGTTGTAAATTAGGGTGGTATGTGCTATTTAAAATTATTGCAACGAATATACAAAGAGGGAAAATTTAGAAGGTTTATTTTAAATACAAAATATGGAAATAGGAAATAAGATATTTTAATTTTCTAAAAACTGACGTAAAATTTGCCGCCCCCAAAACTTTGCCGTTCTAGGCTGAATGTTTTAACTGTTGTCATCATTGTCACTTAAATCGGTTAAATATTATGAGGCTTCTGTGCAATGTTAATTCAACAAAACCACATTATATCAAATATTTATTATGAATCTTATTTCTTATTATATTGTGATATTTTTTGCTCTTTCAAACAGTATTCTGAAGTAAACAGTATCACAACTGCAGCCGTAAGCCCTGGCAAGTGTGCACTGCCAAAGCTTCAGAGCAAGCCTGAAGCGTCCTTTGTTTGCCTTGACTGGGGTAAGATTTAAATGTTAATTAATATATTTCATTCAAAAATATATTTTGTGGTTTCTTCAAATTATAATAAGTTCTTATTCATGTTAAGATTTAAGAAGTTCAAGATGTAGGTCACTTGTTGCATAGATTTTGTAACATTTATTATGCCATTGTTTGTTATTATGTATCAGTATGTTATATGTTTTTTGTAATTGTTCCTGATATTTGTATATCTGTTCCTTAAACTTAAGTAATATTTAATTAATTTTGCCCGCTTGTTGTTATTTTGTTGTAAAACAAAATTATAAAAAAATAAACAAAATAAATTAACATAATTTAGGAACACTTTTGAATTTTAATTAAACAGTCACTAAAATTAAGAAGTTGTATATTTTTTTCTGTAATTTAGTTACTAAGTCATAGTGTAATAACACAACCAACTTATCAGAACTTCAATGTATTAAAAGTAGTTGTGTCAACTTAATTTCCTAAAGTAAATCATATAAACCCCACATTGTATTGTTTTTAATCTTTTCATACTAATTAAATAGCAAGCTTAACTTATATAATGTTCTATTGTAGCTCACCCTGAGCATGATGGTGGATCAGCTGTTTCCGAGTACGAAGTAGACATGACCAGTCCTGACAATGTGACTCTGCAGGTCTACAAAGGTCCCGAGACGTCCTGCATTGTCAGTGGCCTGCTTCCAGGGCGGCCTTACCTTTTTCAAGTTCGAGCTTATAACAGAGTGGGGGTAAGGAGAGGATCTGAGTTTGTGCACATATATTGCAGTGAATGTTAAACTTTTTGTAAAAGTTCCTTAGAATACATCCCTGAATGTGATATTCAATTACCAACAATTATTTTCCAGTCTTCAAAGACTGTGAATTATTCTTTCGTTCTTTTGAAGGCACTATCTATAATCATCAGTTCCACTCATTTATAACTCAATTGTTTAATTCATTAACTCAAAGTTTGATTTGTATATCATGACCTTTAGTTTATTTATGTTCAAAATTACACCCACCATGGGTCCTGGTAAAAAAAAAACTATTTAATGAACTGGTAACTGCTATGTCTGTGTACTTCACGGCAACACATGCAAATTTGATGTACAGATACAGTTTTGAGAGCCATCTTAATGAAAATAAAAACTGTATTTATAATCATATGCTGCAGAAATATAATTGAAAAAAATATATTTTTAAATATTACGCAGACAAATCCATTCTTTATTTAATCTGAATTATTTATTTTTACCTTCAGGCGGGCCCTTTTTCTGACCCATTGGAGGTGGTAAGTGGTGCGGGTCCCCCCGATTCACCCAGGAGTGTTTGTGCAGAGTGCGACTCTCCATACAGTTGCACAGTCGCATGGGGCGAACCAGTGAACAATGGTGCAGCAATCACAGGGTATCAGCTACAGTGGAGCACTGAAGAGGAGGACGAAAGTTACAGCGAGGTAAGGCATGGTTTATGAGTATTAGTTGTAAAAATGTTGTGAGCTGTGGCTAACCCTCCTTGGTCTGACTTCGTCAGACCAAGTCTAAAAGGTCGCAGGACCCCGCAGAAAGTCTATGACGAGCAAAGGGGACAAGAGAATATCTTTGGATAGTCCCCCCCAAGCATAAGCCCCCTTTGGATAGCCTCCCCCAAGCATATTTTGGACTGTATCAGACTATCCGACACAGTCCAAAATATGCTTGGGGGAGGCCTGGTGAACTTGTCATTTAGGGCAGATTGCAAAGGTCTTCTTGGCCTCTGAGAATTAGAGACATTTTAAGTGGCCACTAGCCAATCTGGCGACCGCATGCAGGTGGCTCTGTCACAATTGAGAAAAAGTTAAAAGCTTGGCTCCTTGCCCGCATACCAGTGATGACTGGGAGGTATTCTCCACTCTTTTGAAAAATCGCAGTTGAAAATGGATTGGTGTACTAAGAAGGTAAGGGCTGAAGAGAAGGGATTGGATTGACAGCAACCTTCTTTGGCTAGACTATCTGCCTGCTCATTTCCTTATTTATATGTCAACATGGGATGGTATCCACTGTAGAAAGATGTTATGGGTCTCTGAGATGAGCTTCAACTTGTGGAGAATGGAAATGCTAGTCTGGTCTCCAACCGCAGTCCAATTATAGAGATGTTGAAGGGAGCTGTGACTGTCTAAAAAAAATCCAAAGGTCCTCATAATCCAGTTCGTGAAGGATAGATTCCAGGCCCTTATCAATTGCAATAAATTCACTGTTGAAGACAGATGAAGAGTCTGGATTACGAAGGCTCATTATCAAATTATCACTAGGTTTCTCAATGTATATGCCACTACCAGCTCAGCGATCCAGTTTGCTTCCATCTGTGTAGATTTTAATGGAATTATTTGGGACCGTGTTAGTTGTAAAATTACTGTGGATTAGCAAGAGCGGGTTGCAGATTGGGTCCACATTCACTAAACTGTTGAAAGTTTTATTATCAGCTGAACTGTAAGTGTTAGCTGCTAGTAAAACTATCTGATTACTTAGATCATATCGCTTAGGGATCATTTGGCTTTGAATTCCTTTGTGTCATAGTTAACTTGGCACTTGCACAACCTGAGGTTTTTGAGCTTATCAACTTCTCTTCTGTATGTTTTTCACACAAGAGATTCTAAATAGATTTCATTGGATCCTGGATTACAGTTTGCCATTTCAGTTTATCATAAATTTTACGAAATAAATTGACGATTTCACTTTCATTTAAAATCTGGCAGAATAAATTTTTTTTCAAAGAAACCTATATGAACTTCTTGACAACTATTCCCCTCCACCCCCTCACTCGATACTAAGAATCAACTCAAAGGCAAGACAGTCTAGGAATTCTCCCATAGTCTCAACATCTAAAGAATAAGAGATGGAGGTGTTTGACAAACAAGGGTTTTTAGTTTTTAAATTTTACCTTAAGAGTTATTCATTGGAACATTCATGGTAAAGAATATTTGTCTGAAATTGTGTCTTAGTATTTTAGTTGACATTTTGTAAATGCTAATTTGCTCCTATTTTTCATTTTAGCTTTATGAAGGCCTTATTCCTAAATATAATGTACAAGGACTTACACCTGCTACATCATATTATTTTAAAGTTAGGGTAAGTCATAAAAAAAAGCTAGCTATAAAAATTGTCTTTTTAATATTTAAACCCAGGGTGGAAAAAAATCATGATTAAAAAAAAATCAAAAAAATCGGATTCATTTGATTTAAATCTGATTATTTTGATTTAAATCAGATTTTTTAAATTTTTTTTTAGTATTTGGCATACTAACTTGCATATTCTTTTGAATTTTAATAAGGACTTTTTACTTATCACTTAAAAAATATGAAAACTAATAAATGGATTATATTTTTGATTTTACAATCTGAACTATTTAAATTAACATTCAGATTTTTAAAAACTGTAATGGTAATAGACATACTTTAGATATAAGTAAAATAAAAGTTGAAAAATGCTAGACTGAAACCTAGATTTATCTGAAAATCGATGCTAATTGTAATTGTAGCAAAATATTGATCTTAAGTTAAAACTTATGATTCCACATTTTTTATAAATTTAGCCTTTTTCAGATGTAATTTGCGTTTCTATTGAAATAGATCCAAACTTGATCCTTTTTTCTCCCAGACATTTTTTAATATAAAAAATGTGATTTATAGTAAGTGCATTTATATACATGCAGTGTTGTAGGATTTAAAGAAGTTTTGGTTTTACGATGAGGAAGGCAGAACCCGAGTTTAGGACAAAAACCAAAAATAAATTAAATCAATTTTTTTTAAAAAATCATGTGATTTAAATCAAGCTGATTTAAATCAATCCACCCTGTTTAAACCCCTTGTAATATGTTACTTTTTCTCTATTAGGCTGTCAATGAGGCAGGGCCAGGACCTACTAGTGATAGTGTTGTATGTACAACCCCTTCAGCAGTGCCTGCAATAGTGTCTGGTATTAACGTTCAAGCCTTGGCGAATTCAATTTACTTATCATGGACCGAGCCACCTTCCAATGGCTCTGACATAATAAGTTATAACGTTGAATTAGACGATGTCTTGTATAATACAGAAGATAGTAACCCCGAGCTTTGCATTGAAGATTTAACTCCAGAAACTCTGTACAGGTAAAATGAATGTGATAATTTGTATTTTAAATGTTCAGTATTAACTTAGAAAAAAAATTTGCACACAATGGTTATGATGGTGCTTAAAATTTATAACGGTTTTAATAATTAAATTAAAATTAGTTAGAAACTGAAATAATATATATTAAAAAAAAACTAGTTTTGGGCAATTAAAAATACTTCTGGCAATGCTTTCTTTATAAATGCTAAGCCCACGTCACAAGAAACTGTGACCCTTAAGAATAACTTGTCCAAGGCATTAAACCCTTACTGATTTTCTATTTGACTAGTTCATTTATTCTAGATGCAGTTCAAACCAATAAAAAAATATAAGAAGTAAATAATAGTATTTTATAAAAGAGAAAAAAAGCTTGAACTAAAGTTGGCCTAAAGAACCAAGTTGTCATATTTGACAGTACTTAAGAAGTGAAAGCAACATTTTATTTAAGTTACCATCCTTTTGATTTAGGATTAGAATATGTCATTTGGATGGTTGTTATTAAATATTAGAATTAACTGTACCTTAGTTAATGAATAAGTTATTATATGGAAGGAATTAATATTATAAGGAATATTAATATTATAAGGAAAAGGTTGGAGGACCAACCCTAAGGTTAACCTAAGGCAGGGGTTCCCAACCTTTTTGCGACTGCGTACCACATGACTTTTTGAGAAATTTTAGCGTACCACCAGACCTAAATATTTTAATAAACGTATAATATTTACTCTTCTAAAAGTGTCCAAAGGTTTTTTGAGTAAAAATTCCAAAGAAAACTTCGTATTTAATGGCTAGTTATTTGTTAATTTATAACATGCTAATAATAAAGGAGAAATAAAAAGATTAAAATGGCATTAATGTACCGTCTTGTTTATTACCCATAGGTCTAAGTACATACAAATAAAAAATAGTACCAACTCAGCAAAATTCGATCCAGAAGTTAATTAAAGATTTCCTCTTTAAAATAATGTTAATGTTTAAAATAATGAGTAATATGTTTGCGTGCTCACTGCACATGAGTACAGAAGGTATTGATAGCCTCATGTTGCTCACATCACTCACGCGTACCACCTGAAATATCCCCGCGTACCACCAGTGGTACGCGTACCACCGGTTGGGAACCCCTGACCTAAGGGAACAAAGTTCCCCTCTTTATATATATTTTCCCACAACATAGTCTAGTCTAGATTAGATGTTAGACCTCAGCAAATTAAATTGAATGAATGGGTTACTTTAGAGAAAAGGTTGGATCAAACCTAAGGAAAAAATATTATTTGATATGTTAGTTAAGTAGATAACAAAATGAAGCAACTTCATTTACAATCCATCTTTTTGTAGGGTCCGAATCCAGGCAGTCAACAGCATTGGTGAGGGCCCATTCAGTGAGGACCTTCAAGTGCGTACCATGAGGGCCCCTCCTTCTCCCCCCTCCCTGGAATGTACCACTGTCAGCCACAGCCTCCTGAGGCTTCGGTGGGAGGAGGTCAAAGAAGAGGATGTTATGTACACAGTTGAGATGTCCAACAAGTCCAAGAGGTTTGGATTTTTATAGGATTTATATACACTGTGTATGGTTGAGATGTCCAAAACTAAATAGGGCTCTCTAAGTCATGAAAAGTCTCGCTAAGTCATGAAAAACCTTAATTCTTGCTCAAAAGCCTTTAAAATGTAAAGTTAATTTTTTTGCTGTTGCTGTATCTGTTAATTAGGATAAAACAAGACTTAAGTCCCAAATTAAAATTCTGGATTTTATGATGTAAACAATGCAAGCAAATGATCCTTTTTTTTTGTATATTGGTGGTATATAGTCGTAACTCTTTAAGTGGTCCTAAAAAGCCTAGCCTATACGTTTTGCTAAGGTTTTTCTTGAGAACACTGTGCACACCCAACCAGGTGTGACTTATGAAATCTTTACATTCTATGATCTTGAGGCTTTAAATATATTCTGTTAATAGTAGGTCTATCCAGAATGCAAGCCTCAGAGGCATTTTCCTCCCCCATTCCTTCATGTGGTTTTCTTCAAAACGGCATGATTGTGTTTTTCCCTTACCCTGCTTGGGTTTGAATTGTTCAGATGGTTAACCTCACAACAGAACCTCAAACACGTTAGGTTTGGAAACAGTAGGCTAGAGACAGTAGAGATGGTAGTTCTAGGTTTTCGATTCTTCTTGCATAGGTTCACTATTGGACTTACTCTTTTTGGTTTCACATGACTATCCAGATATATCAAATAGTTTGATTAGTTAGAAAATTACATCATGAGATTATAGGCTTGAGTAATTCTTAACACACATCAGGTTGTTAATTAGTATAACAGTTCAGTGTTTTCAGATAAATGTACTAGTTTTGCGGCTCAAATCTTGAATATTTCTCATTCAACATAAAAAAAAGCTACAAAATATTTTCACAATTTAAACCCCTGAAAGTGAGGCTTATGCTTTAAAAAAAAAACTTTTTGCATTAAATATTTAAAAATTTCTTGTTGAGTAATACAAAACAAAGAATAAATTTCTACTTGCTATTTTCTGCCTACTAAAATTTTTCTATATTTCAGCTTTGTGCCAGTATATCATGGTTCCGGTTTAAGTTGCAAAGTTAGCAGGCTCCAAGAAAACACCCAGCTTCATTTCCGAATTTGTGCCTCAACCATATCTGGACAGGGTCCCTTCTCAACAGTCTACTCCTTCCGAACAAGTTGGGCGCCGCCACCTATGCTAAAAGGTATATTAAATAAGATCTTTTCCAACCACATGAGTTTTCTCTTCACTGCCCTTAGCATTTTCAGGGGAAATTTGAGGTTCTAGCAGAACCTGATTCCCAGCAGGGCAAATTGCCCTGCCCAGAGCCCGCACTTCAGATTGGCCCCCAAATTTGTCCCCCAAATTCAGATTGGCCCCAAAAAAGATGGATATTAAAAAAGAGAACATTTACTAAAATTTATTGTCAGAAAAGTATTACCTATTAAATGCTATCCCCAGTTGAGCCAAAAACCATTAACCCTTTCAGTCCCAATGCTAATTTTGGCATCATCATTTTAGAAAAAAAATTCTGATCGCCAATAGCTATTTATGATATCAAAAGGCACATCATTCAATTCTTCAAACTTTTTTTCGATTAAAAAATAGTTTTTAATAATCCAATAGATGTCAGCCCTATTATTATTTCTTCAAAAACATGATGATGCCAAATGGCATCACTGGGACTAAAAGGGTTAATTGTTTTTTATACCATCCCTTGTTATATTTATAAATTATGCCCTGGTCATGTGGAAAAAAATATGCATGTAATTTAAAAACGGTATGACATAATATGTCAAATCTTATGTATGTGCACTAATTAAAAATATAATACAACCCAGGTTCAAATATTATGTTTCGCAACATTTTTCAATCAAAAAAATTTTGGATTGTAAATTTTTTTTAAATAATATTCAAACTAATATTGCACTCCGATATTGCCCAGCATCGCTAAAACGTAGTCTATTATGCATTGGGCGATGGGTATGAGCCGAGATTGGCCAATACTGCTGTGCTACCTGGGAAGCTACCAAGCAGCTCTTTTCTCATTATAACTTGGTTGCTGACGACCAATGAGGCTAGAACTATATGTTTCACATCCCAATAAATGTGTATTAAAAATTATTTTCAATTTTTAGCTCCCAGAATCATAAATGTGACTGCTAGTAGTTGTCAAGTTGAATGGGCAAGTTCTAAACAGCTCCCCGGCAACTTTTCTTCGTACCAGCTTCACTTGTACAGGAATTCTACAGACAGTGTAATTGTAAGTAAAATAATGTTAATTCTTAAAGTTTGGTGCCTGTCGTAATGTATGCAGTGGTACCTAGTAAATAAATTACTGATTTATAGATATTTTTTCCCTTTCCTTTTTGACCTCCAATTAAATGATATATTGTTCCATTTGTAGTTTAAAAATTTAATAAAATCATCAACTTTGTAATTTAATTTTTTTTCAAATATTTTATAAATTAAAATAGTGTCACATTACTAAATAAATTAAAAGCATCAGCTAAAGACTTGTGTTTGATTTCTTGCAATTAAGGTTTTTTATTTAAAACCCTTTGATATACCCTTTAAATTCCTCAAAAAATATCTTTATACTTTTACATGGTATTTATTGAAAAATTAATTCCAGACGTATTTGACACATGTCAACTTTTTTGCAAGTCATGTTTCAACAACTTTAACACACTTTTTCACATATGCAATATTCATTTCTACCTCATTACAGGCTTACCAAGGATCTGACACTAAGTGCTCCATAGACAATCTGGAACCAAACACTCCCTACTCTCTACGCATTGCTGCCGTGCGCCACTGCGGCTCAGAAGACCTAGTCGGAAACCCGAGTCCACCTGCCGCTTTCTCGACTCACTGCGAAGAAGCTATTCCGGCGCCCCCAGTGGCAAGCTCCCAAACTATCTCCCATGGGGAACGAAGGACTGCCAACGACAAGCAAATAGCCGCCTTGCTCGTGCTTGGTTTCCAGGTGATGGCTTTTCTGTTGGCCATGCTTCTTCACCATGTTCTGGATCTGGATACTGAATAGGATTAACCAAACTCGGGCTCGAGGTTGGATTCGGATACCGAATAGGATTAACCAATCTCAGGCTTAAGGAATTTGTTAACCAATCACAGGCTTGATGAATTGAATAAACCAATCACAGGCTCGTTGTTGGATCTGGATACTGAATAGGATATACCGACACCAAACTTAATGTTTGTGTGCTCTGGATACTGAATAGGCTTAACCAATCTCAAGCTTGATGAATTTGTTAACCAATCACTGGCTTGATGAATTTGTTAACCAATCACAGTCTTAAGGAATTGGATAAATCTATCACAGGCTTGATGAATTATTTAACCAATCATTGGTTTGATGAATTGGATAAACCGATCACAGGCTTGATGTCGGATCTTTATACTGAACAGGATATACCAACCCCTGGCCTAATGTTTGGTGTGTGCTTGTTCCTGGTGCTGAAACGATCTGGATACCGAATAGGATTAACCAATCAATCTTGGGCTTGTTGAATAGGTTATCCAATCGCAGGCTTGATGAATTGGATAAACCAATTGCATGTTTGAGTTGGATCTGGATACTGACTTGGACATACCGACCCCAGGCTTGATGTTTGTTGTGTGCTCGTTCCTGGTGCTGAATTGCTTCTGGAATTATTATTTACCTATATATTCTACTTTTTGTTACAGATTGGATATGTGTGTTTCTTATGTAAATGTTTTTATAGGGGGCTTTTATTTTTGGTTGGTTCGACATGTGTAGGTTTTTATTTTTAGGGGAATCATGTTTTTTTTAAGAAAAAATAGAATCTAAAGTAGTAGTGAAATGTTCTGAAGCTTTCGAATGTAAAAAAAAGTTATTATAGAGATAGGTATATGTTATATATATTACCCTTTTATTTTTATATTTTTAACTTGATATAATTGTGCATTATGGATTGCTGCAATTGCTAGGGTATATTAGCTGTATTGTGAATGTGGTAATTTTTCTTGTAATATTAGCTTGAGACTATCATAACAAAAAATTATGCCTTCTTCCAAAATGAAAAATGTTAAACAGAATTTGTAATTTTATGATATTCTTTGCAATGATTTCTTTATAGACTGATGCGCTAACTCACATTTACACAATTGTTTATTTACCTTTTAAATACCTTTATCCAATTTTATAATATTGTCAACATAATTTTAGCTTTTCATGCGTTTTTAAAGTTTTATTAATGTTTTTTGCTGAAATTTGTCATTTGTTAAGATACGCATTAATTTTTTTTTTGTATGCTTCTAACATGTAATTCAGTAACGCCTGTGGATATATGGCAGGTACATGAGCTTAGTATATTTCATAATTCAATGTGTTTTTATGAAATGAGAGATGGTTTATTATATAATGTATGCTTTACAGGCTCTTTGCTTTTAAATTTTAACCTATCTTGTTATGGTGATTTTATATTTTAGTAATTTTTAAATATTATATTGTCTTATTTATGATATGAAATATTTTGAAATGTGTAGAAAATTTGAAGAAAAAAATTAAATGTGTAAATCTGATACTAATGTGAGTTGATTATGATATAATCAGTGTAAATTGTTTTAAATCTTTTTAAAAACATACTTGGAGTTAAATTGGTCTTAATGTACAGTAATTTAATAATTAACCTATACAATACTGCATACTTTCATAAGAAATTTCACAATAACCAAGACTATATATGTAAAGAACATACTATACTAACCAAACACATAGAAGTTTTAAGTAAATGTGTAAACAGAATTTGAATTTTTTAGCTAATTACTAAAACAGGGTACTTAAGTTATGAAGCCATCATATTATAGTCTGATTTCAGTCACAATATTTGTTTTTAATGTGCCTTTTGGCTTTAACTTGGCAAATTTGAAATTCATGCGATATTCTTAACACATGAATCTGCATGAAATAATTTTTTCCGTCCACTATTCAAATTTATGTATGTACATGCATGTAATAAATGAAACACAATACTTATGAACACAGCTATTTAGTTTATTTTTATATATAATTTTATTAATATTTGAATTATTGAGAAGCCTCTTTAAAACCATTTACTACAAAATAAAAAATTCATTAAATTTTAAATTTAAATATCTCACAGTGAAAACAAATTTATCAATTTGGTTATTGCTCATGGGGCTTTATGTGGGAAAAAGCAAGTAATTTGAATTTTTAATGGGTTGCCATTATTGAATTTCAATTTATTTATTTTTTAAATTATTCGTATGAGAAATTTTTAGTAAAAGCAAAAATAAGTGATATTTCAAAATTTGTATAACTTTGACAAACATCATTTAATTTTGATTTTGTTTCTTATATTTCAATGTTTACAAATTATTCAAGGTCAAAAAGTTTTTTTTTTATATATTGTTATTATTATTATAGTCATAGATGTTTTCTTCCATAATTCAGCCATGTTTTTTTAAATAATAAATATTCACTGAAGAAATCCAGCAACGAATGCAAATAAAATATCACATTTTTTAATTCAATCATAAACTTAAATGTGCAGTGAATTTTAAAACAATTTTTTAGGGTTCATGACTTGAAACCATTTAATTAACCTTCCTCAAAGCAAATGCATAACTTTTCAACTTTTCTGGAAATATTGATAATTTTTTCTTTTTTCTCATTGATTAATCTAGGTGTGCAACTATAAGGGTAAAGTAACTAAGGTATGTAAATGCAATTGATGGTCAGATAAAGTTGTTTTGGTGAAAGTTTTTTTTTTTTTTTTTTTTGGATTCAAAATGAATTATTCAGAATGCATGTTATTTTGTTCAGAAATGTAGAAGAAAGCAATTTATCTTTTTACAATTAGGTTTACTTTAACATAAGTCATGATTGTATGCAAATTTTTGTGCATATGTGTGATATGTAAGTAAAAGCTGTTACGAATGTTGCATATCTATTCTTTTTGGTTTTAATACTATAGATTGATTAATAATACGGAATTTAATTGTTTTAAGTACATAAACCAAATTAAAATTTAGTTTGATATATCATATTTTTAATTCGTAACCTCACGAAAATTGACTTTTTTTAGCAAAAAAGGAAACATTTTATGTGCTTGTTTTATTTTAAAGGAATATTTTATTATTGTTCTAAAAATGACTATTTGAAATTTCTTTTCTAAAAAATTTCTATAAATATTATTTATGTTATGAAAATTAGCAGATTGCTACATGTATGGAATCCTTTATTATATTTGTTTTTATAGCACAGGTTTATATGCTGCAAGATGTTTTATTATTATTTGTGTGCATATGTATAATTATGAAAATTTATTCCTTTTTATTATATATTTTTTATTTATATGAGTGTACTTTATTTGTATTATATTAGTATAAATATATATTTTTGCAAATAAAGTAATTCTGGTGCTGTATTGGTAAATAATTCTGTTAAATCTTCTTACCTTTAAAAATACTTGGTCAAGTAAGTTACCGAGAAGTTCCTCAGATATTTAGGACAGATAATTTATGATAAATCTAGTAATGTTCCATGTGTTCATGGATCAAATATTAAAACAAAAATTGTATTTAATTAATCAATCAAATTACTTTTATTCGACTGGGATGTGGTGTATTAAAAGTAATTGGAAATACTGCCTGGTAGCAGATGTACGATCAAATATTGGTATTATACAAATCTTATAGCATTTGTTATACAGTACGATTGGGCATTGTTAAAGTGTATGACTGCTAATTATATTGAGAGATGACTTATTAAATCGGTTTATTTAATGAACTAGACGATGTGTCAAAATACAACGCTATAGTTCATTGCTTGTATTGAGAGGTTTAATATATTTATGCATTACTTAAATTTCTATTTTGCTAATTGTATCTTGTAGTTATTATATAACTATTCATTTATTCGCTGTGTGCAATTATTCAAAGTTGCTGAGCTTTGAAATGTGTTGGAATGCATTATTGTGTTGTTATACTAGCTGCTTTTGAACATTGTGATTGGCCAAATCCATATATATTAAATAAATATTATTTATCTCATGTAAGCTAATTATTTTCATTTAGCTATTAAAAATAGAATCCTTTGTTATGTGAAATTGTGAATTCTGTATTACAACTCTAATTGTTAAATAACATTATTTGGAAACCCAATTTATATAAATTTATAAAATCCAAAATAAGTTTTAACTGTAAATAAATTTTGGTAAAATTACGATCAAATTCATAAGATTTGTAAAATAAAGCTTTTGTTAAATCAATCTATTGTCTTCATTTTTTTTTCATTCATTAAAAAAACGATAAATAACTATAAGTAGTAACTTTGTATTTTTCTTTACAAACCTTTTTTCTCAGATGCTATTGGATAAAATGAATCTAGCAATTAAAATAGCTGTAAACTAATGAATTACTGATGGGAAAAGTGAAAGTTTATGATATCCTTAACTGAAATAAATTTGAAACTGAATAAATTGTCTGACTCAAAAGTAATTGTCACCAATTGAAATAAAACAAAAGTAAAAATCATTTTGTTGAACCGATTTAAAAAAAAAATATGTATATAGTCTTAATGCTATAGCTTATCCTTTGGTCATAATAATAAGTGGTTGTTAAAGTATAATTTGTAATAACTGGCTTGGTTGTTTAACCCTTTCAGTCCCAGTGATGCCATTTGGCATCATCACTTTCAATATTTCTTTCAAAATGTTTATGCCAAGCTATGACATCCAAACACACATCATTCGATTCTTCACACTTTGTTCTATCAGACAAAACTTTACTTTAATCTCAATAGAAGTCAGAACTACTATTTTTTTTATTTAGAAAATAGTCAACAAGCGTTTCTCCTGATTTTTGATAAGTTCACTTCAGTTCCACATATTTAAAACACAATTTAAACTATTTCGGATAAAATAATTACTAAATTTTTTTTAATAATATGGTCAGATACCTTAAAATATATAACGCGAAGTGTTTTTAGGTAATATATATATTTTTATTTTGTTGTTTTCCACAGTTAAAGAATTTTGGCATTATTTCAAAAAACATATCAAAAATTATAATGGATTTTTTTTTCTTATGGAATTCGTATATTTGACCTAAAATAAGCTTATTTTGTGAATATCAGATGTTTCTGTAGTGTAGTAAATTTTTGGGACTGAAAGGGTTAATAAATGACTTGTTATTATACATAACATTGAATACAACATATATATTAATATAACATCAAGTTCAATAGAGGATTAAGGAAACCAATGCGGGATGCAAGAAACAATTTGTCATCAGAAATACAGAGTGGCAATTTTAAAACGGCCCTCAAAAATGCTATCATTGTTTTAGGACCTCTTGAAATTTCATCCATGTACAGTCGGCGACAAAAAAAAGTAAACAGACCTCGCCGTTGAGACACCGTTTGTCGGAGGCACAATTATGATGTGTCATTTCAACGGAAATAACGTTCTGAGTTGATTGGTCAACACAAAAAATTCGTAAGGGGTCGTCTTCATATTGAAATTAATACCAACTTCAAAATTTCCAATGGCAACACCCAATTTTTTTTATATAGAAATGTTCAGAATCGTCAAAATACCCCAAATATCAGTTTTCATTGCCATATTTCTTATCGTTTAGGAGTTATATAACCAAACGTGTTTGACAAAAAACGGGGGGCATCTCCATATATGCATGTATTATTTATAGGTCCGCATTTCTCCAATATGGAATTTTGTCAAATTCTTTCCTTTATGTGACTTTTTGTGCTTAGGGTGAGGGTTTGGTTGCAAGATGAGTAGATTAACATCCCACTAGAGCTTCAGAAAGTATATTGGTTACGGGCTAAGATATTTTAGACAACTACCAAGGAAAAAACCATTTTTTTACTTTTGTGAGTATATTGATTTTATTTATTTGTTGTTTTATGGAGAAGATTTGGTTGAATCAGTCCTATATGTAATTTAAACAGTGGTCAAGTGACGCCAACATCTGAGCTGGCACTCAAAGCAACTGATGACTTCTTAAGTGGGATCACGCCAGTACTTTGGACCACGACGTATTGAACCTGAAAAAATTGGTCCAGTATGCTATTTCGTGGAGCATTTTTGGTCCAGCATGATTCGTTTTTAGGATGACTAAGACGAGAACAGAATCCTAAAAGGTATAATCCGTGGCATGACGCCTTAACTCATTTTGCCAAGACAGGGCTGTTGGAGAAGAAATATGGATTAATATTCAAGATTTTTGAATAAATATTGTAGAAGATATGTGTGTGTGATGGATTTAGTTAGGTATTTATAGAGTTGTATAAGGAGTTGAACTGTGGTTACTTTTTGATAATAACCGCGTTCAAGTAGTTTCTGACAAAATATGTTTTCTTTTGAGATTTGGATTGTATGCTATTAAAATGAGAACTGAGGGTAATTGAGGTAATTTAGGTAAGCTATTTTAATAATTTCCGGCTGTCTATTTCTAGCCTCCTTTATTTGCTTGATGCTGCCAAGTAACCCTATTAATTTAGAACCCTGGTCAACTGACAAGGTCGACACCTGAGCGGGCCTGATATACTTGATTTTCAGTTGGGTTTGAAAAAATTGAAAGAACTTCGCAGTTAAGGTTACAAAAGGCTCTTGGAGGCTCGCCAAAAAATTCTAAGCCATGGTAAAAAGACGAGGCCGATATATGAGCGGGAACCCAACGAAAACTTTTTTTTTTGCGGCAAAAATCATTATTCTATGCAGCTAAATGATAGGCTGTTTGTAGCAATCTTTGTGTTTTTAGCGTTTTTCACGCATAGATTTATCGGTCAAGTATGGAAACTACCTATTCTTGTAACTAGGTGAAGTTGGCTTTGAATATCGTCGCACTAGAGCTACACGAGGGCTATTGGAGACGGGCGTCGTATTTTAGAACCCCAGTCAAGTTACGAGTCGACACCTGAATAGGCAACCAACGCATTCTTAAGGGCGACATCGTACGCAGCGTTAGGACTTTGAAGGATATTTAACGTGCACTCTCTCTACACGGGGCATTATTCGTCGGACATTTTTGACTGCACGGACCGGTTATAGGTCGGCAGTTATTTTGGCGTTGCCCGGGCCCGAACCTGAGACCTTCCGCATGCTAGGCAAGTGCCTAACCGACTGGGCTCCACAGCCCCCTCCTTGTAACTAGATTTTCTAGCCAAATATGTAGTAAATATCCCCAAAGTCTCTCATTCTGTGCTTTAAAAACCGGCGAGATTATCGCCAATAAAAAATTAGTGAAATATTCGTAAAATTTGCTGTTAGTTGTGTTCCAATCGTTTAGACTAGGATTATGTGGATAATTTTAATGACGTTTTAAATAGTTTATGACCAGGATTTTAGTTTATCGGGAGTTGAGTTGCATGTTATAAAAGATTCTTGATTACATTTTTTCAAATAGTGTTGTTGCTTATCCATTAACGGTGAAGTACCGATAATTATTTGCTGGTTTTAAATATTTAATGTTGTTACAAAATTAAAAAGTCTAAATAATATAACAATAATGAAATAGTTTCTATGTTAACCATTTCTTTTCCAGTAGGAGAAATTGAAAAGTTACACTCTTAAAACAAAAGAGCGAAATCCACTCCAGTTGGAGAAGTGCATTTTCGACACCCTAAAGGCATGCATATTTTCTCAGACTGAGTTAAAATCACTCGTTTGGAGTGATCCTGTCGGAGGTTTAACACACAAAGGATCCACTCCAAAAGGAGAAGTGCATTTTCCAGTCTGGAGGAGTGAAATCCACTCAGACTGAGGTAAATTGGGAGTGTTTGTTTTAAGAGTGTAGCATTTTCCTGGTGTGGTGGGTTGTGTTGTGGTGACACGGAGGGTGCCTTTGCAGGTTTTGTTCTCGTTTAGCCTTCCTATATGTAGATAGCACCCCCGCTAAATAAAAAATTTCTTTTCTCTTCCTTACCTTCAGTTTATAGGCTACACTTTTAAAACGAACGCGCGATTTTAACTCAGTCTGAGTTAATTTCACTCCTCCAGTCTGGAAAATGCACTTACCCGGAAGGAGTGGATTCTTTGTGTGTTAAGCCTCCGACAGGATCACTCCAAACGAGTGATTTTAGCTCAGTCTGAGTTAATATTTAATCCCTTCCAGTGTCGAAAATGCACTTATCCAACTGGAGTGGATTTCACTCTTTTGTTTTAAGAGTGTAGGTAGACCTTTCATTCCAACCTTCAGATTTTCAAGTATTTATTATTTATTTTTATTATTTGATTATTAATTTTTATTACTTGATTATTAATTTTTATTATTTGATTATTAATTTTTATTATTTGATTATTAATTTTTATTATTTGATTTAATTTTTTTTAAAGGCATAACATCATATAGTAAGCTAATGCTTTATGCTTTTTGGTCGTCTGTCCGTAAGGATCTTTAGCTTACAGACCGACTTATGCTCAGAACTGCCTTTCTATCTTTCAGGTTTTCATTTTTCCCCCGTTTAAAACGTTAACCATCAGTTTGTAATTTTATCGGTTTTTACTACACGAATTAAAACAAAATGAATAATTATAAAATAATGTCCTTATATAGTGTAGAAGATTTTATTTAGAATTCGATAATAATATATCGTTTGGTTTTTTCCCAATCAAAGAAAGGAAGTAAAGAGTTCCCTACAATTATTAGATATTGTTTTATTTGATTAACATTTATTAAATTAAAACCTTTTTCGTTTTGAATTTAAGACACAAACTTTTTGGGAAAAGAACTTTACATGATGCAGCAATAATTTAACCGCAATCTGTTCAGTACTTGATTCAATTTTACTCAATTCGACAGCTTTATCTGTATTGTCCTCTAATTTAATTTTAAGTTGAAATTAATTGCGAAAATGTGTATGCAAAACCCATAATAATAATAATTAGCGTAACAAATTAATTAAATTAGATTAATTTGGCGACAATTTGTGCCCTAAGAACGACGTTACAGGAAGTAAAAAGTAGTTATAATCTTGGTTTTGTTTATTATTAAAATATTTTGCCGATTAAATTTATTTGATCCCTGTAGTTAATTCATAGTGGTGATAAATAGTGATAGAACTTCGCATTGTCACGTCACAGTTCCGGGGATCGAGTCCCGAAGGACCAAGCATGCTTGGGATCTAAGCACTCGGGGTTCCCCGTGAGGCTGGCCACCTTACTGCGAATATATGCCCATCACCCCAGAGCACTTGGTCAAGAAAGCTGCAATGGGGATGGCAGGCATATTAACGGGATGTTTCATCGAGATGTTTATTAGTTTAATTCGTAAAAAATATATTATTCTCTTGCGATATAACTGTATTTATTTTATATTTTGCATCAAATGCATTCAATTGCATTTATTTATACTTTGCATAACCTAACAACGTTATTTGGAAAAAGCACTATAATAAGAACGTATATAGAATAGTACTGAGAGTTCGCTTTCTTACTTAAGTCATAAAATTAGTCATTTAATTACTTTTTTTTTGTCATAGATTACAAATATAATTTTTTTTTGTTTATCGTTTTTAAAAATAAAATTTCATGTAAAATAGAACATTCTTTTCGCGAGTTTAACTTCCAGTTAATACTCGATACTTCACCTACTATTTTACGTTATAACACTTATAAAACACACTTGACACACGACTAACCTGAAATTAAATTCAAAACTAATTTTTCAAGACTTTCAAATCCATGGAAAAAATGATTATTAATTTAATTTAAAGAAAAGAAAACAACTTTCTTAACAATTATTTTTAATCACCAAACGATCGATCCAGTCTTGATTGTTGTCGTTTCTCCACTTTTATACGGTCCCCTATTTCAAAATATAAGCTTATTATCATCATAACTCAAAATTTTACGCTAGTAGAATTACGAAATTCGGTACTTTTCATTAACTTTTGACCCTGAATCCATTTCTGTAAAAATATTAATGTGTTTATATTCATAATTTTTCGAAAAAATTATGAATAATTTTTTTTTTAAATATTAAATATTTCTTCAATTATATAAAACTATTTTAACTTTGTTTGGAAAGTTATTAAGTAACACACAAAAAAATTTCGTCTGGCTACGTATATTATTAATGGAGATATGATCAAAAGTTTGGAAATCTCATTTAACATTATGATCCATAAACTTTCTGTAACCATAACTCAGCAACTATAAGGAATCTGGCAACGAAAATTGATATTTGGGGTATTTTGATGGTTTTAAATATTTCTATATAAAAAAATTTGGGTGTTGCCATTGGAAATTTTTAAGTTGATATTAATTTCAATATGAAGACGACCCCTTAAGAAATTTTTGTGTTGACCAATCAACTCATGGCGTTATTTCCGTTAAAATGACATATCACAATTGTGCCTCCGGCAAACAGTGTCTCAACTGCGAGGTCTGTTTACTTTTTTTTGTCGCCGACTGTACAAGCGAGTTTAACTGAATAAATAATTAAAAATAAACTACACCATGGTAAAAGAACAAATTTTTATTCGTAAAAAATATATACAACTTCAAGATATTTTCTTGAATTACAAAACATATTTACAGGCACATGTAGAGATAGTTACTGGCTATCACTGGAAGAGCTACTCGATGAATCTGTGGACATAACCTCCACATCTTCGTTTTCCTTCTTCACATCCATGCCATGGTTGCTGGCAGCACTCATGCTGTTCTTGAGATCGGCTGAGGCCGACCAAGTGAAGGTGCCAGCTGTATTGTTGGGGTTTTGTTCTATGGAATAAAATTTGGTTCGTTAGGTTAGGCTTTGATTATCGTCGCACTAGAGCTACACGAGGGCTATTGGCGATGGCGACGGCCGTCGTATTTTGAAACCACAGTCAAATGACGAGCCGACACCTGAATAGGTACCCAACCAATAAGGGCGACATCGTACGCAGCGTTAGGACTTTGAAGGACATTTAACGTGCACTCCCTTTGCACGGGGTATTATTCCTCGGACTTTTTTGGCTGCACGGGCCGTTTATGGGTCGGCAGCTATTTTGGCGATGCCCGGACCCGAACATGGGACCTTCCGCATGCTAAGCGAGTGCTTAACCGCCTAGGCTCCCCAGCCCCCCAAATTGAATATATGAAATTACTTCAAATTAAATATATGAAGAGTACACAGGAAGAACCGCTTGATTTCTGTAGAGTCTTTCCGTAATTGTGTCTGCTTGGCGGACATTGGCGACCAGAAACAGGTTTTTCTTTCGGTTCTTTATTTGCGGTTCAAATGTGTGAATTGTATGCACTGATCTCTGGCTTGAATCAGGGTTGCCGCGAACGATAAACAAAGCTAGTAACCGGTTTCTTTACACCAGTTTAGGCGATTTCTCGCTATCATCCCCAAAGAGGCTATTAAGGAAGGCCTTCTACGAAATAAAGCGGTTCTTCCCCTGTACTCTTCATGTGTTAAAATAATCAAAGCAAGACTTTTTTTTATTGGTAAAGATTATTTTATTAGAAGAGCAAAGAAATAAAGATGCAGTGGTGTTTAGTTATGCCTGTCACTGAGCCGACTAATCAGATTTAACATTAGCCTTCTAATGCATACTGTTGCCGTTTTGCAAAAAGTAACATAATCGACGTTATTCTATTTAAGTAGATCTCCCTCTCGACAAATCTGTGTTTTTTCATCTATTACATTCCATTTTGAAGTTTTAGTTACTAATAATTCTTATAACATTCATAGATGACAGTAGTAAAAGTGTATTCAAAATTAAAGAGGGAAATTATTAATTGTTGTGAAATTACGTTTTTGGCAGTATTCAAAGTATAATTATATTTGTACTAAATACAAATAAATTGATGTGAACAATTAATTATAGTTAAACAGGGTTATTTTGAAATATATATCGTAGTTATCTAGTCATTATTATCAAAATTGGACTTTTGTTGTTGGTTTTTGTCGTATGGAAATTTTTTTAAAAATTGAAATTATTTAAATTCTAATGCAGTTAAAACTTTTCCAGTATTTTCCCCCTAATGCATGAGTATTAAAGATACATATATATTTTTTTCGGGATGAAAAAAAAATCATGCATTAGAGGATTAAGATGTGATTACGCCTTACAGATGGTGCAATATGGAAGGAGATATCATACAAAAACTGAAAAGGTACTGAAATCTAAAGGTCGTTATCATAGCATCGATCCTAGGAAAATCACACAATTTACTTTCACTCTAAATAGTGCTTCTGCTACATAACGTTTGAAAGCCTGCAAAGCCTGATAACTTAGAAAACTCAAACATCAAAACTTGAAGTTGATAATTGTGTATTAACTTACATTATTATTATACAATAAAAACAGTTTTAGTAAAACACCACAGTTATTACTCCAAAAATTAAATATACAATAGCTCAATTTATTATTCAGGAAGGTTTGACAGTTATTGCTGAGTTTATTGCAGCTGTAAACTCTTCATTACAATGGTTTAGAACAATCTATCATCAAAACATTTCAACCCAAATACTACAAAAGAATACATTTATATTCAGGGCTGGACCGTTACTTGTTTCAATGTAACTCGTTACAATAACAGTTACTTTTTCATAAAAAGTAACCAATTTATCTGTAAAATTAATAATTTCCAAAAGTAACAAATTACAATTACTTTTAAGATTACTTTTTCGACAAAATTTCTTATTTACAAATGTTTCGAAAAATAAAGTATAAATGACTAACATAATACAGTCATATGGTCGTTACTTTGGAAAAATTTAGACAACTTTAAATAAGCTTCGGCGGAAAGAATGTCTAGTTTTTACATTCTCAAAAAAATCATCATCACTGCTAGATGAGTGTTCATAATCAACTGCAATCCCAATCAGTAGGGAACGTTTTACTTTTGTAGGAACAATATTTCTCCTCTAAGCAAAGAGTATTTGAAAGTTTTTTATTTCAGTTTTCTTAAAAGAATTTTTTTTGACATTTATTAGAGTGTTAATGAGTAAAAATTAATGAAAGTAACTCGTTACTGTAACAAAGATTACTTTATCGAAAATTATGTAACGAATTACCCGTAAAATTACTGGGTTCTGAAATGTAACAAATTACCTACAAGATTACTGTAAAAAAGAGTTATTACAAGTAACGTGTTACCACCCATTATATGAAAAAAATCAAGAACTTTTATGAATAAAATGCTTATTTCAATGAAAAAGTCTTCCACCTACCCCCATGTCCTCCTCTTGCCATATTCATGTCCATATTTCCTTGTTGCTGTGGCAACATGTTACCACTTATTGGAAGGTCGCTTAGTCGCCCGAGAAACCCTAACCGCATTTCAATGTCGGTTGGATAGGGACGTCTGGGATCACCTGAAAGATTATAGAAATGCAAAAGATTATATAAGGGTCAATATTCAGGGTGGCTACAGAAATTGAAATGTAAAATTCCATGAAATTTCCTTGATTTCCAAAATATTTTCAAAAAATTTCCCTGAGATTTCAAATTTTGTTTAAAAACTAATTTTTGAAGTAATACATATAAAAATAACTTGAACACAAAAATAAAATGACTAACTTTGCATTAATTTTTCCATAGCAAAAAAGTAGGTGTGATTTTCATCTTTTATCTCCCAACACAAAATATATAATTAACATTTCCTACAGTGGTTCTTGATATTTTCATAAAGTAAACATTTCAAAAATTCCGCATTTATAACTTCACTATCGTTTTCACCAGAACTAAAAAATTTCCCAATTTTAGATGTTTTTTCAACACTTTCAGTGTGTTTCTTTGAGTTGATGTGATTTTTAATGTCACTTAAACCACCATGAGCAATTTTAATATCACAAGCACACACTGCGCAGAAAGGGAAATCGGGTCCTTTCCGAGAAATTCCGATGCACGGGAATTGTTTTGAGTAAGAGTCTAAAAAACTTGATACTGTTTAGTTTCCTGACGCTTACATCGTTAAAATAATACACGAATATAAACGAAAGCAGAATTCACTAGCATTTTTTTAGCATGCTTACAAACGAAACCATAGGGAACGAAACAATAATAATAAACAAACTCATTCCAATTCGAGCACGGTACCGCTAAAAATGGGTCGGTCCGGAGTGAACATGTCCAAAAGAACGGATCCACAAAGGGAACGATCATCCGGATCCTCTATATCGCGCCGAATGAAAGACCCGTTACAGACCGGAAAATCCCTCCAAGATCGCTGGTAATGGGTCGGTCCAGAGTGAACGAGGTCAAATGAACGGATCCACAAAAGGATCGGTTCCTCTATGCCGAAAAAAACTCTGTTATTTTAAAAATTGGGGGTTAATAGGTAAATTTCCCTGATTTCCCGGTCTTGTCACAACCCTGATATTAGAAAAAGTGCTAATTTGCAGATGTGATGAGGCATTACAGATACAAAAATGAAATTAAATTATAATATCAATTAGAAATCAATACTTCAGAATGTAGTGAAAAACTATAATGTAACGTCTTAAGCACATGTTTATGAAATCTCGGCAACAGAATTGTTTTTCAGTAACTTATGTGTAAATTTTACTTTAAATTATTTTTATACAAATTATGCATAACATTGATAAAATACATTAAATGAATTGGCCCTGATCATAAATTATATTTCTTATGACCATATGAAGCAAATAAGATATTTTGCTAAGAGTAAAGATAGGACAGAATTATTGATAGGACACATGGTTGCAATTTAGCTGGAATAGATCTTTTACTAAATTAAAGAATGTACATGAATTTCTGTTTAAAAAAAGCATTTATTGTTGTTTATGCAAGAAGAAGATTCATGAAAACATACTACACCCTGTTATTTTGAATGTTATTCAAAAGGATTTGGAACAGAATGTTTTATAAAAAACCATTCTTTGACAATTAACAATTAGCTATCATAATGCATTTTTTTAAAATATTATAAGCACTTTTTACTTTGAAAACAGAAAAAAAACATTTAAAATCTTACCACAACTCTAAGCTCTCACAAAAAAAAAATAAAGGCAATAACCACTCAAAGAAAGAAAAGTTTAGTTCAACCACACTACATTACTCTTACCAGGTTGCCAGTTATGTGGAGCTGCAACAGCATAAGAACAGCTGATTCTGTGGGCATATTTTATTATTTCATCCACAGATACACTCTTTTCATTGCTTTTAGCAATACATTGCAGTTTCTGTCTGGCTTGATAGACAGCAGTAGCCTGAATAGATATTTTGAAGGTTAGTTATATAACAAGTGTTATAAACAAGAAATATAGTACAAAAAAAACTTTAAAAAAAAAATTACTATTTTAACCGTTAGGACCAGGGATATGAAATTGTACAAAAAAAATAATATTTAAATATCATACAACTCCAAATGGATGTGTTTTTTTAATGTAACTTGTATATTTAAGCATACTTTCTTACTAATAGTTCTACTAACAACTAACCAATAATTCGACCAACATTAAAATATAAATATATTTCTTAACTTCATATAAAATTATCTTCTTAAATAAAAACATCAGTAACTATAACCTCTTCATTTCAGACATACACAATACACAAATATGGACCTCTGTTGAATTCACTATACAATTTGGTTTAGAATTTTTCTTAATACACTACCTTTTTTTACTAGGGGGGCAGAGGGGTTGTTTCTGTTTGCCGTAAATCATATCAAATCGTCACTTAAGTTTCCACATGTGCTATCTTACTTTGCACAATGGTAGAAATTTACTGTGCAGTACCCTTGGCGAACTTTTCCTAATCGCCCCAAAAGTCGGCCGATAACCCAACCGCAAATAACAGTCAGATAGGGTTGCCAGAAAACATCATCGTTGCAAAGTCAAAGAATTGAAATCATCAGTCAAAGTCAGACAGTTGCCACAAAAAATTATCGCCAAATCTGAAAAAGTTGTGCCAAGGGTTACCGTACAGTAAATCTGATCCTTGCACAACAATGAGATAGCACATGTGGGAACTTAAATGATGGAATACCACAACTGTTCCCAACACCCAGCAATGAAAGAAAAAAGGGGAGCTCAAAAGAAAAACCAACGAACCAATAAAAATCATTGGCCTGGCATTAATTCATAATAAAAAAAGACATACCAGTAAGTGCTCAGCTTCTTTCAAATATTTTTGTAGATGATGTATATCATTATCTTGCTTTTCTACTTCTGCTTGAAGGGCATCAATTTTTTTCTGGATCTCTGCTTGTTCTGCAGCTAAAAACATATAAATGCTTTAACCAATTTATTTTGATAAATTATTTGTCTTAGGATTTTAAGTAGATATTTAAAGAAACGTTAAACTAATAAGATCAATCATCTATAACTACAAACATTACAGATTACAGCTAGCCAGATGTCCTGAATTTTCCTAATCCAGGCTATCATTTTTCTAGACTAAGAAATTGTGCCTAGTACAATTTTTAACCTGTTGAAGCCATTTTTCATTAATTATTGATACAAAACAAATGTTTGTAATGACCGATTCAAAACAAGCAACTCCACAACACTTTGTAGACTAAGTTATTTACAGTTATGACAATTTCTTTCAATCTTGAAATAAAAATTGATTTTTATACCAATTTATATGTGTTGGCAGCAAACCTTTTAATAAGGTAAATTTCCCCATAGCTCATTAATTAAAAATAAAATCTCACACATCGGTTGAAAAAAATTTGACCAACCTTATTTGTTGAATTTTTTTTTCTTACAGCGAAGGATTTTAGACATAATCGGCCATAGCAGACTCGAAAAATTGCCAGGAACTGATAGATGTTTTTTTATTGCCTCATCTAGGTGGCTATCGCTACCAATTTTAAATTCAGATTAAAATTAATCTCAACTATGAATGTTTAAGAATTTCATTAGGGATAGTTTAGACGTTACGTAATTATGCAACAAGCATCCCTAGAATTTGGCCTGTCAAATATTTTTTTATAATTGAAAAAAAAGGGAAAATGAGCTGCCATATTAATCATTTTCAAACAAACTTTAATGTGTTTTAAATGTAGTAAAACTATTGATATCATAATGATCATATGAAGAATAATTCTGATGAAAGTTGGAACAGCTATGCTTTAATGGCCTATCTTGATTTGGCAATTTGCGTTACATTGCCAAACAATTTAAATGCCCAATTCTGGTAAGCATTTCATTTCATATTTCCTACAACTTGATAGACATAGCAATCCTAAGTAAGTTTAACTTTCAAGCTAAGAAAGAGTCGCAATTAAAGATATGGTTAAGGTTTGTATTATCTTCGCACTAGAGCTACACGAGGGCTATTGGGGACAGGCGTTGTATTTAAGAACCACAGTCAAGTGACAAGCCGACACCTGAATAGGCACCCAACACAACTGATCAGGGCAACATCGTACGCAGCGTTAGGACTTTTAAGGATATTTAACGTGCACTCCCTTACACGAGGTTTATTTGTCGGACATTTTTGGCTGCACTGGCTGTTTATAGGTCGGCAGTTATTTTGGCGATGCCCGGACCCGAACCTGAGACCTTTCGCATGCTAGGCAAGTGCCTAACCGAATGGGTTCCCCAGCTCTAATTAAAGAGATGGGCTAAAATATCATAGTTGTCCTAAAACTTCAATATGATGCTTAACAAACATTGGAAAAAACAAACACACATTATGAAATCTTATAACACGAAAACAAAACTTTTAGAGGTACGTTGACCGTGCAAAATTACGAACAACGTTTTTTCAGGTTGAAATAAAAACACTCAATAATTACCGACTGCCAGAGTGGCTTTTAAATCTTGGTCTTTCGCTACTAAAAGATCTGCAAGTTGAGTGAGTTCTCCAGCCGTTAGCTTCTGTCCTTTGGGCGCTATCAAACTTTCAAACAATTCCCTAGAGAACAAAGATAACATATACATCCAAGAAATCGTTCATGCAATGTTGACTACGATAAATGAGATTATAACATGACTTACTTTGCTATAAGCTCAATATCATCAACTATGCTCATTAAAGTATCGCGCGTACCAACATTCGACATAGTCAAATAATTAGATAATTTAGTTTTATAATGATATAAATGAGGTATTTTTTTTGTATAAATAGCTTCTTTTAAATGCAACTAAAAGAAAAAGAAAGATACAATTTTGCTGGGCCTTTAATTTGTTTTGTTTTGGAAATTGGTTGATTGGTAGACATATATTTTCAGGCTTGTGTGCTTGGTCGCTAGGACCCGGATCCGCTTATAAACCATCGTCAAGTAGGACAACACAAGACACAGACAAACACATATGACAGATGTTGCCATCTGTCTCCACCTCCGCAATTTAGAAATGTCCCGTCCCTGAAGGGGAGGGAAATTTTTTCCAGGGACCTGTACCCATGGGAAATTGTGCAATGACCACCCACATGACTTTTGGACCCAACAGATTTTACGAGCACGTACTCCGCATATACTCGACAAACACAAACATCCATGCCTGAACGGGATTCGAGCCCGGACCCAGCAGCTCCAGAGGCCAATGCCTTAACCACTATGCCGCTGGATCGGCTAAATTTAGAACAGAATGCTAAGATTTTGATTTTGACAGCCTACTTCTATCCGCAAATCTGCCCCAAACTAAACGTAGTCAAAACACCCTTCGTATTTTTTTTATTAACTTCGCAAATCGTACTCAAAATGTTTAAGTTAGGTTTGAAATATCGTCGCACTAGAGCTGCACGAGGGCTAATGGCGACTCAAAATGTTTAAGTTTTAGAGTAGAAAAAAAAACTTTATTAAAATAATAATATGTTTTTTTATTGAAATATTAAGTTTTTTACTAAGTTTTTCAAATACCCGATTTTTTGTGTTCAGAACAAAACCTGAGCAAATTTCAAAAATAGAACTACCCAAAACATGTCTGATTTTAGGCACTTGGAGCTGTACTTATATTATTTGATACTTCTATTTTTCTTGCTCCGTCTTTTCTTTCTGTTGCACTAAAACCATGTAGTAAAATGGCAGTTACTTTGGGCGATGCCCAGACCCGAACCAGGGACCTTTCCTTTCACATGCAAAGAGAACGCTTTAACAGATGGGGCTCCCCAGCCTCCATATATATTTTTAACAAATTTTATATCTATTCAGTCCAGGCTTAGCCGTTTTGGAATGGATAAAATTATTTTTTGTTACGATTGTGTAGTAAATATTTTTTTTTACTAGGAATTACAATTTCTTGAAATTTTCTGTTTTTATCCAAATTATTATTTTTAGTTACGGCGCTTTTTCTGCCAATGGCCGTGAATTTAATTTGAATTTTCTCTTGTGTATAGCGTTAAACCATTGGGTGATAAAATTTGGAGAATTATTTCCTGTGAATACAAATATTTCCTTATTATACAATAAATCACTGTCAAATAATTTTTTTTTATTAAAAAATTTTGAAGTATTTTCAAATTTGACTTGTAACACCCAAATGATTCAAAGTAATGAAATTAGACACTAAAACTAAAATAAAAACAATTTCTTTTTTATTAAAAAAGTTAAACAAAATAGTATTTTACAAATTTCTAAAACACAAACTCATGTACAATAGTTTTCTAACATGAAACACATTTAACATAAGTACACCTGCAAAATTGCATAGATATATTTCCTAAAATAAAAAGGCTCATCATTTAAGCACACAATATTTTTGTTCACATTACATGCTGCTTATTGAAAAAATACCTTATTGTATGATTACTTATTTATAAAAGTTAAGTCATCAGCTATACGTTTGCTAAACAATATTTAGACATAAGAGTATCTAACAAGGGTCCAATAAACTGAGATAAGATAGAAACTATATATTATTATGAATAGATACTATTTGTTATGCCTAAAAAGAGAGTATTTTTTATATTATTCCTTTTAAAAACAATTCAACACATAGGGTACAGAAGATAATTATTCTATATTTTGTTTATGTTGTTTTTTAAGGTAATATTTTTTTAAAGAAATATTCACTATGTTTTCGTTGTCTTGATTTTCAGTAGTACCTTACATTCAAACAAACTTTTTGGTCAAAACATGTTAAAATCTTCTCATGCTTAAAAACTTTTTACTATACCAAAACGTTGAAGCGAATAATACAACCCGAGAACTCCTTTAAAAGAGTTTTCTCTAAATGGTGTAATTATCAAAATATGATACGATCTAACCTTTAAAAATACAAATCAAAAGCCCTGTAAGCTACTATGCACTGCATATAGACTTAGCTTTGATAAGAAACTAAATACGTGATAATATATGCATACATTAAAAAAATACTTGTTATCAATAATAGTATTTATCTCAAATTAATATTTAAACAGATAAGGATAATTTTGACAAAACACCTGTGTAAATCTAACACAACACTACTTTTGTTTCAAAAAATAAATAAAATAAAATGAATTAAAAAAGAGACTATGCACTGCAATGTTACTAAAATGTTAGTAAAATTGTTCTCAAACAAATACTTATGCTCTATAATAATTGAGCACAAATTTTATTGAGCGACTATTACTGTAGTAAATAATACTTATCTAAAAATAATACTTAAAAAAAAAAAAAAAAAAAGCTAATTTAGACAAGTTTTGTGCAAATCTAAAATTAATTTTGCAAAAAATGTTGATTTATATATTTAAAATAAGATTTCCTTCATCTTTAAAGTTTATTAGTTGTTCATGATATGTTCCCATAAATCAGGAAACCAAATGGGAATTTGATATAAAAAAAGTACAAATGTTTAACACCATGATTTTCGACCTCTCTCCTATTTCCTTCATAAGAAAAAGTCTTTAGGAACTATAGAAGTTGTTACATATTTTCTTTTAGTTATTTTACAAGTAAAAATGTATGTTCTAGAAAAAAAATATGATCAAATAGATGCAATCAATTTAATATTACAGTAATTAGTTTAAAAATAATATTTGTTCAAATATATGAGCTTTTTATATAAATTTTTTGTTGTTTGTTTAAAAAATTGATTCGCTTTATTTTCTATAAAAAATATAAATGTTAATTGTAATGCAACAAAAAAAAAGGCCTTCACATACACTCTTTTGATCACAAAAATTACACTAATCACAGATGAACTGAAAACCCTCATATTTTCTATAATTTAGGTTTCATACAATAATCTTTGGTAATGTGGAAAGATTTCCCAAGTAGGGAGATGTAATGAGAACTCCAAGGCAACAAGCACACCAAATTCGCAATTGATGAACTCTCGGTGGTTCAGCCGAAAACCGCTCTCCATTTTCTGAAAGAGAAAGAAAACCATATTTTAATAATTCTAACGCTTGAAATAAATTATTTAAATTAAATGAAGGCACAGGAAGGAAACAATGTTGATTCTTGGTGCAGTTAGGTTTATTGGGTAAATGCAAACCTTAAAAGCCTTTTGTTTATTGTGTAAACCAGTGGTTCCCAACCTTTTCTGGACCATCGCCTAGTTCTTTTAGGTTGATTAACAACTATTGCCCCCTTTTAATTTTCATGCTATGTCTAATCATAAGTTGAGTTAAAGAGTAACTATAAAATAATTTTATAACACATACTACCATTTATAAAAACAACCAAAGAAGTTTTATCCTGTTACTATTAAATAAAATAAAAAAAAACCCAAAAAACATTTTTAATGAACACAAGTAAAATAATTAACAGATATTTTTACTGGTTTCTAGAAAATTTAAGAGAGTTAAAAGTACAAATTGGCTGGTTTTGTTATAGTTGGTGAATGTTTTACTGTACAACATTTTGATTCCCCCCCCCCCCCTTAATACTCATCGCCCTCTGATCAACCCTCAAGTATTTTTTGCCCTCTTAATAACACAAATTGCCCAATTGGGGGCGATCACCCCCAATTTGGGAACCGCTGGTGTATCTCTGTAAACACAAACCATGTTTGATTCATATTATGTACACAATAAAACTATATGCAACAAGTATCAATACTGTTTCCTTCATGCATCATATACTAAGTTGAGGATATTCTGAGCTTCCTTTTATTCCAATTAAGTTTCACCTCTTTGCTTACAGTGCAAAATCCTATGATTACTTTTTTTACACTACATTTCTGCCTTACACTACATTTTCTACAGGTGTATGAGGCAGCATCCGTATTCATAGTTATTGTCCATGACAAGTGTCTTGTTCAACAATAGACTATTACTTAATATCCCAAGCAAGGTTGGAACTCATTTGAGGGCTGAAACGTAGATCCAGAGGAGGAAACGCGGAGTTGGCCAATGACTATGACCACTGATTAATTCTTTAGAAGAATTAAGTTAAAAATTATATATATATTTTTAATAATATTTTGACCTTGCTTAATACAAACAAATATTCCTTTTTAACTATTAGGGGCTAGAACCCCCTCCTCACAATTGTTTGCCAGAGAGAAAAGAATGCTAAAAATAGCTTGAAACAAGAAAAAAAATTATATATTCTTTTTGATTTCATAAAAATAAATTGCTCCTTTTGGATAATATATCCATGCTAAAATTTTAAATGAAAAAATTTGTACCTCCATCAGCTTTTTCAATTCATTCCCTTTCACATCATTCAGTTTTGCTGATAAAAGAAGGCAGGCTGCTGCACATGGCTTTCTATTGTGTTTGTTAATTAACATCTACAAAATAAAGAGTAACATTTTACTATCATAATTAAATAATCATTAAATAATTAAGCTTTCAGTATACACAGGTTTTAGACTGACAGGTTTGATTGTAGGTTTATTTTTATTTTGATGATTACTATTAAATATTACATAGAGAAAAAATAAGTGCTTAAAACATAACATCTTTTAAGTTTATAAAAAACCTCTTGCAAAAAATTTGAATTTCCTAAGGTCAATAAAAACTCTGAAAAGGGCGACTTTAGGTTGAAAGAACACTACAAATGTAATTTGAACCAAGCACAGTCCACCAAAGAAAGTTACCATAAAGTATATTTTCCAATGATTAAGAATCATAGTATTAAAGAAAATAATGAAACACCTATAGATACATTAACTAGGTTTTTCTCCATCTCTAACAACCAATACTTATTTTGACAAAATGTAAGCATAGATTGATAAATTTAAATTAATTTGAAAAAATGCATTACAAACAGTTATAGTTAATAAAAAGATACTCTTAAGGGGGAATGAGAGCTGTAGCAAGTTCTCCAAACAGAAATTTTCCCTCCAAGTTAATCCAAAGAAAAAATTGTTTTATAAGCTACATAAATTACTGCGGCTGCTTTGAATAATTTTACAACTGTTTTTTTTATGTGATAAATGTAGTTGGCTTACTGGGCTATATAATCTCAAAGTTTAAAATTTGTTAAAATATATATATATAATTTCCAGTAAATAATTTTACAACGAATTCCAACCGATTTCAAAAAGTGGAATTATAGAGCCCTATAAGCCAACTACCTTTATCATAAAAGTACAAATATTCAATTCAACCAGTGTAATGTGGAAATTTATATTTTTCTCCATTGGATTAAAACAGAGAGAAGACTAAGATTTTAGACCCGGCTATCACTCTTATTTCATCTCAATATTAGAGTAACCAATATTCACCTTCAATATTAGCTTCTCAAAAAATACATAAGCTTGAGCAACTGTTAGAAGATCAATTCCACACTAGAAATAAAGGTAGATATATTTTTACATGATGAAGGTGATCATATTTTATTAAGGAATATAACTTAAATTTTTTGTTTGTACTACTTACCTCATGATGTGAAATTTTTAACATTTCTCGCTTCAAGCTGCAAAAAGAAAGTTAATTTAAAAAACCTTTCAACATAAAACAAGATTTACTCAATAAAAAATAACACAATAATTTATATTTACCTTCTAAGTTTGCTTAATGATAAATGTATTTGTGGAAATCTTTCCCTGAATTTTTCATTAAGTTCCTTCTTTAAGTCGGATGGTTTAACATAATCAATGATAGATGACTAAAAATAGAGTTAAAAACAAGTTAAAAATCTGTCGTAACCCAGAATGATAGTTTTAAAAAACAAGAGATATGAATTAAATTAAATTTTGATAAAACATTTTTAAACACAATTTCAAGACCAATAATTTTTCTAGAAACATTGAAAAAAAATGGATAACTACTGACACAGAAATATTATTCATTAAAACTTATTTATGAAAACTGACATTACATAGGGTAACTAGATATGTTCAACATCAATGTAGTACAGTGTAAAAAAAAAGCAAAAAAAAAAAAAAAAAAAAAAAAACACAGCACTAAGCTCCTTTTATAGCATTATTGTAGTTTTAGTCTTGTAATGGACTTAAGTAATACAGTGTAATCTACTTAGACAGTTTAGAAAAAATAAAAATGTAAACTTATTATTAAATAAATTTTTAGTTTACAGTGTAATAAAGCTTGTGCCTGCCATTTATGAGAAATTACTGATTGATTGATAACTGATAGTTCTAAATGAGAAATGTTAGTTAGCATGTAAAATACAGGACATTTTACAGTAAAACTCAAACTAAACACCCAGGATATTTGAAATATTGTAGGACATTTTGAAACAAGCATGACAAAAACCTAAAAAGTAGTACTGAGTAGCTGTCCTTCCTAACATTAGATTCCCCAAATTGCTAAGAAACTGAATAAAGGGTATTGATTAATTGATCGCAAGCAACAGATATTGTGCACTTTTAAACTTCCTGGCACCAACATGTGTGTCTAGCAAGCAGAAGCATGTTCTTAAGGATCTTTCTCCCATCAATTAAGAAGTTTTACTGAAAAGCGGAGAGGAAAAATAGTTATGTCTCCAGCTTGGTGTATTTTACTAAACATATTCAAAAGTTATTAACATTGAGTCCCAACAATTGGGGCAATATTGTCCCAAAAGTTTGAAGATAGTTTAACTTTTTGTCACTAAACACTACAAATGTAAATGTTATTTGTGGTGTTACCAAAATTAGAAAAATAATTTTTTTTTAAAAAAATGAAATGAAAGTCAATGTTGCCACCTTTCTAAAAATGTAAAACAAGTTAAGATTGGGTCATTTTATGAAAATAAATTGCAGAATATTTTTTTCCCCAACACTTGGGCAAAGTTACACTTGAGCCAAAGTTACAACAATCAACTGTATTCGACACTACATGACAACACGAATTATATGCTAAACTGTCTAAGTAGATTACACTGTATTATACTTGAGTCCATAACAAGACTGAAACAACAATAATGCTATAAAATGAGCATGATGTGGTTTTTTTTGCTTCTTTTACACTGTACTACATTGATATTAAACATATCTAGTTACAGGGTTGCTATGATTTTATTATAACTAACAATTAAATATAATTGATACATTTTAAAAAAAAATTCCAATTTAAATTTCTATCGTTACAATATTCCATATTATATCATTCTGCACATACACAAACAAATCATATTTGGTTGTGTATCATATGCGATAAAAATACTAACTATATATGATGCGAATGTAAGAACAGTGCTGTGTTTCCCAGTTACAAGCTCAGGATCATCTAAAAGATTTGGTGTATAAGTAAGGATAGATGAGTGATGGCAAAACTTGGAAGGGTCTGACCAATCTGAACCTGAAACAGGTAAAATATTATGTTAAGGAGAAATAACAGTAATAAGGCAAGATGGATTGATATGTTTCCAAATTTCTATGGTAATTTTGTTTGTGGAATTAAATTATTCATACCAATATTGTGATAATAGGTCCAATTTACTATATCCAATATTTTTTTAAAATTTAAAACATACTAACAGAGTTAAATATTAAAAAAATGTAGTTAGGGGAGTGGTTAACAATTCAAGTGTGACAAGACCTGGTGGACTATAAAAAAACCCATTATAACAATAAAAAAACAATCTGAACTTTTCCAGCAGACGTTAACTTAATTTGTTATCTACATAAGAGAAAATAATGATAATAAGGTTAACTGAAACCTTATAATGTAATTTCATCTGAACTGAAAAATACTACTTTATGAAAAATCATTGCACAGTTAAATGATACAACTACAACAATAATTAAAAAAAATAATGATATTATATTTACCTTTATCACAAACTGTATGTGGTGGAGTTATGGAATGTTTAGTGTAATGAACATTAGAAATAGCTGGATCAAAGGAATGGCATCGACTCATATGAGGACAGGGAATCGACAAGTGATCTATAAGTTTGCATTTGATTTGTGCGTTACGCGGATGAGACGAAAGAAGACCACTGTAGGAGACTTCCTATAAACAAAATCATTATTTCATAGATAAAAACATCATTAACAAGTATATCGTCACTCCCTTATCTAACTTTGCAAAGCAGTAGATATTTACTGAAAGGTAACCCTTGGCGAACTTTCCAAAATCGCGCCAAAAGTCGGCCGATAACCCAACCAAAATGATATGATGGGTTGGGATAGGTTTGAATTATTGTCACAGTAGAGCTACATGAGGGAGAACCAAAAAACTTGTTTGTTCATTTAACACAGGCTGTTCGGACTTTCTTGTTACATAATATCGGTCTACATAATATAATGCTGAGATATGTAACAAGAAAGTCCGAACAGCCTGTGTTAAAGAAACTTATTTTTTTTTGGCTCTCCCTCGTGTATGCGAAGATAATTCAAACTTATCCTATAATTTCGGTTGGGTTTTCGGCCGACTTTTGGAAAGTTCGCCAAGGATTACCCTTCAGTTCATTTCTACCGTTTTGCAAAGTTAGATAGCACTATAGGGAACTTAAGAGACGATATTTCATATCAGCAGCATTATATAGGATATGGCTGGTCTGTTAATTGACAACTCTTTCAAACTTGAAATTTAACCAAAGGGTTACACTTTAAGAGTTGTATGGAACTGAAGTGTAATGTCTCCGACATTTGGGCATTTTTCTTGCTTGGTTGCTAACACAAATTGTCAAAACGAGAACAGCCTTTACATCAAAGTTGTTGTTAAGCAACAGTAATTCATGTATAGCTTGGCAGTTTTCTCAATATTGTGTAAATTAGGCAAATGCTGGATCCAATGCAGCAATTTATTTGGCTTCATATATCACTCAACATTTGTTTCTAGCAATTATTCTGAGTGCTGTTTACACTTTTATTTCAACTGCAATACAAGATTTTTAAAGGGTTCAGTTTAGCAAATGTGTACAGTAACATTTAAAGAAAAAACCACATTTTTATGTGGTAAACAAGAAGAAGAAACAAACAAACAAAAAAAAAACCTTAGGCAGAAAAATCAACCTTTAACATAAAATGCAGTATGTATTATACAAACATAATTTGACTTTTACTTTTAAAACATTTAAATACACCAAAGTACATTAAATAATTAAATACCATTATTAAAAATATATATCATAAACAAAATAGATTTCACTTCTCTAAATCAGTCTTATGTGGTATAGATATTTCATAAAAAAAATTAACATACTTGCCCATCGTAAGATCGATATCCTAAGGTAGCTAGCAGGTTCAGAGGGTCCAATTCATCATTTATTGCAGATAATGGTCTGTTACCAGAGGCTTGGCGCCTTCGGCTATTTTCCTGCTTTGAATCTAACCTGGAACATTAAAAAAAAGAAAAGGATTTAGATTTCCAAGTATAGCATAGATAGCTTATCAAAATTTGACCATACTTGTAAAAAGCTTTACTTATTGAAAAAATAAAACACCTATTTGCAAGTTAAAAAGTTCTTTAAGCAAATAGAAACACCATTATTAAGGTGCACAAGGGGCATTTTAAATGTAGTAATATTCTTATACCAAACATTTATTTAATGAAAGACCATTTTGTATTTGTATCCAAAAGTTATGTGGGTACTATATCTTCTATAAAGATAACATAGAAGATATTGAACTGTATGCGGATAAGGATGTAACTGACAAAATTAACTACTACAGTAGCCGCCGCTTAAATGAATCACATCCGTCCCAGTACGGTTTGAACCGATAAAGCGGCTGAACCATTTAACCGAAAGTCATGAAATTATAAAGAAAAAGTTGTCATCATGAGACATATCATTTTTTTAATACTTGTTACTGAGTAATACTAGTACTACATATTATTAAGAAAAACACGTTATGTTAAATAAAATCCAGACTTATACAATTTAACAGGTAATATACGAATACCTACAAAAATTTAGTAATTTGAACGATGTTATGTATAATTTTAAAACAAAATTTAAAAGCCTAAACAACAATGTTTACTATAGTACTAAAATATAGTTAAATTTTGCTTACTTGAATGAATACTTCGTTGTTTTCGCCTGCGCTGTCGTATAACTGATAAGTTCGTTTACCTTCCTTTCAATGTCATAAGAGGAATTATAATCATCACACATAACACCCCGTTGCTCTAAAGTTCTTAATATTTGAAGAGCCCGGCATATGTTTACTCCTCGCGGCCTTAGACCATTCTAATAGAGAGTTTTGCCAACTCGCTGACATTTCCGATTTATGTTGGGCTCTGTTTCGCAACTTTCTATAATTTCATTTCTTCTCTTCAAAATCCTACATAAAGTTGCTTGAGAAAGTCCTAATTTAAATGCAGCTTCTCTTTGGCTGCATTTTTCCAGATTATAAATATTTTTTAGGAGTTCATATTTTTTGGCTGAGCTAAAATCTTTCCGTTTAAACATCGCGATAAGACTCCGAAAAACACGTACTTAATTTAATCGATCAAAAATCAAAATGAGTCTACTGTCTACACCTTCATGCACACGTGTCGATTACAAATTCCTTCCCCTCTACCCCCTCCCCCCACTATAGTTCTCTCTCCCCCTCCTTGCCTTAATAATACAATTTCTGCGATTTACCTTTTTTTACAGATGGATTCGTCGGCGCCTCTTTGGTTCGCATTTGTAGTTAGAATTCATTTGGGGTAAAAAAAAATACCACGAATCGTAGAAAAAAGGAACTTTTATAGAATTGTTTGAGTCCTTAAAACGGCGGTAAAAGGGTGATTTGATTCCGATAAGCGGCGGATTTTCAATGTAAAAAGTGATTCCGTTCTGTTCTACGAAATTTATTCCAATTAAGCGGCTGATTCAATTAACCAGTGATTCCAAAAAGCGGCGGCAACTGTAATACAATTGTTGGGTAACGATAAGCATATCCGCAACCTTTTTAGTAGTTATTTTCCAAATTACTACTGCTTACTAGTCATTTAACTAACTAAAAATAACATTGGAAAAGCAGAATATTTTATTTTAAAAAACATATTTGCTAAAAGTTCATTTTTTTTTCACATATGTGCTTCAACCTTTTACTCTAGAGGGTAAAACTTTCGTAGTTTAAGTACCTTGAAGACTGCTTGGAATAAGGCAAACATGAAAAAACAACATAGGGAATTCGATGAGTTGACAACAGCACAATTCTGAAAATAAAAGTAAAGGGATTGAAATATTGAAATTTAACAAATTTCAAATAATATGTTATATATTTAAGGAAAAAAGAATAAAACATTTTGTGATTTGTCATGTACATATAATGCAATTTAGATGTATATGAATGCTTTTGTGTTCAACAAAATTTGTACTTATGAATTTTCTTTACATAATTTGACCCTCCAGGAGCCTTACAATATAATTTTTTTTTAATGAAAGACCTGTAACACTTTTTTGACCTTTAAATAACTTTATACATGCTTTGTATATTAGTCAACAAAAGAGATAATGTAATTTAGAAAAAGTTAACAAATTGCAGTCAAAGCCTTCAAAGGATCCAATAAAAGGTAAAGGTTCACTTAACTTAAAGTTAGAATAAAATCTATAGGATCTATGTTTGTACCTTTCATCTTATAAAGATGGAAACAAAATGTAACCTTTTTTAGAATTAAAAAACTAATAAATCTATTTGTACAATAAAAATTAGTATTTAATTTACAAATAATGTTTAACTGTACTATCAATCTTTTGCTATGGCTTGTACAAGTTTTGCTTCCCCTTAACCATCAATGTGTGTTTTGCCCTTTTTTTTGCATATATATAGCTTGTAAATATTCAAATAAATAATATATATAACAATATAATGATATTATATGACAATATAATGTCTATAATGTTGTATATCATGGTTTTTAATGTTTATTTTGTCAATATAATGTTTTCTGATGTCATTTCTTAGGTATGTATTAAAAAAGTTAAAAAAATTAAAAATAAAAGACTATATAGACATACCTTTCATCTTGCACGTCTTTGAGAGATTTAAAAAATCTCACTTCTAATCCTCCCGGGCAAGAACCATCAGATAAGGTAGAAGATGCATGCTTACTGCATAAGCCTAGAAAAATATTTGGTTTTCTTTAAAATGTCAGAGAAAAAAGTCTACTTTTATCACAACTAAAAAGTTTTTTTAAGTATGGGGGAAAGTGTATCTTATGCAACTTAAATAAACAATCACAATTTCATAAACGTAGAAAGTTGTAAATTAAAATTTAAATTAAATTGGAAAGTTATAAAATATATTACATTAATAAAAAGTAACAATGACAACTTACTAATATTCTTCTAAAGTTACTTTAAAAATAAACTCCAGACACAAAATAAATTATTAATTATAACAAAATACTGAATATTAATATTCTAATTTTAAATTAATTTTTACATTTTAAAATTAACTTATGAAATTTTATATTTAAATGATACACCTACCTTTAAAAATAACATTTAACGCATAAAAATAATGTATAAAAATACCTACCACCTAAACTTTCTACACTGTTGTATTGAGTTTGATTTCTTTCATATTTGTGTAGAATAGGCTTCCTTTTAGAACTCAAGAATTTAGATTTCGTTTCAGCAACAAAACTATGCACTCTAGAAATAAAAATAAAACAGAATACATTGGCATGTGCACACACTAGAGCTACACAAAGACACCATTATTAAACACCTTAATATAAAAAAACACCTTAAAATTAGGAAATATAATGCCTCAGGAAAAGCCTTAATATTTAAAAAAAATCTAAATAGTTAGAGAAAATATTAGGAAACATTTTAATATTAGAAAGATAGTAGATAGTAGGAAACATCTTTATTAGAAAGATAGTAGGAAGCATCTTATAGAAAGATATTAGGAAACATCTTAATATTAGGAAACTTCGTAATATTTGCCCTATAAAACATTTTAATATTAAAACAAATATTGATATTAGGAAACATCTTAATATTTACAAACATATTAATGTAAGGAAATCCCATAATATCTGCCATAGGAAACATCCTATTATCTGTCTTAGGATACATCTTTTATATGGCTAGGAACAATCGAAATATGTAAGAAACATCTTAATATGCATCAGTTATCCTATTAACGGATTGCGCAGAAAAAAAATCACAGCAATATATAACAGAGTGTATAATTAAAACTTAAAGGTCCGTGGTCAATAGATGTAGTGCGATGTTAAGACCTAACCAAACCCAAACACCATGTTGGTGAGTGTTTTAATCTGGACAGTATCCAACAAAAAAAAAATATATAATAGCACTCGTGTAGCTATAGTGTGACGATAATTCAAACTAACCTAGCCGAGCCAACAAAAACAGCCCAACTAATAATTGGTCTTAGTTTATTGGACCGATACTGCACTGGAGCTACAAGTTCACCTAAACGCGAATCCTTCGCCCATCGGAGTGGTCTGTCTAGCTTGAACGAATAATCCAAATGCATCAAAATTGAGACATTTACTAATCAATAATAGGGAAAAAGAATGGAATCATAAAAAACAAACCCGTCGCTTGACCATGGTTCTAAATTACGAGGCGTAATAACTGTGTTGGCCGTAATTGACTACGCCTCGTAATTTAGAACCCTGTTAAAGAGACGAGTTTGTTTTTGTGATTATTCTTTTTTTATGATTCCATTCCCCCCCCCCCCTTCTTGATTAGTAAGTGTCTCAATTTTTGATGCATTTGGATTATTCATTCAAGCTACAGACCACTCCGAATAGCGAGCGTTATTTAATAACCACCCTCTATTTTTCCCCATTATAAATAGCCTCACAATATTTTTAATAAAAGGATTCAGACAAGGCATAGATAGGTGTTGATGCTCTGGCAAACCCAGACAAGTCTAGAACCTATTTTATTAATAAAACTAGCAGTATGGTCCCGCCTTACTGGGAACCCGTTAACTTCGCATTGCTTCCTTTTAGAGGCATACTTACCTTGTGAAAATACACTCAAAATTAAAATAAAATTAAATTCGAGTTGGCGCATGCGCACCTAAAAGAGCAAACACTAATAGAGGATGAAGCAGCCCTAGGGCGAGCGCATATCTCAATCAAACTAATAGAGGATGGCGTCAAGCCCCCGTTTCAGCCCGGACCATGTATTTTCAAGCCCTGTTTTGGTCCCGCAATCCCACGTGGATGACGTTTTTTAGAAACTAATTATATTAATTAAAAATTTCAATCAAATATGAAAAATCTAAGCCTCAGGTGCACACGTAGGTATTAAAATGAATCTATATTAAAAATTTCGAATTTTTTAGAGCAGTCTAAGTAGGTGTTTTGCGATCCACAGACATACACACAGACAGACACACAGATAGACTCTTTCTTTTATTATTATAGATTTCTATTTTAGTTTCCACATTATCCGATCCATCATTTTAAAACGTGTCGGCTGCGGACAGAAATCAAGTGTAGCTGAAATTGGATTAGCTGCCAGATTGTCGACTCCAACAGCGATCAAAATCCAGATAATGAATGCATTTGAAGTTGGATGCAATCCAAGGACAGTTTAATTGCATGGTAGATAAAATTGCAAATTAAAAATCAAGTTCATGAGTGCAGGGGGTATTTTTTTTACAAATCATTAGCAGTCTATTTCTGTGTGTATGCATTGGATACTGGGTGGCACTGTTAACCCGTTCACGACTATTAGCAAGTTTGTTTGAATAACCGTCGTAGTACTAGAGCTACACTCTTAAAACAAAAGAGTGAAATCCACTCCTGTAGAAGAAGTGCATTTTCGACACTGGAAAGGAGTGAATATATCAGACTGAGTTAAAACCACTCGTTTTGAGTGATCCTGTCGCAGGTTTAACATATAAAGGATCCACTCCAATAGGGCAAGTGCATTTTCGGCACTGGAGAAGTGAAAATTAACTCAGACTGAGTTAAAATCGCTCGTTTGTTTTAAGAGTGTACACGTTGGCTATTGGCGATGAGCGTAATTTTAGAACCACAGTCAAGAGATGAGCCGACACCTGAGTAGGCACCCAACGCAACCGTTAAATACAACATTGGGACTTTGACGCATATTTAACGTGCATTCCTTCTATACGGGGTACTATTCGTCGGACATTCTAGGCTTACGGGCCATTTATAGGTCGGCAGTTATTTCGGCCATCCCCAAGCCGAACCCAGGGCCTTTTGCATGCAAGGCGAACGTTTTAACTGACTGGACTCCCCAGCCTCCCCAGCCCGACTATAAATAAGAAAATTTGCCAGGCATAAATAATCTCCCTTCTAAAGTTTATAGAAATAATCAAAATACACAAAACAAATGATGGAGACCATTGTCCTGTACAATTTGTGGAGGACAAATTAACTTACTCAAAAAGAGAATTTCAAAAATTTAACATTCCTCTCTAAGAGTTGAAATATGTCGCGATAAATAAGAATTTGGGGAAATGGAACTAGTCTTCAAAGCGCTTAGCACTTAGCCAAAACGAAGGTGAAGATATACAGTGTTACCTCCTCTAACGGACACCTCTAAAAAGCGGACACCTCTAAATAACGGACATTTTCTCAAGTCCCAGTCCCTTAACATAGGTTACTTAATGTAATCCCCTCTAAATAACGGACCCTCTGAATAGCGGACACATTTTTTATTTATTTAATTCGGCTATCAATCCCAATAAAACACATTTTTGCATCCAAATATTTTTGCACCCTCATTTTCTTATCGTCTAACTACGTATTGGTGACTGTTCTATGACCTTCTAGTAACCTTAGAATGACCACCATAGCTTTACAATGGTTTCTACACGCCCCATGTCAATTTCCCCCATTATTCTCGAAACCTTCTCTTCTTTACCTACCTACCTTCGGAACCTACCTTTCCGAGAATTGAGAGGGAGTGAATGCAATCGCCCCTGTCCACTTCGCGAAACTGTTTGACCGCTTGTCTGGAGTTGTGTCCGATTTCTAATTGCTCATAATCCTAAAAAGTCGAGATGCTAACAAGTAACGAGAGCTGATTTAGATTAAGTAAAAGAATGTGTTTAAAGAGAAAAAGGTTAACGCTAAAAGAAAAATGGATGGTGCTGAAAAAGAAAAGCTAAGTCTGAGATCTACTGCAGAACGTTTTAAAGTTGGAAAAACGCAGATAAGCCGTGATATTTCTTTCAAAGCAGTAAGCGGCGAATAAAAGTATGTGGACCCCACTCAAGTTGCCGACTGGATCAAAAGACTTAAACAATTGAATCGGTGAGTGCAGAAACAACGTCAGTCACAAATTTCAAATTTTTCAGGAGGTAGAAATAACGCAATAACTCCTCTATTTCTGCACTAAACACTCGAAACAAACGTCCTGTATTTACGGAACTACTCAACAGACTAACGTAGTTTTTGCACCCAACACGCAATTTGCCTATCTACGCTTATTTTATTTTCATTGAAAACGGGTTTTCGGATTTTTTTTATTGAAGTGGTTTCTGCACTCACCGAACCGATTCAATTGTTTGAAGGGTATGAGGATCGAAACATTTATAATTGTGATAAGACTGGTTTGTTTTACGGCATCTTTCCGGTCCAGGCTATCAAAATGTACTTATTTACTTATATTATAAATCAAAGCTATTAAATTTATTTCCTTTAGATTAAGTAGTAATTTAACCTTTCGTTCAGTGACGTTTTTTTTTTTTCAAAAATAAAAATTTATCCCCCCCAATAACGGACACCTCCAAATAACGGACAAAATGCCCGGCACAGCGAGTGTCCGGTATTCAGAGGTTTTACTGTAGTAGAGAGGGGGTAAAAATATTTTTTTTAATCAACTATGTAGCAAGAAAAGTAGGGCTTAAAAAAAGTTGAATAAATAAAAAAAAAGAAGCTATTTTTCCATTAGCTACTGTGTTGTCATACAGTATTTTATAGTCACGTGCATGCAAAATATATTTCTTAGATTAGCATTGGAAATTAGCCAGGTAAAAAGTAAATTCTTTTTTGAGGCAAAAGAAAAAAAAAAGACGATAATCATGTTCAAATCAAGAATTTTCCACGAATCAGAGCTTTTATTTAGTTTGTTCACAAGACTTTTGTCATGCGAAAATTAGCTTTTTGCTTTAGTACTTTAGTTTATTTAAATAAGCGAAAAATTAGACAAATAAAGACCATGCAATCATGAAACATTTATGAGTGACAAATGTACACGAAAAATTATTAATGGTTTTAACGTAGCTGGATAATATTTCATGAGTTTATAAAAGGATATTTTCTGTCTCTTGTCAAATAGTACTTTTTTTATAATCATGTGCAAAAGAATCATTTGATGTATTTCCTAGATTAGCATTGAAAATTAGACGCCAAGTACAGAATCATAATCAAAGAATTGTCCACCAATCAGATGCTCTTATTTACTTTGTCGCAATAGTGTCGCAACGATTATTGATTTGAATATTTGAGTTTTTTTTTGCATGATATTAAAATATCTAAATGCAATGTTTTTAGAATATTTAAGCAGATATTTGTTTGTTATTTAGATGGAAAGTGAGGCTAAAGAGTGTGACTTGGCATCTTAAACAGATAGTATAAATGCATCAAACGTTTCGAAATTCAAGTCACGTATTCAGACGAAAATGTTTTCACAACAACATATTATAACCGAAGGAAAGTTATAGGTGTTAATGCTTTTTATTTGATTTTGGATTTAACTATGTTTTTTACTGAATCAAAATATGCAATTTTCGTAAGATTACGGATTACGTTACGTTAAATTAATACAAATGGGTTAAATATAAAACTTGTTTATAGAATTTCATAAAATCCGTATCAAGCAAAGTATACTAGAGATAATTTTATAAGGTTAGTGCGTACATCCAAGTGACATTTTAGGTCAGGAAAGGCCTTATTATAGAAAGTAGCGGAGATACAGATTTGGAGGTCCTACAAAAAGGATTTTACATTGAAACCCTGAATATCGCGTTGTATAAAGAAAAGGACTTTAAAATTACACGAGAAGTGATCACAAGATGCCGTGCTTTCATTGTTTTTCCTTTATGAAATATAAGTGATGGAAGAGAAATATAAGATAATATAGTGCTATAGAGTCGAAAATCGAAATTTTGTATTTACTAAACGTTTTGGAGGGTGCCGTGTTTATTTATTATTTTTATTTAAATAGAGGGTTTATATTCGAACATTGGTCGGTCTCTAATGAAGAAAGCTACAGACTTAGTAATTTGGTACATAGTCTAGATTTAAAAAAAAAAATATTTAAAAAAAAAATTACTAAAAAATACGCCAAGAAAGATTGCCATTCAATTTAATTTTTAAATTTAATAAAATAAAATTGAAACTTGATAAATTTATGGCTTTTTTTTCACAACACACAATTCCATCAAAATCCATTTTCCTATAAAAATTTCCTAAAATATACTCTCATCGATTTTTATTCAAATGCCCACAATAACTTGACTGGATACAAAAGAAACATATTTCGGAAGTCAAGAAAAGAAAACCGCAAAACTTATTATACTAGTTTCGGTTTGTTTTGTCTGGGGATGATGATAAACGAAAAAATTCTTTTCTATCTTTTATCCCGCGAAGCATGATTCTAGGTTGCCATAGCAACAACTTAGAATGAAATGCTTAGATATTGAGAATGTCTGTAACGAAGTCTGGATTCTTAATTTTGGGCTCAGAATCTTGACATGGAGGAAGGAGAAAATAAGTTATACATGGGTAGAAAAGAGACTGCAACGTCTTATGTTGCTATATAATACTATGACATTCTTTTCTGTGAAGTGCAGAAACAGAAGTATGGAAAGAGAAGTAAAAATGTATACAAAATGATTGCTTAGTTTTGGTCAAAAATTTAATCTTAAGGTAGGCGAATACCCCAAATTCTAAAATTTTTACTATAACTTTAATCTTTTCCAAATTCGGCATAGTGATTTCAAATGTAATGAATAATACTATTTAGGCTTTTGTTGTTATTTAAATATAATTTATTTATTTTAAAAGGTGTTTTTCTACTAAAAAAAGAGGTTTACGCCAACAAGTCAACCACATTGAATTTTCATCCTATGAACATTTATTATGTGTTAAATTTTTCGTTTTGAACTGATACATGCAATGACCCTCTAGAGTTACATACAAATTACAAGAAAAAAAGTTATTAAGAAAAATGTTATAAATTAACCACACAAAAAAGGATTTTTTTCGATCAACTTACACTTGGACATTTTTTTAAAAAAAACCTTGTATACTTACGCCAGATGTTAGAGGTTCATGGCACAGATATAAATTGAAATAGCATCTGTGAAAAATGTCAGGTAAATTAATGTAAAACTTTTTATTGTAGAAGTGTTGGCGTAACCCCCTTTTTTTAGTTGAAAAACACCGTTTAAAATAAAGCAATTATATTTAAATAAAAAAATTGCCCAAAAAGCATTGTTCATTATATTTGAAATCACTATGCCAAATTTGGAAAAGATTAAAGATTTAATAAAAATTTTAGAATTTTGGGTACTCGCCAACCTTAATGCATTAGCATTACATAGTATAAAAAAAAGAACTAATATAATATTGGCCTATAATATTTCCTATTAAGAATGTATCGAAATGATGATGAATGAACTCAGTCAAAGGAATATATTTTTGATTTGGCAAAAACTTAAAATAAATACATTTTTAAGACTCTCTAATGATATGCAGACTTATTTAAGCCTGTCAGGTTTTCGGGTAATAATTAAAAAGACAATCCTAATTAAAAAAAATTGATAATTAATTTACATGATTTAATTAAAAAAAATTTCAATCCATTAAAAAAAATGTTTGCTTTTGAAATATATATTTTTTTAATTTAAGGAAACCAAATTTTCAGTTACAAATTTTATTTTCATGTGAAAATTAGTTACACATTGTTAGCCAATTTGCTTATCCCTCAATGGGTTGAAGACAAGACACAAATTAAAATTTTTTAAGTTATTTGTTACTGAGGTTAATGAGATCATTTTTATGTTAGGTACTCTCTTTGTGGTTAGGTAATTGTTGTGAAAGAAAACACCTAACTATTCAATACAAATTTGGTAAATTGTGTCAGGTGGGCCACTTTAAATGTAAATAACTACAGAATGCAAATGCATAAACTAATATTAATTATTTTAAAAACAATATATTTGTTTAAAAAAGTAATTAATGCCAGAAAGTAGATTGTATGCACTAATGTTTAATAAAGAGTTTTTTTTTAAAGATTTAAAGAGTTATTTTATTAAAAAATTAATTTATTGTTTAAATTAAAAGCTAAGTTTGCTGGACACTTTGTTCCCCAAAGAAGTATATTTACTTTTCATATAAGACTTTGTTAAAATCATCACTAAGTAATAGTAGAGTAAAAGTAGAATATCATCACTAATTAATTTGTGAAAAAAAAACTATTTTTTTTAACCAAAAAATTATTGATAGGATTTTGAAATAAAATACATATACAGATGTGGGTAATTTGGATGTGATGTTTATAGATGATGTATATTAATAATATTGTTATTTGTTTATTTCATGGATAATAAAAAAAAAAGGTTATTATTGCTTAGAGAAATATTAAAAATTTGGAGTATTTTCACAGCATTTTTCGAGCAATAACCATTTCAATAAACAAAGCAAAAACAAACTGTGCTAGATTGCAATGCAAAACTTTCTCTCTATGAATAGAAAGATTTAATTTAGTGATTCAAACAGAAGAATATAGTTATAATCTTTTTAATAATTACTAAATTAAAAAAAAACTATTTTTTGTTAATATCTAAATATGTGTTTCAGGTTTCTTTCAAAAGAAATATTTATTTTATTAAAAAAATATTTTTACATAATAATAAAAATTATATTGTTCGGAACGATATCTTTCAGTTAAAAAAAATACACATAAAAGTGTCTAAAGAACTTTTTTTGAGGAGGATTAAATATTTCATAACAAAGTTTTCAGGAAACCAGCTTCCCTGATTGCAATTTTATATGCAAGTAATGCGTTCACATCTATGCAGAAAATGCAATATCAAACTTTCCGCTCTTTCCCAATAAAAATAGTTTTGAAAAGAATGCTGATGCATCACCAAAACTTATTGATTAGGTAAAGGTATATTCCGCTAGAGGCGGTTCGGGACAGTTTATTTCAGGTGGGAATTTACGGAAGTTTTACCAAACTTTTTGTACATGCATTTGCGATCTCACAACGCCCATGAAGCATTGACAATGTAGCTGAAAACGAAATAGCATTGACACTTTAAAAAACAAACAATACAATAAAACTTTACCGTTCTCTCGAACTCGTAGCCCCGATGAAGTGTATTTTTTCTTCGCTATGTGCAACTCTTGCGAGACGATCATTTTGCAAAGTTGTTGGCAGGCACACATTTTTTTTAGCGTTTGTGTTTGGTGCGGCCGAATCTGCTGGTTTCGCCGGCTGTTCGGGACACTTTAAGAAGTCGGTTTGTAAACTTAAATTGTAAATTCCGATTTTCGTGTCCCTGTGTGTTCCATCTAATGATATATTGGACAAAAAACTGTACGCTGCTAGCCGGCGACGAGAAGTTTGCCTCTTACTGACAGTGCTCATAACACCACATGAAAACTTGGGACATGTAAACACGCTTCTGTCAAGTTTGAAAACAATGTTGGATCTTTTGTTGTGTTGTTGGTTGTGACGATGAGAGCGAGCGATGAAATATTAAATCTGCTTAAAACGCTGCTTGCGCCATCTATTGGTTGCTTTCGAGTTTATTGAGATATGGTTGAATTCTGGAATTTTCGAATAAATATATAGTTTGCTCATTTTTGAAATTTTATTCTTACTTCTTTACAAAAAGTTAAAGCAATTAGTAACATTCATAATAGAAGGTATTTTTGTAAAAAAGTTCGATACTTCTTTGTATATAGTATCCGAAAATTTAAAAATAATAAATTTGCGTTTTTTACACATAAATATTTTTTATTTTCATAATCGGAATATTTTGGTATATTTAAATTGCCTCAAAAACTATAGTATTTGGTGAATATTTCTTTAAATTCAAAGAAGTGCATATTTTTCCAAATAATGGCTTTCAGAAATGTTTTATCTTTTTAAATATTTAATTTTTTGCTATTTTAAAACAGGCGATGTCGCAGCTATTCTATTTTAAAAGATATAATCTGATTCTTAAAAATTAATACACCGTTTACTTAGAAGTACGCTGAAAAATTGAATTTTTTGCTTTTAAAATCTACGTTAATGTTTGAAAATCAACAAAACTTTTAAGAATGATAACAGATAAATAGAAATATACAGATTGTATTCAAATTTCAGATTTTTTTTTTAAAACTAAAACACGAAGTTTACTTTATAAATGTTGCGTGGAAACTGAAAATTGCCATTTAATGTTAAATATTTTAGTATTTAATTGTTTTAGGCATTAAATATCTTAGTTTTTTTTTCCTACTGGAATTTAATTTTGTTGTTGATATTTTCAATGATTTCTAAATTCTCCGCAATGATTATTTTTTTTTAACTTTTACGGTTGTCTCCAGTATTAGGCAGGACCGTGAAAGTGGGTGACAGAAAGACATTGATAAAAGTCTTTATAAAAGCTTCTACTTCTACTTCTGTCTCTATAAAAGTCTTCTTCTCTGTAAATAAAATACGAATTTATCTTTACATTATTTCGAATACTTAATTTATACTTATATTCTGAAACTTTAAGAGGATTTATCAGCCAACTTTATTTTGATTCTGACTCGCCAGGTGGCGTTACAAATTTTCGCCAAATGATACGTGTGGCGATTTAAAAAAGGGGATACGTTTCTCTTTCTGGGGAGTGGAGCACGGCAAGATTTCTCAATCACAAGATAAAGATTATTCGATTGTGATCAGGTTTAGACTAACGAAAACTGGTTCCGGTACTCTTTTGCGAGCCCGGACGATGTTCTGGAGGGGAAAAAATTGTGTTGTTTGGTTATGTCTCTTTAATTTAATTTTTTTATTTGTTTAATAAATTATATTTATTTTGTAAATATTACGATCTTTCAGGAAACGATTTCTTTTCTGGTTTGCTTGTACTAATACATTATATTTCTATTTATAATTACCGAGATTTGATACCGCTATGAACTGCTCTAAAGTCATCCCTGTAAACTTCGGAATACTAGTTTAGCTTCGGCACATAAACAGTATTGTTCTTAATCGGTCATAGAAGTCTTAAAAATCTGCAAAGAAGGTGATCTTTAATGTAATTTTTTAGCTACTCAACATATAAGTATATTTTTTATATGTAATTTTTTTAAATATATTTATTATATAGCAAATTTTAAAATTTATGAAACTTCAGCCAAAACTAAAATAAATGATAACAAACATAAAACTATTTGAACACATTGGGATTAGGCTTGCGTGCCAAATTTTGAGGTCAAAATTGAAGAAATGAGCAAGAAAATGACTTTATATTGTACAAATATGTACAAACAAAGACTTGTACCTAAATTCTGAGCTCAATTTTAATTAGAATTTATGTTAAGAGCTTTTTTCTAAAAAAAATTAATAAAAATTTAAGAAAAAAAGCTCTGAAAATAATTACTTATTAAAATTCAGTTTAGAAATTAGGTATAAGTCTTTGTTTGTACATATTTGTACAATATAAAATCATTTTCTTTGTCATTTCTTCAATTTTGACCTCAAAATTTCGCGCGCAAGCCTAATCCCAATGTGTTCCAATAGTCTAATGTTTGTTATCATTTATTTTAGTTTTGGCTGAAGTTTCATAAATTTTAAAATTTGTTATATAATAAGTAAATCTTATAGAATTGCAAAAAAAATTATACTTTTATATTGAGTAGTTAAAAATTGCATGAAAGATCAAACTATGCTTTGTAGTACCTTCTTTGCACATTTTTAAGACTATGACCCCTTAAATCTAGTTCCGTACTTTTAATTGTTGGCGTAGCAATCTTTATGTTTGTTAAAACTAATGGCATACTAATGCAAAAGTAGAAACCCCAATGTATAATGAATCTGTCGTATTAGCAGTTTCAAAGGCAATAATAAGGTCAGCCAGATACAAACAAACGCGGGTTTATGGTCTTCAAAAACATGTGCAGGAACCTTTTGTATTGCTAGTGGCAGTTTGTCAATTTGTTCATTGGGTTGCTCTTGTAAATTAGACACTGGTCTCTTTATTACAAGCCTTACTCCCGCCACTAATCTGTACATTCGTTCTGAAAGAAGCTTTCTACATTGCACACCTTTGGAGCCGGGAAATCTTGACGTGTTTTTTGCAACTTTTCAAGGCCTCTAAAATAGCGTCGGATTGAGTGATTGGCACATTAAACTTTCAGTACTCTACCACCAAACGACACAGGTTCTTGAATGTTGCTCGAGTAGTTCTTAAAGAATTAAAAAGCCTACATGTGCAGTTACTTAAGTACTAGAAAGAAATTCTCGTCGAAACGCAAGGGTATTATATAACATTAGGGTATATAATAACATAATGGTATATAATAACATTAACTGCCACCTATAACCACTTCCGCACAAGATTTATAATTTCAGAACAAATATAGACTAACCCAGCATTCAGTTACAATTTGAATCTTCAACTCTAAAAATTGGCCACTATAATTACATTTTTTCCTCCGCAAATTAAATAAATAATCTTTATAGTTTGCTAAATTTATTTGCAGTTTGAAGAATAATTATGTAAAATTGAACGAGTCACATCCTGTAGCATCCTTTCCGTGATCTTTGGCAATGCTTTGAAAATCTCACCTTAAATTACACGAGATTCTTGTAATTAAATAACTATCAATAACTATAATATTTGAAAAAACCTGATATATCCAGAACATTTGGCAATGATAAACATGAAATAACTCCAAATTGCACTGATAATTAAAGGAATTTAATTGTAAATTAATACCAATTAGCTCTTTAAGCAAAAAAAAGTAACACTGTGAACCACTTTCTTAGTAAACAAATATAATAAACATTAAAAAAAATCACATTGTTATATATTTTTTATAACGCCATTCCAAATCGATTTACAAAGAAAAAATTAATAATCTTTAACATTTCAAATAAGGTTTTTCGTGATATTGCTGATGTGGCAACAGTAATTTAAATGACTAAAAATTAAATTCCAATGCTACTTTAATGGGTCGCGTTCGTCGACATGACAAGATGACAGATATCCGTATGGACGTACAAACAGAAGAACAAAAAGTATGAAGTTAGGTCCCTGCTGTCCTATCTTTCGATGACAAAAATGATTCTTAAGATCTGATGGATAGAACAGATTTCGTCACCGAAGTAAGGACAGACAGACGGGACACTTTGGGAAGACTACCATGTCAATACCTTCTTTTCTATTAAAAAAATGTTTCGAATATAAAAAAAGATTATAAAATATTCTAAAAATAACGTCAGGGCTTCATCCTCAGTGACTATACATCCCAGGACCCCTCCCTAAACATTTTTAAATAAACGTTTATATTTCTCCCTTCAATAAACCCACAGACTACGGCCGTCATTTTAGAAATGGTAAACCAATAAAGGTCACTAAGTGATTCGATTGAATAACTCGTCAAATATTCAGCCAAATGTAACAAAAACTAAGATTTAGGGTTTATGAGGATTCTTAATATTTCTTAATTATAAAATTGGATGCTGCCATTGAAAATGTTAAAGTTAATAGCATTTTTAATATGAAGACGGCTCCTTATGCAATTTTTTTGTCCTGCAATTAACTCATGATGTTATATAAACACAAAGTCAAAAAGGTTCTATACGATGACTAACGTTCGAAATAATCACTAGTGGGAACATTTTCCACAGCTGTACATATCAAAATAGCTAAAAGTATCCAAGCGCCAATAGCCCTCGTGTAGCTCTAGTGCGACGATAATTTAAACCAAATCTAATCTAAAAGTATCCAACCTATACTACAACTAAAGTAGTCAAGTTTAAAAGTCGCGCGAAATTCTTTGGCTGGATTTATAATGAGTTCCGCCCACTTTTCCATGTGGTTTAGGTTAACAGTTTGAATGATTTAGATATTGGCGCTTTTTTCCTTCTACGATTTGGCGACATTTATTTTTGTGTGTCATCAAATTTTAAAATCATAGATTCTCGTTTGTTATGAACGTTTTTGTCATAAAAAGTACTTGAAATGTAAAAGCATCATTTAAATTCTGTATTAACATACAAAGATAATGCATGAGTGAATTATTTAAATTAATAATAAATCTTTTTAATCAATTAAGCCAAGTTGTCCTACAGATGTCGCCACGATTCTCAAAATGAAGCTTTAAAAAAATAATAATAATTAAAAAACTGATTGATATTGTTCCTTCAAATCTTTTTTAAATTGTCTTTCATCCCTATTTGCGTATCTGGTGCAAACAGATCATACGTTTAAAAAAATACTTTTCAAGAAACTATGATTTGAAAAATAAAGCATTACGTGTATAGGACTGACAGTCCCTCTTAAATGAAATTCGGAATTTTTTTTAGATTGGTGCTTAGCCAAAATTTAACGTGGCAAGCTTGCTGTGACTATTATTGCAGCCCTGGCTGTGTAAATTTTGACACAAAACAACGCAGACAAATACAGACAAATATTGCTAGAATCCTAAAAAAGTTTTAGTTGATACAGAATTACCACAGTTTCTGAAAGACAAGTTTTCTACGTCATTCCTATTTTCTACTAGAGAAACTCGTTTATTTTTATAGCAGATATTCGTGGGCGAAACGTGTGGAAAGATATTAAGAATACACGGAAATATGGTTTCGTATATCGTTTTTAACCCAAGTTTCTAGGAACAATTTATCTTCGATAATTTACCAAGATAATGAGTGCATAAAATACATTTTTGGTTATTTCGGTTATTTATCGTCTGTGTTAATGAAATGGAGTTTTGTTTAATCCACATTCTTTCTGATATACTATATTGAATATTTTTTCATACGGTTTTCTTAAATCATAAATGAAGCTGACTTTCAAGGCTGTATAATCCCATTTTTTGAAAACTATTTCGAATATATATTTTTAATTTTCAATAAATGATTTTACAACAAAATATTTGACCCAATTTTAAAAAGTATGATTTTATAGAGACTGATTCAACTACATTTATCATATAAAAAAAATCTTTATGTAGAAATATTCAATACAGCCGGAGAAATGAGGCTTAGAAAATAATTTTTCCCATTACATTAAGGGTTCTAAGGAGTCTTAAAAATGTGCAAAGAAGGAACTACAAAGCATAGTCTGCAGCTGATCTCTCTACACCATCAACCACGAACACTCGCAGGAGGCAAAGGCCGTCCTACCTAAAGGACTATGTTACTTTTTAAATAATGGAGGGTGAATGTCATATATATTTTGTTAATGTTATTTATTAATATGGCAACACTACTTTGTTTAAGCAAAATGGCAACAGTTAATCATTGTTTACAAAGACGTACCAAGTACAAAATGGTACATGTGTTAATCACGTCAATAAAATTGTTGTATAAATATTATAAACCTAGATTAAGGCTTTTATTGACGTGATTAACACATGTACCATTTTGTACTTGGTACGTCTTTGTAAACAATGATTAACTGTTGCCATTTTGCTTAAACAAAGTAGTGTTGCCATATTAATAAATAACATTAACAAAATATATATGACACATAGTTTGATCTTTCATGTAATTTTTTAACTACTCAATATACAAGTATAATTTTTTTATATGTAGTTCTACAAGATTTATTTAATATGAAACAAATTTTAAAATTTATGAAACTTTAACCAAAACTAAAATAAGTGATATTAAACATAAAGCTATTTGAACACATTGTGATTAGGCTTGCGCGGCAAATTGTGAGGTCAAAATTGAAGACATGACCAAGAAAATGACTTTATATTGTTCAAATATGTACAAACAAAGACTTATACCTAAATTCTCAGCTCAATTTTAATTGGAATTTATTTTAAGAACTTTTTTCTAAAAAAAATTTATAAAATTTTTTGAATTTTGATTTAAAAATTTTTTTAAAAATTATTTCTAATTAAAATTGAGCTGAGAATTTAGGTATAAGTTCTAGTTTGTACATATTTGTACAATATAAAGTCATTTTCTTGGTCATGTCTTCAATTTTGACCTCACAATTTGCCGCGCAAGCCTAATCACAATGTGTTCAAATAGCTTTATGTTTAATATCATTTATTTTAGTTTTGGCTAAAGTTTCATAAATTTTAAAATTTGTTTCATATTAAATAAATCTTGTAGAATTACATATAAAAATTATACTTGTATATTGAGTAGTTAAAAAATTACATGAAAGATCAAACTATGCTTTGTAGTTCCTTCTTTGCACATTTTTAAGACTCCTTAGACCCCTTAACACAGCAGTCACTTTGGTGAGGAGATCAGCGGTTAACCGGATGCAACCCTTAAATATGCAAAAAATCAGAAACTCATTTGTCAAGAAAATATCTTTTAATTATAATATAATTTTTAAACCTAAATTTCATTTATAATGAGTACAAATTTAATGGTTAATAGAATAAATTTTTTGCTGAAAATAGTTATTTACTTTTTTTATTTACTCTTTTTAAGATTAGTTAAAAACTGAAATGGGTTTGGAACGCAATTTATTCTTGGAGGTCAGTGATCGCTATTGTAGAAGTATTTTTGCATTTGAGTGCTAAAAAATCTTAGTAATATAGCTGTGTTTAGCTTAAACAGAAATGTTGGTTGGTAGACATATATTTTCAGGTTTGTGTGCTTGGCCAGAGACCCGCTTATAAACCTTAGTCAAGTAAGACAGACACAACACACGTAAGTGACAGATGCTGCCATCTATCGCCACCTCCACAATTTAGGGGCAATCGAGGGAAATAGTCTCCAGGTACCTGTACCCGTGGGAAACTGCGCATTGACCGCCCACAGGGCTTTCGGACCTACACATTTAACGATGGGTCTTCAGTGGTACAGGGACTAGATCGCGGGACCTTCCGATTCCGAGATCTTAACCACTAGGCTCCCCACAGCCCACACAAATTTTCTACACAATAAAATAACGAATGGAACATTTATTGGCGACTTCATTCAATTGAATATACCATGCATTCTCAAACGTCGCAACTGAACGAACCGGATCCTATATCTTATAGTTGCCTTGGACTAGATGATTTCAGCGACTAGAGCTTTTTAATTATTTCTGCCTGTTGAACTTAGGATAACGAGGTTCGTTATTATTATTTTAAGATGGCGGGTCTTTTGAATTTACTTAAGAGTACTTGGGAAGGGAATCTGGAAGAGTGATAATTACCTGGCTGCTTTCCACTAATGGCAAATGGAATTGTGCAAGAGGTTTTGTTAAGGCATTGTTAGATAAGACGTTAATTTACGTTTTCTGAATAAGGTATGCATGTTTTAAATAAGAAGATGACACATGAGTTTAAATTTGTTTTTAAATACAAGGGTTAGACAAAATAATATAAACTTTGTAATTTTTGCATTTTTAAAGCATTTTTCATAAGCTACTAAATATATATATATATATATATAAAATGCTGCTTATTATGACTAGAAACACGAGTTACAGCACACATATTTGCAAAAAATGTCTTTAAAGAAAGTTAAAGGTACTCAGAATGGCGCCAAAGTTCAAAAACGTTTCAGAGCATCCTGATTCCTGAACTTAAAAATTCGTAAAATGATAATTCTTTCAAAGAAGTATTAATCTGAGCATAAAGTAAAATTCTGTAAAATAACTAAAATTTATATTGAATATTTTAAGGCAGGGGCTCCCAACAAAATTTTCTCTCAGACCCCTCATCAAGCTGTTATTGTGACAGGAACAGGACCCCCATTAATAATCCTAAAATTGAAAAGTGTACCAAATTAATAGTCTTTTTATACTTTATACTTTTTTGCAGTTACAACAGAGTACTGCGTCAGTATGCAGTTAGTTTTAATTTTCAGTTCTTAATTAAATGAGTTATATCTGTCCTTTGAATCCATTAGTTCAAAGATATTCCGTTCCTAACTTAAAACTTTCTTTGGGAATAGTTTTAAAGTAGAAAAGTTAGTTGGGGACTTGTTTTCTATCCTTGATGCCTAGATCTGAAATTTTTTGACTATGGGACTAATATACTCAACTTTGAACAGGTCTAAATTTTTTCCTTGTAAACTCAAGTTTAACACATAAAAGTGTTCAAATACATGAGCTAAATACGCTACTGAGTAAAGCGAAGAGAAGTTAGTGAGAAAATTTTGAGTGATAGTTTTGGCTAGACTTTGCTCATGCAGGAAACTTTGAAAAAATTCTGTTATCATACAAAATATAGTTCATATATTTTTTTTTATTCTAATAGCATCTTGCGGACCCCTCTGCCATAGCTCGCGGACCCCCGGGGGTCAGCGGACCACCTGTTGGGAACCACTGTTTTAAGGGATATAAGTATTTAGGGAGAAACTAGTAATAAGTTATTGTAGTTAATATTGTTCCTAAATTCTTTATTTTTTCACTTAACAACACTCTTAAAAAAACAGCGATTTTAACTCAGCCTGAGTAAATTTTCACTCCTTTCATAGGAGTGGATTTCACTCTTTTGTTTTAAGAGTGAACTGAATAAACATTTTCGAAAAGGACATAAAAACCCCAAAATTGAAACATTCGTGAAAAGTTCTTATTCTTGTATTTTTCTGAGACTTAGTTTTATTAAAAGCCATTGACTATGAACTAAATATTCAAATTGGAAAGTGTGCCAGTGAACTTGGCTTCTTCTCAAGTTATCTCTATCAACAATGAAATCATTGTTGGGTGACGCTCAAATGAAATGTTTTTCTTATTCGAATGTTCATTTGACGTCATTCGAAGTTTGTTTTGCCGAATCGATCTCCATAAAAAATATGTAGGCCAAGATTGTTTATTAAATGCTGAAATAAATAAATACCAAGCTCTTTGCAGCAATTTTTTTACCTAATATATAATTCTAAGTAACTGTCAATAGATTTGTACAGTATTTAAGCACCATGTTTGTTGAAAGCTGGACTTAAGGGTGAATGAGCCTGTTTGACCGCGGGTCTCTCAACCAAAGTGTCTCTGTATTAACCCTCTAATGCATACTGCTGCCATATGGCAAAAAGTAACATAATCCACTTTATTCTATTGAGGTAGGTGAATACCCAAAATTCTAAAATTTTACTATTACTTTAATCTTTTCCAAATTTTGCATAGTGATTTCAAACATAATGAGCAATGCTATTTAGGCAGTTTTTTTTATTTAAATATAATTTATTTATTTTAAACGGTGTTTTTTTTACTAAGAAAAGAGGTTTACGCTAACAAGTCTACCACATTGAATTTTCCACCTATAAACATTAATTATGTGTTGAATTCTCCGCCCGTTTTGAACTGATACATGCAATGGCCTTTTAGAGTTACATACAAATTACAAGAAAAGAAGTTATTAAGAAAAATGCCATGAATTTAATTAATTTTTTTTCCGATTAACTTCATTTGAAATTAAAAAAAAAACTACTATATTTGCACCAGATGTTAGAGGCTTATGTCACATATATATTGAAATAGCATTTGTAAAAAATTTCAGGTAAATTAATGTAAAAGTGTTTATACTAGAAGTGTTGGCGTAACCCCCTCTTTTTTAGTTGAAAAACACCGTTTAAAATAAATCAATTATATTTAAATAAAAAAATTGCATAAAAATCATTGCTCATTATATTTGAAATCACAATGCCAAATTTGGAAAAGATTAAAGTAATAATAATTTTTTTTAGAATTTTGTGTACTCGCCTACCTTAAAGTGGAGCTCTCTCACGAAAAATCTGTGTTTTTTTCATCTATTACATTCTATTTTGAAGTTTTAGTTACTAATAACCCTCATAGATGACAGTAGTAAAAGTGTATTTAAAATTAAAGAGTGAAGTTATTAACTGTTTTGAAATTACGTCTTTGGCAGTATTCAAAGCATAACAATATTAGTACTAAATACAAAAAAAAATTGTTTTGAAAAAATAATTATGGTTGAAGAGGGTTATTTTAAAATAGGTTTAGTAGTTTTTAGTCATTCTTATCATAATTGGAATTTTGTAGATGGTTTTTGCCACGTGGCAAAAATTTTAAAAATTGCAATTATTTAAATTCCAATGCAGTTAATTTTTTTTCAGTAATATTCCCATAATATATGAGTATTAAAGATACAAATGTATTTTTTCGGGTTGAAAAAAAATCATGCATTACAGGGTTAATTCAAAGACAAAAATATTTTCTAAGCCACATTTCTCCGGCTGTATTGAATATATTTGTTTTTTTTTTGGTATGATTATTGTAGCCGACTTAGGGGTCTTTATAATTCCACTTTTTTAAATTGGTTATAATTTTTTTTTAAAATATTCAATACGTAATTTTTAAATTTCAATAAGTAATTATACCGTATTAAGTAATTATACCGTATACCACCTTTGAGTGGTTATTAAGGGTTATTGAGTTGTTATTGAATGTTGAGTAGTGTTACACATTCCTAGTTTTTAGATAGTCTGCTTCTCGAATGTTTAGCTAATCCAACTTAAAGCTTTTAAGTATGACAAACATAAAACGCTTAAAAAAAATCTTTGACCTTTTTACAGTTGTTTTTAATTTTATTCTTCACACGCGCTCTTTTGTTGTTGCAGGAAGTAATGTTGATTACGTACTTAGAACACACGGAGGTCGAATAGAAGTTTCTGTATCCAGAATCGTAATTTAGTTACAGGAATAATGTTTTTTTTTTTAAAAAAAAAAGGTAAATGATAAAATCCTTAAGTTCGTTTTGATGGTCACACGTAACTGGCCTGGTAATGTATGAGATTATTGTTTCCTTTCCCCGTCTTTAGTTTAATTTTAAATCTTGAGGCAAAGCAGGGCAGGATTTAAAGATATGCCGCCTGTAGGCAACGATCAGTTTGCCGCCCCTGACATAGTATTTACTATACTCCCACTTTGGGGAGAGATGTACTAGCTAGTTAGTTATAAAATAGGGTATTGTGTGCTGTTTACAATTATCACAACGAATGTAAAAGATGGAAAATAGGTTTGTTTGAAATACCATATAATTAGAAAATATAGAAATTGAAAATCAGGTACTTTCATTTTCTGAAAACTGACGTAAAATTCGCCGCTCTAGGCTACAACCTACTTAGCCTATTTATAAATCCGGCCCTGAAGCGAAGGTAAGCACAAGGAGATGGAAACCAAACCAAAAATACGGAATTGAAGAATATAATAGGTTTGGCAGACGGACAAAAAAAAAGTTTAAATTACAACTAAATGGCTGAGTTTGGCGATTTAATTCTAAGGTGTGGAAGCGGTTCTAGGTGACAGTTTTTGTTGCAACCAATGGTATTTGTTAAGTATTGTTTCTTGCACTAAATTAATTAAAGGAAATTTATTAAAGATAAAAAGTCGAACGGAAAATTTGTTTGTTGCCAGTTTGTTTGTTTGAAACAATGAGTGCGAACAAAATTTAGATTGTTATAAATTCTTTTTTGAGCAACAATATAATAAGTAATGATTTAAAACACATTTTTTCTGTCTCCTACATTTCAGCTTCAGATTCCATGCACTATACTGCGTTTAAAATTTATTCATGTCGAAAATTAAAGTTTTTGTTTTAAGTCATTAATTAGTCTGATGGTTTTAAGCATCTCAGAATTAATATAACTTTTTTTTAGAGAAAAGTTCCCTTTTTTAAAACTGACGTAAAAAGATAGAAAAATGTATAATACAGATGGTAGTATTTTTAAACTGAATTTTTTTACTAAGCATTGTCATTATTAGTTTGATTATAATTGTTTGATGGATTTGTAATTTGTTTCAAGACTAATTTCAGCATTAACTTTAATAACTTCAATTACCGGTCCAAGTCACCATCATAATAGCTATTTTTTTCAATATTGGATATTGGCTGCATGTATAACGCAAATTTATGCACAACTTGATTAAAGTTAAATTTAAAATTCGTCTTAAATGATAGATGAAAGTCTGCACAATACTCACTGCAATTTAACTTTTCAAACTTGTCAATTAAAAATTATTGTTAAATTGCAATTCAAAACCTCAGGTAATGAAAAAAGTGAAAAGGTTAAGAAACAATGATAAGAACACTGTAAAAAATTTGGCTTGAATTTACTAACGATTACTTAGTAACTTAACAGGTTTTCACCATTTACTAGAAAATCATCTGTAACCTAAAGAAACTACTGTAGTAATACTAAGCAATACTAAGTAAATTGTTGTAACGCTTACAGCGCCACCTGGCTATCTTTTTGAGAGATGCGTAGTTTCCCTTATTGCATTGTTTTGTTTCTCGAAATTTGTTCGATCGGCAATCGGATTTAGCAAAAACTAACCGGTGATCGCGTCCGTAAATTGAAAGTGTACGAGACTAAGAGATAAAAGTCTGATTCGATATCGGTCAAAGGTGAAAATTCAATCAATGTGTTTTTCATCGAAAAATTATAACGAATCAATATCGCAACGATGAGAAACCGAAAAACGCGTTTTTTTTTATTTTAGTACATACATACAAATTGCGTTAAATTATTTCTAAAACTTCATATCCGAAAGCTTTATATCGATCAAGATTTTAACCTCATTATTTACACGCAAAGGATCTGCATATCCCGATGACCGCGTGGACAAGCGCGCTACTTCTCGTTGAAAGACGAGCTAATCTTGAGGTTGTGAGCTCGAATCCTGCGACCTGCTCCGGAAACGTCGAAATAATTCTTGACTAAAAGAAAATTAGTGGCGCCCTCTTGTTTAACATTTTTGAAACTGCTAGTTACTAACTTTTTCCTAGTAAAGATACTACCTAAGTGGATGTATTGATTACTAGAATATATCTTGTAACGTTTACTGAAGTTTTTATAGTATGCTTGCAATTTAAATGATTGTATTGGATACTAAGCTTTAATTAGTAATATATACACATATTTCTTATGTAACATTACTAAAAAAACTTATGGAAGCTGAGTTTCCTAGAGAATTCTTAGTAACCTTACAGATTTTTTTTTAGAGTGAACCTGTCATTTTTTAAATTTATGGTCACCAGGCGTGCACATCTTCCCTACTAATCATGTTCAGTTCTGACTAAGTATTTTTCTAATCCAATTTTGGGGGTGAGTATGCTAGGTTCTTTTATTCTCTACTAGCAATCGATTGAGGATTGTCTAGGTTGGCCTGACGCAATGCAATTTGCCGGACAGTAAAGCATTTCACTATATTTAGAGATTTCGTTCTGCACAATTTTTCGTCCAATTTTAAAATTTCATGATGTGAATTTAGCGCATAATAAGAAATTTTATTATTCACCAGGAAATAAGGTCTCAAGGAACATCAAGAAAGCCAAAAAAGGTAAAATGTTCTTTGAAAAGAAGACGCAATATGTGTGTGAAATTTCATATATAATTCGCCAAGAAGAAAATAGCCAAAGACATGCAGAGTTCAGAGAAAATCAATCGCGAAAATTTTTTGATAGTGAATTCGAAGCACAATAAGAAATTTACCACTTATATTGTTCAAGGTAAAAGGAGTTCAAAAATTATACTAAAAAATAAGCTTTTTTTAAAAAATTCTCTGTCGGATTTGTATGAAACTCTTTGGCTGCTAGTTAGATCTTCAAGTAGTTAATAATAGCTTGTTTATAAGCCATCGACCAAAAAAATTCATACATCTGCATTCACAGCAACAACAACAAAATTGAAGATAAAAATTTATTATTTAAATTTTAAATTGGGAATAACTGAAAAAAAAAAAGAAATATCACTTTACACATACTCTTAGAATAAAATAGCCGAAGCAAGGAACATTACGACATGTATTGGGTAACCTTCTTCAATTCCGTTGCCAAACTATTAAAAAGGTTTTTTGAACAAATTAATTTGTCAATGTAATCTAAATCCTTTATAAATCAAGTGTAATTAAAAAACAAGAAATTTTTTAAATTTTTATCAATTCGGATTTTTACATGATGTGCATCATTCCGGTTCTATCCGGAAGCCAATTCTAAGGTGCGTCGTCCCCGTTACAAAACATATTACATTTTTATCACCCAGTGGCAAACCATAAATCCAACAGTTTCAGTGTTAAATTTTATCTCATGAAAGGCCGGTTTTCAGGTAGCTTTATTCGGAGAACAATGCTTGAAGTTGAAGAAGTTGAATAGGGGATACTGGCCGCCCCGGTGGCTCAATCGTTACGATGCTGGCCTTTGGAGCTGCTGGGGTCGGGTTCGAATCCCGGTCAGGCATGGATGTTTGTGACCGTCAATAAATGTTGTTATTTGTTTATGTGTTTGTGTCGTCCTTCTTTGTGTGTCTCTTGTGACTGTCTCTTCGGGCGAGCTGGGTAATGGGCTATAAAGCCTACACTCTCCCTTCTAGAGGGTGCAATCACTGTCATTTGTCATTTGTCATAGGGGAGACTGGGGATAGTTTTCGCATGAGGTAAGTTTTCCACCAGACCTTATACAAGAAATGGGCCGTCAGGAGGAGCCAAATGGTGCTTGGTTTATGAAACAACCCGTTTTATGTCACCCACAAGAATTTTTGCTCAGTTGTTCTTTTAATTTGTCGTTAGAGTTGCTTTGGTGATTTTTTCAACGTTGAGTGAATTTCATACTTACATTCAAACCTAAATCAAAGTACTTTCATTTAACTTATAGTTTTGTCATTGCGTATACTAAAAGGTGGCTCTTCTCTCTACGTACACTCTTAAAACAAAAGAGTGAAATCCACTCCAGTTGGAGAAGTGCATTTTCGACACCGTAAAGGCATGCATATTTACTCAGACTGAGTTAAAATCACTCGTTTGGAGTGATCCTGTCGGAGGTTTAACACACAAAGGATCCACTCCAAAGGGAGAAGTGCATTTTCCAGTCTGGAGGAGTGAAATCCACTCAGACTGAGTTAAATTAGGAGTGTTTGTTTTAAGAGTGTATACATTCGATTATGGTGTTTTCTTCGACAGCCAGCTAGACAAAGACAGGACGAAGGACAAATGTACAAAATATCTCTCTCATGTCGTACCTTTCTAACAAAAAAAAGTATTTATAATTTTTTTAAAATGACCGATTTTGGAAGGGCTTACGGGCAGGCGGAAATCTTCAGCATGTTAAGGGGGAATGGGCGTGCAGGACCGGAGGTCTCCAAACTCAAGTGCCTCAATGTTAATCCAATGGTAAAAAATTATTTTCTTTGCCACATTTCTCCGGCTGTATGGAATATTTTTACAAGTGGATTTTTTATGTGATAAATGTAGCTGACTTACAGGTCTCTATCTTCCCACTTTTTTAAATTAGTACGAATATTTTTTTTAATATTCAATAAATTATTTTACACAAAATATTCGGAGCAATTTCAAAAAGTGGGAAGATTGAGACCTGTAAGTCAGCTACATTTATCACATAAAATATCCGCTTGTAAAAATATTCAATACAACCGTAGAAATGTGGCAAAGAAAATAATTTTTTCCCATTGGATTAACATTGAGGCACTTGAGTTTGGAGACCCCCGGTCCTGCACGCCCATTCCCCCTTAATGCCTACTTTTCAATTTTCTTTGTAATTCTTTCGATTGAAATTGCAATTAAAACAAGAAATATGGAATAAAAATCGAATAGTTTGGTTTGGTTTGAATTATCGTCGCACTAGAGCTACACGAGGGCAATTAAAAAATCGAATAGAAGAAACTTTCACGAAATTCTGAATCAGAAATAGGAATAGGAACTGAATAAGGAAAACGTACTTATGCAGCAATCCCTTAAGTCATATAACACGTCTAACATTGAAGATATGGTAAAAAGGACAGTTATTCACATACACGAAGGTTAAACTTTTTCAAAAGTCATATGCTAAGAACAGGGCAAGATAAAACTATTCTTCTTTTCTGAAGTACCATTTTATCGTAAAAGTGTCTGGCATTTGTTAGTTCGAGTGATGCATTGCATGTAGATTATACGAACGGAATTTCCCTCTAAGTCCAAGAGTTTTCTTTGGAATTATGAACTTATGTAAAAAAGTTATTTATGAGCATACGTTAACTGTATGCGTCTTTATGGGAATTAATTTACAGTGCTGTCAGTTAAAGGACGAATAGGTTGACTATAATTACTTTGAGTTTAGCATATTCTATTGCTACATTGCTATTTTTTGGTTTAAAATATGGCATAAATATAGAAGATGAGAATATTTCTATGTTTCTAAACAACAAAAATTTATGAATTTGGTAAAAATTTCATTTCAAAATCAATGCAAATCGATTGGCATAGTTATGTATTCAAAGTTACATTTTTATCATGGTAAAAAGTGTCCAATAATGCCAACGAACCCTATCTGTCCACTTTTCTTAAATTTTATGCTATTTTTACTATTAAATTGTACTATTAAATTTTGACTCCATGAATTAATTTGGCCATAGTAAAAAAAACCCAAAACAATATTTTCGTGTGTGCTAATGCTAAGGAATTAAAAACCAAAGCTTAAATTGTTGAAGAACGGTATATATGATTACAGCAAAATTTGTTCATATAATTCTGAAGTTAGTGGCAGAAAAAAGTTCTTAGTTATACATCGGAAATCTGATGTTTTCCTATTAACGATTCATTTACTAGCATTTTTTACAAACTATATCCACACTTCGTTCATTCTGAAAAATTCTACATTTCAAACTTCCAAAAGTAGACCAAGATTGTGCGTGTTACTATGTTCCAAAGAACTCACCTCTAAAATATGAAACGCTACAGTATCTATACAATTAAAAAAAAATATTTATTGCCGCAATTTAGATGTTTTGCTTATAGAAGAGGTGAAATTGTCATCCTATTATCTCACCTTAAGCAATTTATTTATCAAAATCTAAAATAATAATTTTAATCCTTGTGTTTATGATTTATCAAGCAGTAAGTGTCTTAAATTTTTGACGATCGATAGAAAACGTGTTTAAGGAAAGAAACTATGAATACATTTACGCTGATTCTTAATTGGGTTATTTTAGTTTAGCCGAAAAAATAAATAAGTCCACGCTGACTGAAAACATAACTCTAATAGGAAAAATATTAGTTAATCAGATTAAATATATTAAAAAATATTGTTTTGTTAAGTCATTTGGTTTTGTATTTAACTGATAAAAAATATTTTTATGTTGCTTTAAATAAAGTTACTTTAAACTTATACTTATAAACAAAGTAATCTAAGGTTTAGAACTTATTTATTACGTACAAAATTAAAGGCAGACGCTGATAGTTTTTTAATGCAAAAATATTTATTATTAAGTATTATTATTTTTAAAATAAAAAGTCATACTTAAAATATTTTTTTAATATAAGCTCTAATAGATGGCAGCATGAATGGAGTCCCATTTAGCGTTATTCCTTGATGGTTGCTTATTCTACCTAGAGATGGCAGCACGCATTCTACGCCTGTAAAACTAGTTTTCTTGCAATAACATTTTCTCCACCTGACTCCTTTGACTCTGGGTAATTTGTCCGAAACGTTAATTTTTGTGTCTTTCAGGAAAATACTTATTGTTATGATTTAATGATTTTATTTTATTTAAAATACTCACAAAGTATAAAAATATAAGCATAATTAGCGGCACTAATATAAATGTTAAAAAAATTTACCTTCTTTTCGTGTTCATATTAAATTCTTTTTTACTAATTCGCCTTTAAATACGTGGCCTATAACTAATTTTTTTTAAAAAAAATTATTAACTTTAAGTTGATTACTACTTGTTAAAAGTGTTTTGTGTCATAATGTTTCTGCATATTTTTTTCACTCTCAAGATTATCGGCAGATATTTCACCTTTTTTAAAAAAATTTCTTTAGCTACACTATTATATCACTCTTAAATAAATAATTTCATTGTTAAAACTTTATTGTTTTGATTTCGAATTGAAATTTTTTTCGTAAGACCAATCGTCATAATTTTAACCACTAACATCACTTTTTCTTTTAAAATAAACTTATTATTAATATCAGAGTTATGTATCCAAATTTCTTTGATTAGCAGTATGAAATGCAACTGCCATGGAAGGCATTACCTGCAACAACAACAGTAAAATTTCTAAAAGGTCTTTGTCCACCTGTGAAGCATAAAACTCTTTAGTGAAAAGGAAATGACAAATGTCAACATATGTTTGTGACCACTCGACATTTCCTTACTATCCCTTATTTAAACTAGTTTTAGTTAAAAGAAGTGAAACGCAGTACCTATTCTTAATTATAGCACACAGGATATAAGCATGAATACTTTTGACTTGTCATGTATTATTTATTTTCTGTTTTAACTAGTTATGTCAATTCGTAACTTTCTTTGCCAACAGGTTTGGTGAGGAAGTTTTGATGTTGAGAAGTACTGTGAGTGCTTTTTGTTTTGCTTTGCATTGAATTTTAAGATGTTATATTATGAGTGCATATGTATTTCAAAACTAAATTTGTGCAGATAATTTAGCATCTTTCTTGAGAAATAGTACTTTATTTGTAGTCAACATTCATATACAGTTCAGAACCAGTCATTTTATAACATTGCCGAAAACCCGTTAACGCTTTCACTGCGACTGCACTCGATACATTGGCACTTCTTTGGAGAAACTCATTTAAAAGGCAATTCCATTCAAACTAGAGGGATTGAAATCCACGTCATTTTACTATTACTTAAAAACTTCTAATCTCAGTTATTTTAGAACTAGCAGGTTATCCAAACTCATTTTAGGCGACAACACCGTATGTGTTAGAGTTTATTGTATTTTAATTATACTTCTATTGTTGATTTAGAATGGTGCTTTATAAATAATACATAATCCATTACTATAAAAAATACTAATTGAATATTTTAAAATTGCTAAGATATTGTTCTCGAATCCATTCGTTTTCTCGCCTAATTCATTTATAAAAAGCAAACATTTTGCTTTGTCCCAAATTTGCCGGCATGTTTAATTTTTGAGTGTAATCGCTTATCACGCAAATTTTTTAGGATATTTGTATGTTGTTTATTAATTAAAATAATAAGCCGGAAATGGGGCTAGCCAAACAAAGCAGTGGCACGGTGGGATAAAGCTTCATTCCATGGAAGATATCCCAACGTATAATGTCCTAATATAGTTCTGTCAACGTGTTAGACATTTTATAAACGGATCGCGCTATACATGAAAAAGCATAGAAGCAGGGTTGGAGCGTTGGTTGGTAGACAGTAGACATATAGATTCAGGTTTGTGTGCTTGGTCAGAGACCCGCTTGTAAACCCTCGTCAAGTAAGACAGACACAGCACACACTCATAAGTGGATCCCTCTAATTTTGTGAGACGGAGGCTAACTAGAGGATCCCCAGAATTGACTTGCCACCCCCAGAGGTATTGATTTGGTATGGGAACTTGGAGGACTTTGAGACTACGAACTACGACAGACTTAACGTGCACCAGTCACCATTAGCGTACACAGGGGTCTTTGGAAGGCAGCGTGACTCGAACTAGCTACCTTAGGAATGCCAGTCCAAGACCATACCAACCGGGCAATCCCGAACCTGGGTTGGAGCGTTTTTATTCACAGCTGTCGTCTGGTTTTATGCCCTCCAGTATATATGGAGTTCTTAAGCGCATCCACGTTTGTTCCGACTACCGTGGGCATACACGGAGGGACGGGATCCGAGTGATTTTCTTTTATCCACCTTGATTGACGCTTACATGTCACGTTTGCACATGCAGGAAAAATACACCAATCAAGAAAAAGAAAAAAAAGTAAGGCCCACGGACTCAGTCTTCCTAGTATTTAAGCTTCTCAGCTCCAAATAGCGAAAGAAATTCTATGAACCGATTATGTCTTTAACCTTTCACACCACATCAAACCCCTTATTGAAAGAAAAGAAGGGGGTAAAAAAAGAAAATTCATCACCCCAATCTGAACCAGCCGGTTCTTTCAAGGAAAACAATGACTCCCTCCCCGTCAGCCCCGATGAATATTTGCTCAGCGGAATGTTGATATTAATGCTCAGCCCTGGAAAAGGGTTCAGAAAAATCCAACAACGAGCCATTCATTATGGGCGAATTTATTCATCGGCAGGGTCATGCATGGCGTTTTCTCGAGTAATTACTAATTCTATTCGGGCTTCATTAGTTAAATCCAGGACCACACGACGTAGATGGATGCATTGCTTTCCGCGCTGCCATATTGTTTTTGTAAGCCATGATTTGCGGAAACGCGTGGAGATTTATTTCTGGAAGTAGAGATGAGTTGAGTTGTGGCCCTGCTGCCGTGCTGCATCAATTTCCCTAATTGCGTTGGTGGCTTGGCCGCTGCCGAACTCGTTTTCTCATTTGCGTATTAGACGTTTCTGATGATGATGATGAGACTTTCCCAGGAAAAGATGGAACAAAAGGGAAATGGTTTAATTTTTTTCTCTACTTCCTCAGTGTTCTTTTTACTTCTTGGCTTCTTTTTTTTTTCACTTCGATTAATCACGGTTGGAAAATGTAATTTGAATAAAAAAAAATCTTTTATCTTTAATTCGCTCTTTTTAATCGGATAAGATTATGAGGTTTCAAACTCTTTTTTTGTTCCTTTTCTATTTAATTTGGATTCTTTGGATTTTTTGTTAATTTTTTTGTAATGGGGTGATATTCTGAGTATTCGAAGTCCGATGGTAAAAGAAATGAAAGGAGATTAATCAGACTTTTTGTTAACTCTAATGGAATTGGTGAAACATCGAATATAACGTAGAACCTAATGTTCGAAAGTGTGCCTTCATTGTCAAAAAACAACCTGAAATGGAAATTTAATGACTTTTTTCATTACTATTGGAGTCATTCCATTAAAGAGAAAAATATTTTTTCATTTGATTTTATGGTTAATGCGATACTATTAAATTAGCAAGTACATTTTTCAAGCGTGCATTAGCTTGCAAAAACATTTTTGTAAGGACTAAAATGAATAAAAAAACGTGTTTCGTATTGAGAATTAAATTATAATGGATGCGAAAAATAATTTTTATTTACGTTGTTTATGTTTTATAGCGCAATAAATGGCATTATAATTGTTCACTCAGTTAGAATATTAATTTATAAATTAATTAGAATAAAATTCAATTTACTAAACTTGTGTCTTTGACATCATTTATTTTAAATAAGTGTCATAACGATCACTTTAGTTTTAATTGTTAATTTAAGGAAATAAAGTGTACAAAAAATGGTTTAGTGTGTTTGCTTGAATTTCACGATATTCACCTGAATTCAAATTTGTTAAATTTGAAAAACAAATATTTTTTTGCTAAAGCGAAAGAAAGTTTCAGATCAACATTAATTGTCTCTTTATGTTTTTCGAAATAATTGATTTAGTTGCCAAATTTTAGTCCAGTAAAAAAAAAAAAACTTCTTGTTAAAAAGGCAGTCTACAATTAAGGTTTACTAAGTTATTTGAAATTTTAATTGAATTTTTTAACTATATTGATTCTATGAGATTTTTATTAATATTATTCATGTTAGTAAATTATTAAATAATTAATTTACTCTACAAACTATTTCTGAGCTATTTTAAAGAATTATTGCTTTTCAACTCATTGTGCAAGAATAAAATATATTCTATCATTCATTCCTCCTGGGAAGTTAAAAAGAATACAAAAGAATGTTCAATAAAAAATGATTTTTGAATTCATAAATTAAAAAAAAATTTATAATTCTTTTTCTTTTCATTCTTTAATAATATTAATATATTAGCACTCAGTAACAAGTTCATATCTAAAAGAAGCAACCATTAATAACCTGGTGTCACTTTTCTTACTCGATCTTCAAGTTATCGAAATGGAAATCACACTAACTCGTCGAGCTTCAGAATAATCACATACTAACAACCAATAACATATATATCTAAAAAAATTAACCATTTATAATTTGGTGACGCTTTTTTTACTCGTTATTTATATTATAAAGAAAGCAAACTTACTATAGTAGAGCTTTAGACTATATATATTCGTATGTTTACAATCAGCAACAAATAAAGGGGCAATTCCATAAAAAATATCAACTGCGATTAAACAAAAAAAAAAAAAATTGTTGTAATTTTTGCAAATTAAGTTTTAAAATGTATTCCAAGTTTTGAAATTATGGTTTAAGAAATCAGGACGATAAATTACATGTATTCATATTTCCCTAAAAAGAAGATGGATGCCTAGTGGACAAAAAATAGATTTGTTGGCTCTGCAAATTCTTCCAGAATTTCAACTAGTTGGAAAACGTCCTCGATACGTGTTTGAAAACCTTTCACATGTGAATAAATGTATTGAATGTAATATATATATATATCTTCTGAGAATTCTAGATAATAAAAAATATTAAATTTATTTTACACACTTTTAATTTAATGTATGTTAATGAAACTTTTAGTCATACTGTCAGGTCAAATGACAGTTAATAACTTAAACCATGTTAAAGGAAGATTGCTCTCAATTAAAATTTTAATAGCTCATATATAAGATATGCACTAGTTTATAAAACTCAATGTATTGTTAATTCACAGTAGTGTCCATTTTTAAGGACCAGGATGCAGTCGTGGTTGCAAAAATTTCATTCCTTCACACACAAAAAAAAGAAGTTTGTCAAAAATGAAATAATAAAATACTTCAAATAAATAATAAAATTTCAATATTAAGCGTTTCACTTTTCATTCAAAAAACAAGGTAAACTAATCGATCGGTTTTCAAAATATGCACAGATTAACAATCAGTAAGAAATACTACATAGTTAAAAAAAATAGCAGTATATTACTTTGTTACACTTTCCTTATCCGATTTGCACATTATAAAAAAACGCAAAGCAACCTTGTTTTGTCGAGCATTTATCATCATTAGCCTACCATCGTAACAAACTGTAACATCACCACCAAGATGCAAACATGTAAACCTCTCGGAAGTCTCCAATCTACACAAATGAACAAGCAAAAGACATTCGCACCAATATCATGCGCGGAGTAAAAGAAACATTCCCCCCCTTTAAGCTTTTCCCTGAAGGTTCAACGACAAGTCTTTCTTTTGCCTGAGGGTCGAATGGGGCTTAAAGTGGGGGTCATAACTTTTCTTGCTCAATTTAGAAAAGGAAGCCCCTAAATGAAACGAAAGCGTCGAGACAAAACATCGAAGTATATGTAACTGGAAGTATCTCTCCAGTAGGAATGGATCTCAATTTGTGCGACCACTCGGCTCCAGCAAAATGGCGGACACTAATGCTCGGTAACAAAAAACTACGTTATTCGAAGACACGATTAGAATTTCATAGGTGAATGATAATAGATTAGGTTAGGTTAAAGGCTTACGACTGTCGGTTTCTAGCCTACAAGGAGCTTTCCCACAGCATAATTACATTCTTGAAACAAAAGAGTGAAACCCACTCCAGTAGGAGAAGTGCATTTTCGACACTGGAAAAAAGTGAATATTAACTCTAGACTGAGTTAAAAATCACTCGTTTGGAGTGATAATGTCGGAGGTTTAACACACAAAAAATCCACTCCTTTGTGCATTTTCTAGACTGGAGGAGTGGAAATTAACTCAGACTGAGTTAAAATCGCTCGTTCGTTTTAAGAGAGTACGCATTGTAATTTAAAGCCATGGTCAAGTGACTTCGTCGACACCTGAGCTTGGTACCCAGCTGTACTTTGAGCGACATTGCACACTAACGCCGTCCACAGATTTACTCCATGGATTTAACGAGCACGTCTATCCCAGTTTTCGGAAACCCCCCAGTGATTAAGTCAATTTTATTATTATTTTATATTTTATCATCCTCTACATGGGAGGACGATGATCTGGCGACTGCACTATGGAGCCCCCTTGATATGAATACTTAGCGTTGATGAATCTTTAGTAGTAGCCAAAAACAATTTCCAGAGTTGGAAAAGAAGCCAAATAGTTGGTCCATTGGTAGACATATATTTTCGGGCTAGTGTGCTTGGTCAGAGACCCACTTATAAACCTTCGTCAAGTAAGACAGCCACAGCACACACATACGTGACAGATGCTGCCATCTATCACGCGCCACCTCCACAATTTAGACCTGTCCCTGAAGGGGAGGGAAAGAGTCTCTGGGGACCTGTACCCGTGGGAAACTGCGCAATGACCGCCCGCAGGACTTTCGGACACAGCAGATTTAACGAGCACGTACTCCGCATATACTCGACCAAAAAAAAAAAAAACATCTATCCTTATCGAACCCGAAACCACACTCTCAAAACAAACGAGTGAGTTTAACTCAGTCTGAGTTAATTTTCACTTCCCCAGTGCCGAATATGCACTTCCCCTATAGGAGTGGATCCTTTGTATGTTAAACCTGCGACAGGATCACTTCAAACGAGTGATTTTAATTCAGTCTGAGTTAATATTCACTCCTTTTTCTTCACTCTTTTGTTTTAAGAGTGCAGAGGCTCGAAAGGCTAACTCTCTAACCGTTGCGCCGCCGGGACTTCACCAAATAGTTATTTCCAGGTATCAGTCGTTTTTTTTTCTTAAAATTGAGCAGGCTATCCTGTATAAATATATAGATCGTTGAGACACAAACGCCTCTTTCAAATACCGAAATCCTCCAGCATTCATTCCTGCCGGAGTTGAGAAGTAATACGAAAAAATGCCCCGGAGCATTAGCCGGGAACGGGGCAAAAACAATGGATGGCGAGAAGCGGCCAAAGAAGTTTCCGCTGTATTCTCCGCGGACTTCGTGGCACTTTCGCTTAACTTGGTCCTTACTTTTAGTTTTTTTCTTTCTATAGATGGAGGAAACAGGGATGAATAAGAAAGCTATTGCGTTATTTTTCTCACTTGTACCTTAAATTATAAGCGTGGTGGACAAGAAGTCCAATACGTAAATGTGGTGGTTTAATTTTTCTGTTTTCAAGCTCCGTTGGCCAACCGAAGAAAGGATTTTAAGAGCTAAAAATTGAAGAATGTGCTGTGCGACAAAAATGTGAAAAATAAAATTTAGGAAGGAAGTTTTCATTTATTTCAAATATAAAAGGCATAAATGCCAATCCGAATGAGAGTTACATCATCTTTTTCTGATGCAACTATTGAAGAATATTTCATTCTGATTTTTGTTCCAGTTGCTATCTGTCTTTAGTTGAGTACAGTCGCATAAATGAAATATGCTAGTCGCATAAAAGCCTAACTTCCAATATTCAACTTACCTTAGGATTCAGTTTATGCGACTGTTCTCAACTAAAGACAGAAAGCACCTGGCACAAAAAAAAAAAAAAAAAAAAAAAAAAAAAAAAAAAAAAAAAAAAAAAAAAAAAAAAAAAAACGGGTAACAAACACATCGGTTCTTGAATCAGAATGAAATATTCTTCAATAATTGCATCAGAAAAAGCTGATGTAACTCTCATTCGGATTGGCATTTATGCATTTTATATTTGAAATAAATGAAAAGAGTTGCATCATCCAACTAAATTGTTCCCTTGAAGAATATTTAACATATCCATTGAAAATGGTAAAAAATCTAAAATTGAACTTTATGAAAAAGGTGAAATTTGTTATCTGTAAAGGAGGGAATAATCTGTGCACTGAAACAAAAGTCTCATTTTTCACGACCAAAAATGTTACGTAACACGTTCTTCCACTTCTTCCACTAAGGTCTTCATTTGTAAAAAATAAAATCACGTTAACAGCCATGTGACGAGTATGTGACGAAAAGCGATATCACTTACAAGTCACTGAAGATCGCTGCGATGTCACATTAAGTCACTCTTTTGTCACATAGAAGTAGAATGTCCGCTTTTGTTACGCATCATCTACGTAACATGGATATCGATGATATCGCTGCATTGTCGCATTTTGAGTTGTATGTGACATAAGTGATTTCTGCGACCAGTATGTGATTTAGTGATGAATATAATATGAAAGCAATGTCGCATTTTTTTTTCGGAATTTAGATGACAACACAACAATATCACATACAAGTCACAATATGTCACTGCAAGATCGCATATAGTGACATCCCTTTGATATCTCATACCAGTCACATTGTGCCGGCGACTTACGCGATATCATGGTGATGTCACATACTTGTCACATTGCGTCTGTGACCTAGAGTGACAAAAAATCACGTTGCAGCCACGTAACTGTGACGAACCTGCCTGTTAGGGTAGTGGTATGAGATCTTATTGAGAGAAAAGGCCTGCTTTAAGCATTTCAACTCACGAGACCGGCGCGGCGGTGATTTGTATATTGAAGAAGTGGATTTCTGGTGAGTTAGTCAGGCTGATATGAATCTCCCATGCTTTTGTTTCCAAGCTATCGTGGTCATTTCATCGACCCACAAAAGGAATAAAAAGCTGAATGAATTTAATACAACTTTTGGGGGGTATGGCATCAACACAACTGTGATAACACAAGATGCTTTTTGGATTGAAAGTCAATACATCCGACCCGGTGGCTGAATGGTTAGTGTGCTAGCCTTTGGAGCTGCTGGGTTCGGGTTCAAATCCCGGTCAGGCATGAACGTTTGTGTTTGTCAATAAATGTCATTATTTGCCTATGTGTTATGCCTTTCTTTGTGACTGTTAATAATCTTAGTGTGTCTGCCTTACTTGACGAAGGCTTCAAAAGCGGGTCTCTGATCAAGCACACAAGCCGGATATCTATGTAGTAGTAGTAGTAAAGTCAATGCAAGTTTTGTTGAGTGTGGTTCTGAAAAGAAAACAGAAATCACCGTTTGTAAAAAGAGCAGAAACTGGTTACATCTATTTCTTTAAAAAAATTACGCAATTACGGTCCCTCGGAAGAAATTCTTCGCCCATGTCCGACTGTGTTTGCAGAGAATAAATGAATCACACACGGCAAGAATGGCCCAAGTGCGGATCGATTACTATGGATTTGGTCGGATGGCAAATTGGAGGATGTTCTACATCACTGAACCAAGTTTTTTCGAGGAAAATTCGATGGAACTTTTTTTTCCTGTTCTCAAGAGAATAAGATGTATGATACCTAACTTGAAGCTTGAAGTTATTTTAGTTTTTTTGAAAAGCTCTTATTTTTTTAAAAAGCTTTTTATAGGAGCATTTCGTAACTAAATAGTACATAGTTCGGAATTGTAGTTAAATAAATTTATACATAGTTATTATAATAGGAAACTTTTCAGTTGTTCTCAAGATAATAAGATGTATGATACCTAACTCTTGGAGTCTGAAGTTATTTAAGTTTTTTTTTTTTTTTTAAAGCTCTTACATTTTTTGTAAAGTGTTTTATAGGAACGTTTCGTAACTAAGTAGCACAGTACGGAATTTTAATTAAATAAATTTAAAATAGCTTTTATATTAGGAAACTTTTTGATTGTTCTCAAGAGAATAAGGTGTATGATAACTAACTTGAAGTCTGGATTATTTATTTTAGGTTTCTTTGAAGCTCTTAATTTTTTTAAAGCGATTTATAGGAACGTTTCGTAACTAAATAGTACATAATACGGAATTGGATGTAGTTAAATACGTATTTTTTTGTTCTCAAGAGAATAAGATGTATGTTACCTAACTTGAAGTCTGAAGTTATTCTAATTTTATTTTAAAAGCTCTTAATTTAAAAAAAAAGAGTTGTATAGGAACGATCTATAATAATTTTAGCAATATCTTAAATAGATTTTTCGTTAGAAGTGCGCTATCGTAAAAGGAAATAATTCCTAAAATAGCAAAACCAAAAATCTCAAATTGCAAAAAATGTATTCATTCAAAACTTTTCATTAAAACAAATATTCCTATCATTAATTGTGTTGATATATATAAAATACATAAAACATATATATTAAAGTTATTTAAAAAATGATTGTCAAACGTAGTCGGATACATTTAAACGAAATATTTTTCTACCAGGGAAAATATTAATTTAGCTTCGCTTAAAATCTCTAGTTTCATTAATTAAATTTTCCTCGTTTAAAAACATTATTTTAAGCACTATTAAAAAAAATAACTATTTTGATACCGACCCTATAAAAATGTAACAAAGTATTTATAAAGGCTTATGTTTTTTAAAAGTGTAACATTTGAAAAGTTATGCTAATTTGTTTTAAGTAGAAGATTTATAGTTAATTCTATTTTTTTATTTTTCTTTTTAATTTCGGGAACTAAATTTTAGCTATGTATTAATTCAAACAGCAAATAACATTATAAAAATTATATTAAATGTGTATTTTATTTCAATGTTTATTTCAACACTTTTTTTCGAAGCATTAAAACCACTTACGCAATGCAAAGATATATTTTCATTGTTAAAGTAAAGAAATGGGATTTTAATTAGTTTTTTGTTAAGTTTTCCTTTAATATCGTGGAAGCTTATAATTAAAGGCAATATTTATTCAGCCACACAATTATTTTAAAAGAAAAACTTGTTTTATATTAAGCTTTTTTTTAATAGGAAGGGAAAATGAATGAAACCCCTTTTATTTATGTAAATGGTTGGATTAAATAATGGAAATTAAATGAGGAATCTTTTTATTTCGTGGTTGCTTAAGAAGTTTGATTCAATTCATTCGTATAAATGATTTCACTTCTGTGTTTATTCAAAAACTCATAAAAAAAATAATACAAGATTATTTTACAGCAACTTAAACAATAACAAGAATTTCTGAAGGACAAAAATACTCACTGAAATTCTGACAGAAAAACATAGAAAAAAAAACCAAGTTTATAACAACAACATATTGCATATTTTTACGTAATATTTTAAAAATTTTAATCTATCTTATAAATAAATATAAATATAATTTAGATAAAACAAATAATACTTCCGAACTATTTACTTATATTTTAAACAAATTCAAGCCTTGTGAAAATTGTATGACTAAGTTTAAAAATTAAATTGTATCAGCCTTTATTAATGATACATCCTTAGCTCATATTGAAACTATTATTATTTGAATTGTTTATTTATAAATAAAACCTCCTCAAAACTACATTTGTATTTCCAAATCCTTTTTAATGAGTTTTTATTATACCTTCTCTGTTTGCTTAAAAATATAGGACAACAGTTTTTAATTAGCGGTAGCTAAAATACGTTATTGTTGTACTCGTATTATAGCGTGGATGCTTTAAATAGCTTTTAATTAGATCATTTTTTTTAGATATTCATAAGAGATCTGCAATGAAAAAATAACATGAACAATAAATAAAAGAACGTAAAATATTATTTAAATTTTATGCGTAGATATTAGACAAAATTCAGAAAATGTGTGAAAATCAATCACGACTAATTTAAAAAATAAATGATTTCTGATTTTATCACAAATACTTCTTTAGCTTTCATTAAATATATTACTTAAAATGTGTATTTAGAAAATACTCTTTTTAACTGCAGATTTTTATCAGCGAATGTTGTCAAAAGTTTGTACTTCATTCTATGTCAACGTGGCATACGAAATTCCGGGGCAAATAGTTATTTTTGCATCGTGGGTCTCCAAACGAAAGTTCTGTGCTAATCCAATGTGGGAAAATATTTTCTTTTCCACATTTCTCCGGTTGTATTTTTTTTGCGAACGGTTTTTTATATAATAAATGTAACTGCCTCAGAGATCTTTATAATAATTTTTTAAAAATTGGTTAGATTTTTTTTAAGGGGGAATCGGAGCCCTCTATTGAAACACATGTTAAAATTAAATTTTTTATGTACCTTTTTCTCTGAATCTATTTGATACACTTTAATGAAATTTTTACTAGTTATTAAAAGATGTTTAAGGGCATTTCCACGCGTGACTGACACTACATCAGAACGATTTAACCAATTTCGTTTGCATAGTTCATAATTATTTTATATTTATTAAAAAAAAAAATTGTATGTCAGTATACCCCTTAGCATATAGTATTTTTAGCAATCAGTAAATTTTTTTTAAAGTTATTATTTAACTAAAAATAATAAAAATGTCCTGATGTGACTGACACTACATGAAAGTTCGTAGATTTTTGGCTATCATGAAAATTCGAATTTCTTCTGATTGCGCAGTAATTCAGCATTCTACCACTGCTTATTTTAAGTATAAGGTTTCAGGCTAAATATATTAACTGCAAAAAAAGTATTGAAATACAATAGGAAATAATTTATTAGCATTTTTGTGCGTGACTGACACTACATTCAATTCGTGACTGACACTGCATTGTGAATTGTATCACAGATATGGAATTTTAAGCAATAATAACACAACATATGTTAATAATTTTGAGCATGGAAAGTTAAAAATTGCATAAATGGTAAAATTATGGTTAGAAAAAGATGCACAACGTCCCCTGAAGTAGGTTTCTGGTAATTTTGTTAAACTCTAATTTCTTCTTCAAAATGCAGCAAATCAACCAAATCAACATTCTACCAGTGCTTATTTTAAGTATGCGGTTTAAAACTGAATCATTCAATAGCAAAAAAGTATTGAAATATCATAGGAAATAATTTATTAACACTTTTGTGCGTGACTTACATTACATTCAACTTGTGACACACTACATCATGTGAATTGTATCACAGAAATGGAAATTTTGGCAATAATAACAAAACGTATGTAAATAGTGTTGAACATGGTAAATTAAAAATTGCGTACACGGTAAAAATATAGTTACAAAAAGTTACACAAGGTCCCCAAAAGTTGGTTTCTGGTAGTTTCTTACTTCTTTATTCAATAGCATTTTCTGAAAAACCATGACCCTGAAAACACGCGAAAAGACTTCCCGACCATTGCAGATGTTTCAGTTTTACTGAATAAGCATCTTTACTAAACATTTGCCAACAAAATTTTTAACTATAAAAGGAAATAAAGCTCTTTTTATAGCATCAAGTTCATTTTCAGAATTTTGTTGAGAGGTATATTTCTTTTTAAAACATTTAAATTTGTTTTATCCGCCTTGTAGTATTTTGGGGGATTTAATGAAACATTGGAAGTTGTTTTAAGTAGGTATTTGTTGAATTTAAAAAAAACGGAGTAATTTTTGAGTCTCAGGGTATCGGAAGTATTTATCTTCTTTGATGAGCATATATCATTTAATCTACTTATTTTGCCCTTTACACAGCTGTCAGAAATGTATAATAGTGATATGTTTGGGCAGATTTCTTATTCAAAGTGAAAAAATCTTTAGCAAAATGTGAGTCAAATTTGATTGAAAGTATGACTTCTTTTATCCCCTCCTCACTGTATCACGAAGTCCATCAATTGGTCCTTTACCATGACTGAAGGCAAAGATGACCATGACATTTGGAAAAAAAATTACCACCCAAGGTTGTCAAATGGTTGGAGGATTGCAATGGAGGTGAAATACTTTTAATTGAAGTGTTGTCCGTAAAGTGGTTTTTGCTTTCATTTTCTTTAAATTTTTGTAATTTATCCCCTCTTAAAAACTTCCTCTTTGCTCTTTTTTTCTTTTAGCTGTTGATATAGCCATCTTAAATCAAAATTATCAAAATATAAGAAATCTACAAAGATTATAGCTAATCTAAAGCATCTAGATCAAAAAGAAGTTGTAATCACACTACATTGTGACTGACACTACAAAGCTAAAATGTGTTATAAATGGAGAAAATGCTTTTCATTTTAAAATTAAGAGGTGTGGAATTACACAGAGGTTACTAAAGAAAGAAAATATCGTAAAAAACTTGAAGTAATGCCTTTTTTTTAAAAAAGTTATAGAAGCTTTTCTATCTTTTCGTGACTGACACTACAGTCAAAAAGGAGATTTTTACCTTCCTAATTTAATATCGTTTAGTTATAAATATCAATTAATAGTGTGTTTTTAAGGTAGTTCTGATTGCGTATTTTAATAATTTTATCAAAAAATCTGATAAAATGTGCTTCGTACCTTGAAATTCATTTGTTCAAAATGATGAAAAAACACTAGACCATGCTTTCAAAACAAAGCGGATATTTTGAAGCTGCTGTGTTGCCAAAGATGCACCAATAATAGTTGTTGATACAAAAAATAATAAAATTCAAACCTTTCTAAAGCAAATATAAAAGTTGCAAGTGTAGAAAAAAATATTTTTTTTTCTGCAGTCGTGGTGTCTTCTGACGTGGAATTACCATTAAATTTGCTTTACTGGAGGCATTTCAAAAAATTGTTTAGTTTTTAAATTATAAAATTTTTAAGTGAAACTACAAATTTTTTTTTACAAAAAAACCCCATCAATAATATTTAAAAGAAGAAAAGTAAGATAGTTATACTCAATACTTAAACAAATTCAGGTTGAAACACATAGTAGATTCCTAGAAAAAGGTCCCCGCACATTGAAAAAGTAAGTTTTGATATATAAGCCTTTAAAGTAAACAATAGTGGTTTCTTATCTATAGAACGTGACTGGATTTTACCTAAACCACAGTTAAACAAAAAATTTATACTAAAAATACTTCTAGTACTTGAAACTTATATTTTTAGATAATGTTGTAAAGCTAAGATTACATAGTTTAAGAAACATTGAAAACATTGACATGTCATTTCTGAAAATAATGGGGGTTCTGGTTCCCCCTTAAAATTTGAAATACATAATTGTACACGTACACACAATATACACTCTTAAAACGAACGATTTTTACTCAGTCTGATTGATTTTCACTCCTCCAGTCTGGAAAATGCACTTCTCCTGTTTTAGTGTTTCCTTTGTGTGTTAAACTTCCGACTGGATTGCAAACGAGTGTTTTTAACTCAGTCTGAGATAATATTCACTCCTTTCCAGTGTTGAAAATGCACTTCTCCAACTGGATTGGATTTCACTCTTTTGTTTTACGAGTGTACGAACCAATTTCAAACAAGTTGGTTTGTTACAGAATATGTCACTTACACCCCTTCCACATAACATTTACGCTCTACAGGAAACACACCAACAACACCTCAGAAAGAAATTCGCTAAACACGGCCTTTAGCTAGTTCTAATTCAAACTTTTATAAGCCAAAATTAATAATTATCTTTAATCTTATTTTCAGATTTGATAATTAATCTTTATCGTTTGCTAATTTTTTGGAAGTTCGAAGAATAATAATGTATTTTTTAAATAAATACCTTTTTGCAACCACAAGTTTACATTTCGAAAATTAAATTAGTAAGTTTGTTGCTTTAAAAATAAAAGCGAAACTTTGCATATATTTTATGCAAATTTAGAATGTTTCATGCATCTTTCTTCATTCATATATAATGAGCCTTCAAAATAACATCATTGTGCTATTACAACAATCCAAATTGAATTATTAAACAAAAATAAATATTTTTTCAGGAATTTTATTTCTAATTTAAATGAAGTTTCTTATACGCTTGTTGTAATGGCAACAGTGAAAATATTGAATAAAAATGGAATTTGCATGTTATTTCAATGTAGATTAAATTTTTAGTTATTTAATTTTTAAATAAACTTCTAATTTAAATTTTTAATGAAATTTGGAATGTAGCCTAAACTGATTTTTTGCTTCAAAAAGACGTATCCCACTTGTTTGAGAGACTTTCGGTTCGTTCTGTGAAAGTGGGTGACAGACAGACACACGGACGGACTGCACGATTATAAAACCTTCCACTTTTTACGTTATAAACGTAGTGTGGAAGCTAAAAGTGGGATTGTCGGGACCTGTAAGTCAGCTACCTTTATCACATAAAAATCCTTTCTTATATATACTCAATACATTCGATGAAATGTGGCTTATAAAATAAATTCCCATTGGTTTGGAGACCCGCGGTTGATCGGGCTCAAGCAAAGTGCATCAGTGTTAAACCAATGGAAAAAAAATTATTTTATCTGCCATATATCTCCGGCTGCATTGAATATTTTTAATGTGATAAATGTAGTTGACTTACAGGTCCCGACAATCCCATTTTTTAAGAATATTTAGATTTTTTTAAAATTTTTTTTGAATAAATAATTTCGCAGAATGTATTCGAAGCAATTTTAAAAAGTGAGATCATAGAGGCTTGCAAGTTATCGACATTTATTATTAAAAAAAAAACAGCTTGCAATATCATTCAATACAGCTGGAGAAATGCGGCAGAGAAAATAGTTTTTTTCCCCATTGGGTTAACATTGAGGCTCTTGAGTTTGGAGACCCACGGTCGATCAGACTCATTCACACTTAATGCCCGCCATTTCTTTTAAGACACATGACCTTTCACAATATTGCCTGTTCATAGTATCATTACTTCGACTCAATGATAAAAATCTCGAATCGGAAAAATAATCACAGTGGTTTCTTTCTTTAAAAGAAAAACCAATGGCAATGCAATTTTAGTAATAGGTACTACATCTAAGAAACGGGGATTGCAGCTTTTTAAAAACATTTATTGATATTTTATTTCTCTTTTCTCGCCACGGTTAGTTGAATATAAGCTTTGGATGGCTTTAAAAGCAAAATCAATATGGAGGGAGCTTTAGATATATCGGTATTAAAGAATCAAAGCTTTACTGCGACGAGGGGTTAACACGAAATATTGCTCCCAATTTTTTAAATTTTGTTTGTTCAACATCATTATTATTATTATTTTATTTTTCTATACTCGCCGCCAACCAAATAAGAAACGATAGGGATGGCGGTTTTTGAGAAAACACCGATTTCCGGTTTTTACCGCAGAAAACCGGTTTCCAGTTAAGACCACATTTATGAAAAAACCGGTTTTTCGGTCAAAACTGAGGACAAAAAACCGGTTTCGGTTTTCCATCCCTAAAGTGTTTCAAATAAGGGTGGCGGGAACTTTAGAGTTTTCTTATGGAAACCGATAATGACAGTAGCCGTAGCCGTTTGCGAAGCATTTCCGAGAAAATAAAAGTTGGGAGAAAAAATGTGCGGGAAAAAAAAGTTCTAACGGTTCCATTCTTTTCCGTGTTTTCTTACTTTAATGGTCACTAGATCCCTGGGCTTATAGAGTGCGATTTTTAAAAGGAGAAGAAAAGAGACCGAAAAAATGTCTTCGGAACAAAGAAAAAAGAAAAGAGATAAATGTGAGGAAAGTTTTGGCGACAAAGATTCAGTTCGGTCGATTTGCAGGGTTGGATTCGTGTCCAGCTGAGGTCCAGGCTGGTCATTAGTTACGTCATTTGTAGCGCTATCTCCACATTTGGCGGTTTATCGCTTCGTGCAAAATGACTTTCATGACTTGCGAGATGGCCCACTCAATCATCCATACGATTGGCCGAAGTTTCATTTTGAAAATGTAGACGGTGATTTATGGAAGTAAAAAGCAATTTTCTTCTTTTTAATCCAAGTTTGTAATAGCTCGGCTATTTGGAAAGTAAGAAAGTGTGTATGTTGAAATATAACAGTTGAAATAAACAGCAGCATAACCGTTGATGTAAATTATTGTTTCACAAATAACTAATTCAAAACATTTAAATGAAAAGGAATTAGCTTTGAAAATGGTTTATTTTTTATAACGAAATTCAAGATAACTTTCTAACATTATCTGCCTTTTCAGAAAAAAACTTTTAAAAGAATTTTCTTGGTTTTGATTAAATTAACTTTGAAGCTTTATAACGACTCTTTACAATAATCCTAGCAATTTTGAAAAGCTGTCAAGTGACGATTCCAATACCTGAATATGATTCATTATATCCTAAAATCATCTTGTTTTATCAGTTATATAAATTAAGTATTACTATAGATAAGTTTTTATTTAAAACACTTTTAGATTTTATCTGTAACAATTTAATTTTTAACCATAATATAATTCGGCAGCTTTAAAAAGGTATTAAAACTTGATTTAAAGTTCAGTTTAATATATAACTCAAAATATTTAAATTAATTACTGATAATATTTCAATACTTTGTAAATACGAATATATATCAAAACTTATGAGATAATTTTTAATCCAATAAAAAAGGAATAAAAATAAGTATTTGATTTATTTTTAATCCATTGAAAAAAAAAAGAATTATCAGTATTTGGTTTATTTTTAATCCAATGAAAAAAAGAAGAAATATAAGTATTTGATTTATTCGACAAAAAATCTTTAATTTTTATGACGGGAGTGGGAACATAAAGCACGCCAAAATTATTTGCAGAAGAACAACTTAACTACTTAATAAGCTCTTTCAAAGACAAAAACCCGTTAATTTCTTTTGTTGGCTCTCTTGAAGAATAATCGAAGTAAAGTTCCTTGAGTTGGAGTAAATCTTAGAGAGCTAATTAATTATAAGTAGTTGTTATCGGCTTTGTTCAAGAGGTTCCTCAAAGTTTTTTGGCCTGCAAATAGCGGGGTTGACTTGAAAAAGTTTTAACTTGTATTTTTTAAAATCATAATTGAGATTTGTATTTGTTTTCTTATTGTTAAAAAAACTATTTTTTTCAGTTTTGTAAAACTTCTCAAAATCGTGAAATGTTTGTACAACTTCTTATGTCTTAGGTTTGTCTTACGCAAGCGAATAAAAAAAATTTAAATATTTCTTTTATGATGTGAGAGTTTAATTGAGTAAATAATTCATTAACTTTAGTTTTTTTTATGATTCTCATGGACTGTGGAAATTATATTCTTTATTTGTGTCAATATTTTGTTTATCTTTGAACTTTATGGGCCTTGGAACGCACGATTTTGTACATTACAATTTATTAATAGTTTAATTTGCATTTAACAAGTTTGTACTTTACATCAATAGTAATAAAAATTGTTTTTCTAGAAATATTAAACAATAAAAAAAATTATTAACTTTTTGTATACCATGAGCAGATAAAAATGATACCAATTGAATTTTTTTTGGCTATAAACTAAAATTGGGACTCATATGCCAGAACCACATTGTTTTAGTTTGATAAAAAAAGAGTTAAAAAATTACCTTTTAAGCTAATCAGTCTAAGTTAAGGGGCCATGTCACTTCGATCGACCTAATTTATTATTTATTAAATCTAGAACTAGAAATCTAGAAGAAATTAAGAACTGTCAAAGTATTTCATTTCAACTAAGTAGGCATATTTTCAATAGGTGTCGAAATAGAAATACCAACAAACTCAAACTTATAAAAAAATATCACCTGAATATTAAATTATTTATTTTTAAAGTTTTAAAAATACAATAAAGTAACACAGTAAGATAAATCTTCGTTTTACACTATCTTTCACACATGTTTCCTTTACCATGCTAGATATTACTTCTCTGTTATCGTTTGTGTTTTTGTAGGGACTGTTTTACTGCGCATGCTCAATTATCATTTTTGAGACCATAGAGTTACGAAGGAGGAGTAGAGGGGTCTATAACTTCAAATGGTTTGAAGCAGGGCTGTCAGGTTTTTCGAGCTACTGCGCATAGCATACCGGCACTGAGGTATCCCAAGATGCACCGCTACAGCCTGCTTCTTTTGTGCGTTACTGTGCACATACATGGGCCGCTCTGTTCTCTTTCATAACTCTATGTTTAAGACAAGTATCTATTCTATTTGGTTTGCATTGTCCAGCTTCTTTTATGGTGAGACAAGGTCGAGAAAACTCAGGTTCAAACAACGTTCATCTTAAAGATGAGTCATGTGGGATTCATGTTGGTAATAATAATAACTGTACTCTCCGACGTTAAATGTGAGTTTTTTCTCCAAAAACTTCAACAATTATTTCCATTATTTGGAGGAATAATTTTTGAAAATGTACACAATTTTTTACTTGTATAAATTAATAATTTAAGACTTGGACTGCATTTTCCCTTCAAATTTGTTTTATTTTGTTGTTTATATTATTTTTATGCTTAGTGAAAAAATGTTTTCACACACTCTCAGAAAAAACACTTTCATTTTTGACGATTCATGAATCCTCAAGCCTTATTTCGTTACTTTTGAGGATTGCTTCGTCAAACTATCACGTGACTTTTGAGTAAACGCAAATCCTCACTTTTACGATCGTGATTTAACGATTCTGTATCTTGATTTTGCGGAAACTGAATCTCATTGTTGTACTCCCATGCTCAAAAATGACGAAATATTTCTTTAGATTAGACGACATTCAAATCCCCATAAAAATGACGATTCAAATTTCCTCCCTTTGAGGAAACGAAAACTCGGAGCATTTGCCAGTAACGGAATCGTCAAAATTAAGGAAAATTTCATCGTTTTTGAGCATTAATTTTTTCTAATGTATCAAAGCAATAGTTTCCCAAAAGATAGGATTCCAAAAGGCTTAGCACCATTCCTCTTAAGTGAACTGATTCTTAGTCTAATTCTTAGACTCCCTCCCCCCTCAAACGCAACTCGTATGTAAAACAAATTCCGAACACATTTCACTGAAAATAATTCGTTACGGTTTTGTCAAGCCAACATTACAATGTTTAGACTGTAATTTTACTCAAATATTTGGGATTATGCTTTTAAGAGGAAAATGAGTTAAATGGCTATGATGTTTAGTTTTTTTAGGAGGAGATTTTCAAAATATTGATTTTTTGCGAGAAGATTTTGTAGCTACTCTTTTTGTGACATAAAATGAATTCTTAATACTTTAATCAGCTTTCACTTAGCAAGATATTTTTTAGAAAATTCCATATACAAGTTTTACTTTAAATATTGTAGATCAATTTACAAAGGATAAAGATATTTGAAAAATCGTTCACAGGAGTAATAGGCACTTCTTCAGCAACCAAAAATTATGACACGTATTTTATTTATTCAATTTTTAAATTAATTGAGAGGCAAAATTCATATTTATTTTAGAATAAGTTAAAATTTAGCTGAAATTAACGCAAAAATAATATTAGATTAAAATGTACAATGTAATATTAAAAAGTACAGCAAGTTCAATTTAAGGTTAGCATAGAAAAAAAAATTAATAATAGTTATAAATATGTATGTGGCTTCCTTAATTCTCTTTTGAAATAGTAGTTCAAAATGCGAATTTAAATTAAATTATTTAGTCGTGTGATAATTTTAAAATGGGTCAGCACCCATGATTTTATAACACATTAAAAAATCTAATATAAGTATTCCGTAGCATTAGAAATTTATTATAACATACACATGCATAATATTTCTAAAATAAAATACAAACATTCTAACGATGTTCTATGAATAAAATACCAAGAAGACTTTCCAAATAAAAACTTATAAGTAACCCGTAGTATTTTTAAATAATTGTAAGGCATACACATACTATTGTTAAAATACAAACATTCTAAAGACGCCGTATGCGTCAGAAACTAAAAAAACTTTCCAATTAACAATTTCAAATGTTTTGTCGTATTCAATTATATAAAATACTGTTACTTTATTAATTACAAAAGAAATATATTCAATTTTGTAACCAGAAATATCACCATTATTCATATTTGGCACGATTATCAGTCCACTGACTCCTTTCGTATGAGAAAAAAAAATCCAAATAAAATGGCAACCCTCCTTTCGTGTCGCATGTCTTACACCCTCGGTGGCACTCCAAGCCTTATCCATGATATATGCGGACCCGTAGTATTTTGAAATAATTGTATGCATATGCATACTATTGTTGAAATACAAACATTCTAAAGGCGCCGTATGCATCAGAAACTAAAAGAACTTTCCAATTAATAATTTCAAATGTTTTGTCGTATTCAATTATATGAAATACTGTTACTTTATTAATAACAACAGAAATATATTCAATTTTGCTTCCAGAAATATCACCATTATTCATATTTGGCACGATTATCAGTCCACTGACTCCTTTTTTATGAGAAAAAAAAATCCAAATAAAATGGCAACCCACCCTCCTTTATCGTATTCAACCATATAAAATACCGTTACTTTATTAATTACAAATGAAATATATTCAATTTTGCAACCAGAAATATCACCATTGTTCATATTTGGCACGATTATCAGTCCACTGACTCCTTTCGTATGAGAAAAAAGAAATCCTAATAAAACGGCAACCCTCCCTTCGTGTCGCCTGTCTTACACCCTCGGTGGCACTCCAAGCCTTATCCATGATATATGCAGACGAGTCCACTACAACTACAGCTATCCCTTATCACATGACAGGAGGGGGGAGAGGGGAGTATCTTCTCCCGCTCCTCCGAAAAGATTGTTAGAGGCAGAGGCGCGAAAGAGATGAGAATATATTAGCCCGGACTTTGTTGTTTAGCAAAAAAAGTGAGCGAGAATTAAGTTTAATGGGCGAGCGAGGGGTATATAAAGAACACGGCACTTACCGGGCTTGGTACCTACATAAAACACATCTTTAGGGGTGGCTCACACTCACACAAACGTAAAAGCATGTGGATAAGTGTGTTTTACAAAATTGTAACTGGTATTTGCTGTAAAAAAGTTTGGTATAAGTTTTCTCTAGATTTATGGTGTAACGTTGGACAAATGTGAAGTAAGCCACTTAAAACGTTTTATGGAGCAACGGAACACCAAATTTACAGAATAACATTTAACCAAACTTATGGAGTATCGTTACACCAAATCTATAGAGAAACGTTACACAAATAAGAAGTTAACCCCGTAAAACGCTTTAAGGAGTAAGGGGGAGTTTAAGGAGTAATATTGCATCAAGTTTATGGGGAAACATTGCATCGCAAAATAGGGGTAAACCTCTAATTTTGGTGTACCGCAACTTCATAAAACAGTAAGTATAGTTAAGTAGTTTTTATTTAGTAATTTATAGCCTATGGGGTGTAGGTTATTCCAGATTTACGTTGTAACGTTACACAAATGAGAATTTTAACTACGTTAAAAGTTATATGGAGTAATGTTGCATCACATTTATGGCGAAACATTGCACCGTAAAATAGGAGTAAACCTCTTATTTGGTGTAACGTTACTTCATAAAACTGTAGGTAGCTTAGCTATCTATAGATTTACCACCCAGTAATTAACCCCCCAGTGTAAACTACTAGCAAATTTATGGAATAAAGCTAAACAAACTAATGTTTAAATGTGTGACTGAGGGTACAGATTAATATTTCCTTTATACATATTGCAATTTTCGGAACAACAATATATCAACTCGTAACATAATATTTTGTTTTGCTTTTATATTCAAATGCCACCTAATCAAAGCTAATAAGTAAAATGTTGTTTTCAAAGAATTATTATTTTGTTACGGTTATTGTTAAAGATTTATTGTTATTGTTACTTTATTAATGTGCTTTTAGTCTTTTTCATTTTTAAATAAAGTTCAAAGGAAATAATCATGTACATTGTCGTATCCTTTAAATATAATTTAAATGCTTCGTTTTATAAACATATTTATTTTCCATTCTCATACAATGTGAGTGTGAGCTCAGTTTACCGCAAAATGTTCATAAAATATTATAAGAATTGTGTAGCAATATTCCAAGCTTAATCACGAGTTCACATTTCATATAAATAATGAACACATTGCGGCTTTTATCATAACAAATTAAAAAGTTTATTTCCCCATGATTGGTTCTATAATTATTTGATTTTGATCTATAAAAAAGTGTTTGACATTATGTTTTTTCAAACAAAAAGACATGTTTCGGTTGTTCCAGAAAATATCTTAATTTAAATGAAAGCGCGTGCCTAGTAGGTAATCAGCACATTGTCTAGAAACACTGTCATAAAAAATTGCAGTTTCACACTTTTCACAAATAATTTGGTTCTGACATTTTTTCGTTAATTTACGAATATTTCGCGGTTGTTTCACGTTCTCCCACCCAACGTGCAAAGGATTAATTCTAATAACAATAAAAACAACAATTATAACAAAAACACTAACAATAATAACAACAACAATAAACCAATAACAATAATAACAACAACAATAAACCAATAACAATAATAACAATAATAATAACAACCATCACAACATTAACAATAATAATAATAAATCAACAATCCGGTGTTTCCTTAACAATAACTTTTCTATGAAACAAAGAAAAATTAAACCAGAGTGGTGTCAATGGAAATTTCCTCTTATGAAACAAAGAAAAATAAACTGTAATGGTATCAATTGACGGAACTACTATTAGTTAACCCTCAAATGCACGGCTTGGCGATAATCTTGGCTTGTTTATCTTTAATTGTTCTTGCAATTAAAATTTGCCCAACACTTGCGATAGTCGTCCCTTTAACGGTAGTGATGACTATATTGAGCTGTATAAATTTTAAATAATTATGGTAAAAAGTATGATTATATAAGCTTTTTGAATTTCGCTAAATATCTTTTAGAATTCCATATTTTCGCTCCCCTTCGTACACGTACACATACCCCTTTGTTAAACCACCAAAAGAATGTGATGTCAAAATATTTACAACGTTGTTGGAAAGGTTTTTACATTTTTAGATAAAATGCCTGTAGCGTCTGGAAAGACGTAAGCTGCTTAGTGGACGTTACTTATGCATGAGGCAACATTTAAGGCCTTTGAACTTATTCCGGGCTTTTTTCATGCCACATTTTGATATTCGATTGGAGTTGGAGGGGGGCTATATTGAAAATTGAGGAGGTAAATTGTGGATTAAGGTCGTGACGGAGTGGAATTTGCATATTTTATGTGTGCATTAAGTTTCTTTTGGGGTCGGAATATATTTTTTAAGTCGAGGAAGGAACGATATACGTGGGGTGAGAATACTGTTCGTTCGTACTTAGTTATGAGTTACATGAGATATTTCTTTATTTATGAAAAAAATTATTAACTTTATTTTTAATTTTTACGTGATTTTTTAGTTTTTTGGTGACTCATAACTCATTTGAGAAACAAAATAAATAATTTCGCGAAAAATATTTCAACGCATTTTCAAAAGTTTGAACTGAAAGTTCGCCTTTAATATTGATTATGTTTTTTTGCGCATTTAATATTGTTAAAACATGTAATTTTGGGGGGATTCAAAAAAGAGTTTAACTTTATGAAAATTTTGGTTTAAATATAACTTTTTTCGCCTAATTTCAATTTTCATTATTTTGAAGATGCAAGCTTTAACCACAAATTTTGATTATTACTCCTTAAAAAGAGAATAGGTTTCTGTTAATTTAAAGAACCGTGGACGGATTTGGCGGCTTTTTGAAAATGTCGCCAATTTTAAACGATATAACAAACCTCTGTACTTGCCGAGATGATTGCCATATCGAAATGACTCGAAGAAAACTTCAGAATAAATTATATGCATTATAGCTTTGAATAGATTAACAATTCGAAATTGCCAATGCAATTTCTAATTTCGTCTAAGTCTGCCATAGTACCAATTTTTCGGGGTTACCAGATTTGGCGTAAAATTGTTGGCCATGATTCCTTAGTTTAACTCGTGTTTAAGATACTTATATCTTCCAAAACTTTTTCTATCTTCTTCGTAGTCGTATTTTGTTAAAGTGTGAAATATATTACGATTCGTATGTTTTTCAAAATCAAGAACAAAAAGGGATTTAATTTAACTCAATTTAAGACTTTAAATTTAGCAATTCCCCCTCCCTGCAAAACCCAGATTTCCAGTTTTATAAAAAAAACCAGGCTTTCTTGAATAAAAAGTTTATACAACTTCACCCTATTTAAACGTCAATCATGCATTCCGCTGCATGCAAAAACAGCATTTAAAAAACATTTCCCAATGTTAGGGGAAGATAGGCCGCACTTACGTATTCAGAAAGCTAACTCGGTTTGATCGGCATTTTAAAGGCGGGCAAAAAATACAGCGGCATAAGTTATTCGCATTAAGTGCGAGCATTCTAAAGTTTGGCAATGCTCTTTACATGTTTCTTCGGCTTTTATAAATAAAATAAGTAAAGTAGCGAAAATAGGCATAAGAGCCATGGAATCGTATTGAGCCGTAATCTTGCCGTGACGCTGATGTAAATGTTTGAAAAATAAACTTTTATTTTACTTAATGCAGGGGAAAAAAGTTTTTAGTTGAGCCTTTTAACTTTAAATGGTATTTAGAAATATACGTGGGTTTGGTTTTCTCTTAAGGTTTATCCCCTTAAGTTTCTGCTTTTGACACTGTAAACTCTCTTGGAAATGTTTAGAGAAACGTTTTAGATGTCTATTTCTTCCAGTATTTTGTTAGAATGTAGCTAAGTGCTTCGTTAAAAATTTATGCTTCATTCGAGTGTGGTTTTTAACTTTTAACTTTATATTTAGAGAGTTAGGAATTTTTTTAAACATATTTTTATTTGTATTGTTTTTTTTTAATATTTGGACTTTCTTTATACATCAAAATAATGTATGAAAGATATGGTTTTAACATATATTTAATAATTTCTGCAAAGAATATTTCTTCTTCAAAGAGACTTCAATAACCCGTATTGTGTCCTGCAGATTAACTTTCAGGTTAAAATATTAACGTAAAAAGAATAAGTTAATAATTATGTCATCTCAGCAAAATCCCAGTATTTTTTTTATATAAGGAGAGTCTAAAATATGATATCAGTTATAAAATGTTATTTGCGCGATAATTATTTCCGTAATTGCGAAAAAATATAAGAAATAATATGATATGTAATATTATTAAAATTTTAACCGGCAGTTTCAACTGAAAATTTTCACTGTTATGCAATTATTTACAGTTTTTAATCAAATATAAGAATTATATAGAAACTACACTTAAAAATTCTAATGCTGTCAGCAACATTTTGCAATAAAGCGTTAGATATATATTTCAGCAAAGTAGACACTTTCTTGTTTGCTGACATCCCCAAATTACTTGTGGGGAGTTCTAGTTTTTGGGTATTTTTTCGCCAAGTTAATAAACAGCTTAAAAAAGCATTTAATTTCTTTCAATAAAGACTTAGGAATAAATTCCTAATTCTGCCCTGTAAAATAATGAAAAATATTCATGATTTATTATACAGGGGAAAAGTACATATATATTTCAGCTTGTGTGCTTGATCAGAGACCGCTTATATAAGCCTTTGTCAAGTTAGACAGACACAGAAAGAATTTTTACTGTCACGGAGAAAGAAAGTACACCCACGACGAAGGCGGGAATCGAAACCGCACTCGTTACAGCGCACAGACTGCTAGCGTAATGGTCCAAACCACTCGGCCATTCGGACCCCAATTATAATATAGAAACTAGGGTCTATTAAATTAAAGAAGTGTTAAATGTCATAGGTATTTTTTTTAATTTGGTTTTTAAATACGAAAAAGTGTTTATTTTCACATGTATTGTTTTAACGCACGATACAAAGGCAGGAAAATACTTTTTTTTGTAATATAACATGACTTTTCGGTTTCAGTCTACAAGTTCTATTTGAGGATATATTCAAGATCCATGTGCGTCCATTACTTTTCTTAGACAGACACTTACAAGATGATGGCTAAAATGAGAGTTGTACTGTGTTTTTTTGCTATGGAGCAGTTAATAATTGAAATTGAGCTTACAATTACAAATGATTGAGGATAATCCATTATAAAAATCTAATTTAAACCTCCAAACCGGTACAGATGCATGTAGGAAGTTTTCTATTGTTAAAAATATTGTTCAGTAGAACTCCATATATTCGAGTCTATGAGGATTGCTTTCCATTTGGAAAAATAAAAAATGAGGATATTCAAATTTTTTTTCTTTAAAGAACTTATTAATAATTTATTGTATGCATATCTAATATGGGAAAAGAAACTACTTTCACAGAAAAATAGCTTTCAATTAAATTGAAAGGAGTCCGTTTACAATGAATATATGAATTTACAGAGACGAAAAATATTATGGCTTGTTTTGCGTGGGATATGCAACAGCTCTGCAGTCTTGTTTTCATTTTCTTCGAATTACGTTTGTTGATATGCGAAATTGAGTTTTCTAAGAATTAGTTAGTTGGTATATTTTTTAAGTTACAACTTCTTGCTGTGGGTTGTTTAAATCATTAATCAAGGAAAACTTGCATTAAAAAAAGTAGGAAGTTTAGAAAAATAACAACAATAAAATATTCTTAGAAAACTCACTTTGGAATATCAAGGCAAAAGTAATTCGCTAAAAATGAAAGCAAAATCACGGAGCTGTTGCCAGATCCCTGGTGAAACAAGACCATTGGACATCGGATAGTCAAAAAGCGAATAGTTGAAGTTCGACACGACCTTCTTGCAATCTTGGCGACATTATCTTTGTATCGGCGACAAAGTAGAAACTAATGTCAAAAACACCCAATAACTGGGATTTCTCCTACTTGTTACCAAGAGAAAATTTCTGTCCCATCTCTCGACCGAGATGGATCCTGGCAAAACTGCCACTAGCTTCTGCCCTGTAATCGATTACTTCCTTCTTGTGTGTCGTCGCCAGTAGACAACGTATCATTTTCCCCGCGCCTCTCACCATTGTAGCAGTCGACGAGCAAGTTTGACAAACGTGGAAGTGATGTACACTCTTAAAAAAAAAGAGTGATTTTAACTCAGTCTGTACTTAGGTTAGGTTAGGTTTGAATTATCGTCGCACTAGAGCTATACGAGGGCTATTGGCGACGGGAGTTGTATTTTAGAACGACAGTCAGGGGACGAGCCAACACCTGAATAGGCACCCAACGCAACCGTTAAGGGCGACATCGTACGCAGCGTTAGGACTTTGAAGTATATTTCACGTGCACTCCCTTAAGCCAGTAATCCATTCACGCTGTAGCTATGCTGTAGCTGGATTTTGCGACGTTATTTGCTGTATCTAGCATGGATGGAAGTTTCTTGACTTATGGGTTATTTCTCTCAATAAAAAGTAAACAAACAAGAATATTAAGTTAAAAACCACGGACAATTAAAAACTAAATGACTCTTATGACTGCTCATGTCCGAAACAAATTTACAGCTTAGATATCGCTTGGAAAACGATTCAAAAATCCAGCTTCAGAAGTACAGCTTTGACCACGCGCATGCGTACTAGTGACAGTTACTTCACAAAATCCAGCTACAGCATAGCTACAGCGTGAATGGATTACTGGCTTTACACGGGGTATTATTCGTCGGACATTTTTCGCTGCACGGGCCGTTTATAGGTCGGCAGCTATTTTGGCGATGCCCTGACCCGAACCTGGGACCATCCGCATGCTAGGTGAGTGCTTAACCGACTGGGCTCCCCAGCCCCCGTCAGTCTGAGTCTGAGTTAATTTTCACTACTTTCCAGTGTCGAAAATGCACTTCCCCTATAGGACTGGATTTCACTCCTTTGTTTTGTTAAACCTATGAATGGATTACTCCAAACGAGCGAGTTTAACTCAGTTTGAATGAGTTTTCACTCCTTTCCAGTGTCGAAAATGCACTTCTCCTATAGGAGTGGATTTCACTCCTTTGTTTTAAGAGTGTAGGGTTTTGGAATTGTACAAATTAATTGGGCCGTTTCGGATGACGTAGTTTTCAGTTTTCATTGTTGACTTCCGCGATTTAATTTGCTTTATCGGTTTTAATCTCAATAATGAGTAGTAAAAATCGCGGATATTTGTTTCATAGGATATCTTCCATTTAGTATTTTTTTGGTTGGTTGGTACATGTATTTCTGGATTGAGTGATTGATCAGATACATGTTTATAAACTCGTCAAGTTAGACAGACACAGTCAGAATTTTTACTGGCACACAGAGAGAGAAATTACACCAAGGCGAAGGCGGGAATCGAATCCGCACCCGGTACAGTGTGCAGACTGTTATCGTAATGATTGGAGATCTTAACCGAGCCCCTTTTTTGGTATTTAGAAAAAACTGTTAGAAGAATTACCGTTAAATTACACAACGTAAAAAAGAATGGTAAGAGAACTAAGACGACGAAACGAACAGTAAAAGAAAATAAAAAAATTCGCTTTATATTCGCTAATGTTGCGGTGTTATAAAAATATACACCACAACATTATTTAACACATTTCCGAGAGAGATATTTCTTTATATTTAATTGAAATAACTAGATCAAATGTAATTCCAGAAAGCATAAAAATCCGCTACAATATCGCTGGAATTGATGCGACACTTTACGTGAATAATGCCCATTGGGACAGGTCCAATTAGGAAAATAACAAATTCGGCAAATAGGATATATTCAAAAAATTTTGTAAATTAAAAAATTACGAAATGTATTTTGGAAAGTTGGAAGGAATTATTTTTTGGGAAAAGTTCTAAAAAAAATACGAAAAAACAACACTTTGAAAAGTCGAGCTTATAGATGAATGAATGGTTGGAACAGAATACCATTTTAGTTCGGATAATTGGAGTTGTACTGTACTTTCAGTCTGCTTTTCGATATTATTATTACTTTTTTATTGCTACAATAAAGTAACAACGATTCCATTTCAAGGAAATATTGGAGAAAAAAATACAGATATGGGAATACTGCATGTCTATATGCTGCAGGGTTTAAAATATTTGAAAAGTTTTCTTGACTGATCAACAAATTGTTAAAAATCGACTTGCTTCGATAAAAATTTTGCTTGTCCAAAATACTACTATTTTTACTTTCGCATGATACTACTTAAATATTAACCAAACATTATCAATGTATAAACTGTGCAGATAATTAGCTTGACATAATAATGAAATAGTACAATTATCAACTGTGAGATATTTTTCAAAAATATTTAGCTTAATTCTGAAAAGAAATCGAAAACTAAAATATTTACTTGCTTGTTCAGGCGAGTTGAAAAAAATAATACCTACGAATATTTACTTACCTCAGGCAAGTCAGGGAATAGATTTTTCTAACCCTGTTATGACGTTTTAAATTTTTTATTCCCTTACCAAAAAATTTATGTTCTTGACACTATGAAATTTATTATTTAAAATAAGCAAAATTAGAAACCCCTTTGTAAGAAAAAGAATCAACTATTTTTTATTTGTTTCATTATGTTTATTTTAAACTCACAATATAACTAATTACTCTATGTATGTAGTACACTCTAAAAAAAATCTGTAAGGTTACTAAGAATTCTCAAGGAAACTCAGCTTCCATAAGTTTTTTTAGTAATGTTACATAAGAAATATGTGTATATATTACTAATTAAAGCTTAGTATCCAATACAACCATTTAAATTGCAAGCATACTATAAAAACTTCAGTAAACGTTACAAGATATATTCTAGTAATCAATACATCCACTTATGTAGTATCTTTACTAGGAAAACCTTAGTAACTAGCAGTTTCAAAAATGTTAATCAAGAGGGCGCCACTAATTTTCTGTTAGTCAGGTATTATTTCGACTTTTCTGGAGCAGGTCGGAGGACAGATCTCGCAACCTCAAGATCCGCTCGGTCGTCTTGCAACGAGAAGTAGCACGTTTGTCCACGCGGTTATCGGGACATGTACCCAAGTACTCGTGTGACGTCGAATATGACGTGATTTTTTGGTCATAAAATGCCCCTAAATTGACGTCATTTTTTTGGTGACAATGTCCATTTTGAAGACGTGATATTCGACGTCAAATAATGACGTTAATCTGACGTGAATAAATGACTCTTTTGTGACCATATGACGTGAACTTTTCGTTAACAAATAACGTGAATTTCACGTGAAAAGTGGACATGAATTTCACGTGATAAGTGGACGTGAATTTCACGTGATAAGTGGACGTGAATTTCACGGGAAAAGTGGACGTGAATTTCACGGGAAAAGTGGACGTGAATTTCACGGGAAAAGGGGACGTGAATTTCACGGGAAAAGTGGACGTGAATTTCACGGGAAAAGTGGACGTGAATTTCACGTGACAATACGACACGCTTTTCACGTGATAAATTGACGTTAATTTTAAGTGACCAAATGTCACGCTTTTCACGTGATCAAAAGACGTTAAGTTTACGGGATCATATGACGCTATTTTCACGTGATCAAATGACATTAACCTCACGTGACTATATGACGCGATTTTCACGTGATTTTTTTTATTTCTATGTAATTTTAGTCATGGTGTAAAACAAAAATTTGTTTAAAATATAATACAATATTTTGAATTACAGAGATATATCATTTTCAAAACATATTGTCCTTAAAAAGAAATTTCTAAATTAATGACTGTTAACATTCTATTCATAAGTCATTAATTAAAAAAAAAAATTCTACTTACTTTGAAAAAGATATTCCTCATAACTTCAAAATATTCAATAATATTTTAAACAAATTTGTATTTTACACCATGATTGAGATTGCATATAAATAAGATGAGAAAAGAAAACTGAAATTCAAAAACTATTTAGTACATAATTAAGAATTTTAAAATGATATTCATTTTTATTTGCTATTACTATTTTGCTATATCTATATTTGCTTTACTATTTTTACTTTAATGAACATTTAGAGCTACAGATAGGCAATTATAAATCTTGATATTTTAAATAAATACAAAATCATTTAGAAGCAAAACATTTTTATTTGAAAAAAAAATAAACAATTGAAGACATAACTGATTTCATAAACAGACTTTCAAGGAGAAACTGAAAAAGAAAAAATATGTTGTAAATATATTATAAAAACTGTAAATATATATTCTCAGTATAACTTTTTTTCACATAATAACCTTGCCCATCTAAAATAAATCTAATCAAATATTCAAAGGATTATAAATGTAGTTGTTTTTTTAAAATATTTTCTATATTTCCATAAAAAGATTCAATAACTTTGTCTTTACATTTTAAAAATGGAAAAGTTTATTTTTATAACCGCAAAGTATAGATTACACAAAATAAATAAAAAAATGTTAGAATACTATTTAACTGCTTGACTGACATAAAATTCAATGAATTGAACCGGGAAAATGTGTCGAGTATTTGATTTATGGTCCAATTTTTATGTTTTAGATCAGGAGTTCGCAACCTTTTTGCACATGCATACCACTTGACTTTGAGAAATTTTGGCGTACCACTTGATCTTAATATTTTAATAAACATACAATATTTCCTCTTTTTGAATCAAATTCCCAAGAAAAATTATATTTAATGGTTAGATACTTGTTTATTTATAACATCCTTTTAATAAAAGAGAAGTAAAAAATGGTATTAATTTACAGTTTTATTTATTACCTATAGGTCTACAACCATACAAATAAAAAGTTAGTGCAAACTCAGCAAAAAATTAATCATCATACAAAATATACTTTTATAGTCTTTAGTGCGAAAATTGTTGTTTGCCTTTGATTAAAACATCAACATTAGGAGTAATGTGGAACTTATCTTCAACACTTATTATGCTTCTATGTTTATTTACAAGAGTTTAGAAAATCCACTTTCATACAAGTAACTCCTAACAAATGGCATAAAAAATGCTTGAGGGAGTTCAAAGGGCACTCTGTTTTACATCTGATCCAGAATTTAATTAAAGATATATCTTTAAAATAATTAAAACTATCAGGGTTCGTACTCTATCTATGATAGTGAAATTCAGGAGTTTCTAAGGAGTACAGCGATGTAACTTCAGGAGATTACGGGAAATAAATTTGAATATGTGTGTGTTTATTATTGTATTGGTCTAGGGACTTAGACCGAGAATGAAGGAAACAAGGGGTGTAAATGTTGTGAAAAATTTGAGACTTCGGTGTAAAAGCCAACCTCCCTTTTGGGGGAAGAAATCGCCTTCCTTTTTGGCAATGTTTTAAATTTTCGTGACTCTTGTTTTAAATTCATGACTTTTTCGACCGGCAGACATCCGAATAAAGTATGAGAGAAAACCGTGTGAAAAAGGAGAAAAATGATTCATGTTAATTTTATTCAGGAAAGGGCAAAATATCAGGAGATGATACACAATTTTTAGGAGATATAAAGGCCCTTAAAAAATAAAATTTAGGAGTTTTTTAGGAATTTCAGGAGGCGTACGAACCCTGTACTATGTTTGCATGCTGACTGCTCATGCCTATAGAAGCTAGTAATAGTATCATGTAGCCACATCACTCACTGAACTATCTGAAATTTCCCATCGTACCACTCGGAACTACTGTTTTAGATTATGATAGGGATCTGAATTAAAGTTGATAATAAATTTATACTAAACTTAAATGAGTAAAAATACAATGCTAATTTGATTTCATTATTCACATCCCACTGTTGTTTATTTTACAAAAAAAAAAGGATAACTTTTTATAAAAAAATATATCAGTCTTTTAATTCATCTTGGAATACCTTTATATATTTAATATTTAAAAAAAAAAACATTGCATTTAAAGCATTTTTTAACTTCTATAAAAATACTGTCAACAAAAATGAAACACTTTTACTTCTTTTTAACAATGTTAAAAAGTCAATACATATCAAGTATTAGGGAGAAAAAACCCATTTAACACATTACAACTCTTAGAATTTCACTATTATTTTTTAAATTTTGAATGGCCTTAAATCATATATTAAAAAAAGACAAAAAGAAAAGTGAATAAAATACTCATTTTACCACGAGATATTATAACAATTTATTTGACAAGATAGAAGTTACATTAATGTTAAATCAAATATTTTTTTTATTTAAAAATAAATACAATTAATTTTACGAAACCTAAGTTTTTCTTGCAAAAGACAAAATAGATATTCAATGTAACGAAAAGAACAGATGAAGAGTTTTCCTCCAAAATATAAATTAAATTTATGTCATTGGCAGTATAAAATATGATATTTCATGCATGGTTCACCACAATTCCTATTTGAGTATTTTTAATAAACCTTTCAGGTCCAACTCTTTATTTTTTATTCGAAAAATCTAAAATTTATGAAATAGATTCATTATGCATCCAGAATGAGATATGGTAAAAAACAGGAGTAAAAAGAAATCTTAATTTTTTAAACCAAATTTTAAGGAGGGAAAATTGAAATCATAATTTTTTAATAAATTATACCAATAATGTTTCAAAACTTTATATTGCAAATTTAGTTCAAATCATTTTCAAACATCTTAAAATGCAAGCATGAAGAATTTAGGGTCAATATATTTAATAAAATTGCTTATTGTGAATTTCATTTTACCATGTTTTCCATATTTTCATTTAATTAAAACAAACGTCATTTAACTCTTCCAATGACATGATTCTGCCATCTTTCTTATGATAAATAAGTGCAAGCTTAAGTTAGTAAGAAAAAACAGCAAGCTGATGATTTCAAATGGAATCATATCGGGTGAAAAGGTTTAAGGGGTCATAGGAGTCTTAAAAATGTGCAGAGAAGCTACTACAAAGTAGTTTGATCTATCATGTAACTTTTTAACTACTCAATATATAAGTACAATTTTTTTATATGTAATTCTACAAGATTTATTTAATAAAACAAATTTTAAAATTTATGAAACTTTAGCCAAAACTAAAATAAATGATATTAAACATAAACAGGGTGTCTACCAGATTTGTCAAATCTAATTTCATGACTTTTTCTTGACCTTTTCAGAAACTTTTACAACCGTTTAAATGATTAAACCATTAAAGAAAAAGTTACAAAGACAAACCATAAAATAATACTCGATGCAATACAGAGCAAATTCAAGCAGCTGTTGCATCATACGCTTATTAGAGGAAGAGGGAAAAAATTACTTTTCAAGGACTTTCCCAGAAAAATTAAGGACTACAAAATACTAACAATATAAATTCTGGGGAAAATTCGTCTTTTTTGACATTTTTTAAAATTTTCATGACCTTTGCTCTAATTTTATGACTTTTTAAGGACTTTCTTGACCTTTTTTTGATTTCATGACTTTCCTGATTTTCTTGACCGTTAGACGCCCTGATAAAGCTATTTGAACACATTGGGATTAGGCTTGCGCGGCAAATTTTGAGGTCAAATTGAACAAATGACCAAGAAAATGACTTTATATTGTACAAATATGTACAAACAAAGACTTATTAAAATTGAGTTGAGAATTTAGTTATAAGAAATAATTTTAAGAAATTTTTTCTAAAAAAATTAATAATTTTTTTAAATTTGGATATTAATTTTTTTTAAAAATAATTTCTAATTAAAATTGAGCTGAGAATTTAGGTATAAGTCTTTGTTTGTACATATTTGTACAATATAAAGTCATTTTCTTGGTCATTTTTTCAATTTTGACCTCAAAATTTGCCTCGCAAGCCTAATCCCAATGTGTTAAAATAGCTTTATGTTTAATATCATTTATTTTAGTTTTGGCAAAAGTTTCATAAATTTTAAAATTTGCTTTATAATAAATAAATCTTGTAGATTTACATATGAAAAAATTATACTTGTATATTGAGTAGTTAAAAAATTACATGAGAGATCAAACTATGCTTTGTAGTACCTTCTTTGCACATTTTTAAGACTATTATGACACCTTAAACCATTTGCTCCTTTTATTGTTTGAAGCAGTGTACTAGTTTTACTAACTTACTAAGAATTATGCACTTCTGAGATACCGCATAGTTTAACCAATACCTTAAAAAATGTTCCTAATATCACATATCTGCGTTGTTCCCAAAATTTTGCTAAACTCTGATTTCAGCATCTCTAGGATGACCAGACATTCAGTATTTTATTTAACAATACAGTAATATAGTTGAAAAAAAATCAGTATATTTTTAAAGAATAATAACGCAAAAACACACTTTAAATTATAAAGTGTAATTTATAATAATAAAAAAAGTGTTAAATATAACATAAATCCCACTATTATTTCAAAATAAATATCAAAATTTTTTAAGGACTCAAATTTCTTTTTGTTGAACTTTAATCATAATTTATCATTTATACAAATAACACAAAAAAAACCCTAAATAAAATTCAAAAATATAACACAAAAACTTCTATTAATGCAATGTACATTGATTTTTTTCTATTCTAAAGTTGTATTTATAATTTATTTAAACAAAATGTTTTGGACTTAGTCACAATCAAAGAGTAATAATCTATAAAAGGTTAGTTAATTGCCACAAAAAAAAAACCCTCAAAATTATTGATTGAAAAAATATGTACTTAAGATTCATAATGAATAAAATTTGAGAAAAACAATCTTTCTTTAACCATGTTCTGTGTTTGAAAAAAAAACCCGAGTGTGTATAAGAAAGTAAAAGTTTGGCAATTCACAGTGTTTGGGTTAGTTGTTGCATTTTTTATTAGTACCATTAAGTTCTTTCTTAATGTGTGGCACTAGAAATTATATATTTATGAGGAAAAAACAAACTTACATGCTGCATATTTTAAAAGAAACAATTTATGAATTTGATAGCAAATATGTAGTGGACCATCTTGTAAAAAAAAAAATAACTTGGACCCGATCGATGGAGCTTTTCAAGGATTTGGCAAAAATTAACATCAGGTGCATGTTTGGCAACATATAAATTACACTATTTAACAATTATACTTATTTAACAACTTACTTAGTCCTCTTCGTGCCCTGTGACACATAAGGCTTGGCCATCCAGCCTGGTTCCTCTCGTCCTTGACCGATGAACTTGTCGATGATTCCGAAAAAAAAAAGACATACATTAGAGATTTGAAGTTTAAAATTAGCTAGCTTTACTTATTTTTACCAAGGCTACTTGCAAGTCAAACTACTTGTTGAGGTTTCCAGTAATTTCTGGAGAAGGGGTTAGACTTGACTTTTAGTAAATAACTACCTTTTTAAAAAAAACTTTACAATAAACTTGGGGTAAAATATTGATTTTGCATGCGGACAAGAATCAAACCAAACATACAAAAAGTTGTTAAATCAAAACAAGCACAAGTTTCTCATTAGCTTGTTGCAACGTAAACCCATACTAGAATTAAAATTATGTATTAATATCATAAAAAAGTTTAAATGGAAATTAACCAAGATAATAAGTAAAATAATATGTGCCGATTATTTTCTTCCATTCTAGTTGGTAAAATTATTGTATAAAACATTACTTAAATATATATTTTTTTATTTAAAAAAAACATTTTGCCACCTCCCTAGGATCCCTTCGCTACCCCCCAGTGGATTGCGACCCACCGGTTGAGAACCACTGACCTAACTGTTCTTCAAAGAGAACTAAAATTAAACAAACAAAACAAAGTTTTTTTTATTCCAATTGAAAAGTTAGTTTAAAGGAGTTACATTTCAAAATAAGTTCATGGCAGCCTTTGGAAAGTAGCAAAATTTTTCATTACTTTGTTAACATTGAAAGTAACTCAGTTCAGTTTTACTGCTTTTTTAAAATGCAACGGTGTAACTTTAAAAACAGCAACCGTTAGAAGAGTAACACGTTACTCCAAGCCTAGCTAGAAAATTCAGCCAAAATCTACAACTAATATTATCACGAGAATCATTTTTAAGGTCAGTTACTCAAAAACTAAGAATCTGTAAACAAAAAAAATGAAATTGCATCCTATGTTGAGTTAATTTTGCTATACTAAAACCGACCTTACGTTTTCGGCAGAGAAATGTACTGCACGGAAGAAACTGGGTAAACAACTCAGCTGGCGCCGAAATTTCGGCTACTCTGATTGGCTGCTCCTTTGATCCTGATATTCGTGCGCCCTTTAACTTCAAAATCGAAGGAAAAATAACTAAAATTACACTCTAACTGAAACTAAACTAATAAAAATAATAAATTTATGTCTTGAAATAATAAATAAAATTGTTTATTGAATGTGAAGCACCTTTTTTTATTCGATTCTCGCACTCGAAAATGAGAACTATTTACCCTTTTTCTCATAGAACATTTGTATACTGCAAACTTAAAGTTGGTTTTACTGTAGCTTAACATTATGTGCTTCTGAGATCATGCCGAGGTTAAAAAAATACTATAGATTAAAAAATTATGCTTTTTTTACTTGAGACGTGAGTAAAAGATTGATACATTAAAAATGCAGCTTACATTTTATCGAAGTCAAGGCATCTAAAAGGTCCTCTTAGCAGCGTGCTATAGGGTTGCCAACGGTCGATCTGCGGAAGCGCAGCCTTGATTGGTATCTTGTGTCCTTCTTTGGTTCCTTGTGGAAACAAAATGTGAATAAGAATCACAAAATTATTAGTGTGATCACTGAATTAGATTGGTTCACTTGAAAAATTCCACCGGTCACTGATTACACAAGCTATGGGCAAAAACTGTCACCTTGAAGCACGGTCAAGTAACAAGGATAACACTGGGATAGCCGTTGAAACGACATCTTATATGGCATCAGAAAATTGTACTATGCAATAGTTACTAGCCCTTTTGTATTTAGTAAAAACTAGCCCTTTGAACAGAGTTCCAGCAAGTGGTACTAATTGCTACCAGTAACTATTCACTGGTACAGCTGTGGAAATAAAAAAGTACCCACTTGAGGTTATTTCATCCGTTAGTCACCCTATACAATCGGACCTTTTTGAGATTGTGTACAATTAACATTCTGAGTTAATTGCACGTTACAAAATTTGCATAAGGGGCCGTCTTCATATTAAAAATATTGCGATCTTTGAAATTTCCAATGGCAACACCCCTTTTTGAATCCATATTTCAAATCTCTGACCTATGTTAATACGAAATGCCAAATTTTGTTAGTTTTTAAGCATTATTAGAGGAGTTAGAGACGCGCAAAGTTAAGGTCCCATAATGTTAAATGAGTTGCACATAAAAAACTATCCCGATCTATAAATAATTAAGATAATGAAACGAATTTTTTACTGTAAAGAAATTATAATAACCCAAACAAAATGCATTCAATATTGGGGTATTTAAAACAATTTTTATATTTTTAAATAATTATTATATTAATTTTTTTAAAAAATATGAATAGAAACCCCTTAATATTTTTAAAGAAATAAATTTAAGACAAGAAGATTAAGCGAAATCCCAATTTTAAAATTTTTTTATTCATAATTTGTTGAGTAAATTACAAAATACCTTTTAATTACCCTTTAGGGGACTGTGTATAAGATTACGTGTGTAATTGATAAATAAAGACGGCATTGCATGCATGCTTGCTTGTCATTTTAGAGATGGTCCCCAAAAGGTCCACAAGTGATTCGATTGAATAACTCGTCAAATATTCATCCAAATGTAACAAAAACTTAGATTTAAGGGTTTTCAAGAGTGCTTAACATTTCTAAGTTATTAAAATTGGGTGTTGCTATTGGAAATTTCAAAGATCGAAATATTTTTAATATGAAGACGGCCCCTTATGCAAATTTTGTATCGTGCAATTAACTTAGAATGTTAATTGATCACAATCTCAAAAAGGTCCGATTGTATAAGGTGACTAACGGATGAAATAACCTCAAGTGGGTACTTTTTTATTTCCACAGCTGTACCATTCACTTGTTAAAATTAGTCCAGAACACAAACATACATACTTATGTGGCATTTAACCATTTAATAAAGCAAGTTACTAGACTTAAAACAAGCTAATACACATAAAATGTTCAGTGATTAACTAAATCATTATGTAAACAATACAGTAGCATTTTTTCAAAACAAAACATTTTTTTTCTGTAAATCTATTATACGAGAATTCTTCTAAAGGTAAAGTTAGATTACCACTAACACTGTAAAACACGAGTTAAGTAATAAAAATACAATGATTCATACATTTTTGTCAGTATAATAGGCCTAATAAAAATGCATTCAGGTTGGCCTTGTCAAAACGCATACGTTGGTGAAACGAAAAACTCAGTGCTAAATACTATACAAAAACTAATTAGAAAAATATGAGTATTGTGAAAACAAAGTTAGAAAATACAAACTTACTTCACCGTCTTCCGAAAACTTAACTTACTTCGGCGTCGGCCGAGATGCCAACCAAAATAAAATGGCGAATGGCATTGGCGACGCCTTGAATGATCCCGCGCTAAATAGAAGGAAGTGACGTCACCGGAAATTCGTACTTTTGTTGACGACCGATCGACGTGAATTATGGCGTCACTTTAGTCAGTTTGGTCATTTTGCGACCAACTACTTGGCGTCTTTTGCATCACGTCATTTGGCTGACAAAAAAACGACGCCGAAAATGGCGTCATTAAAGGACGTCAACTGAACTGACAAAAAATTGACGTCATTTTTTTCGTGATTTTTTACTTGTTGACGTCATTCATAAAAATATGACCTTATTTTCACGTCATATTTGACGTGACACGAGTACTTGGGTAGATTCTTTGCTTGTAAATAATGAGGTTAAAATCTTGATCGATATAAAGCTTTCGGATATGAAGTTTTAGAAATAATTTAACGCAATTTGTATGTATGTGCTAAAATAAAAAAACCCCACGTTTTTCGGTTTCTCATCGTTGTGATATCGATTAGTCATAATTTTTCGATGAAACGTACATTGATTGAATTTTCACCTTTGACCGATATCGAATCAGACTTTTATCTCTTAGTCTCATACATTTTCAATTTACGGATGCGATCACCGGTTAGTTTTTGCTAAATCCGATGGCCGATCGAACAAATTTCGAGAAACAAAACAATGCAACAAGGGAAAACGCATATCTCAAAAAGATAGCCAGGTGGCGCTGTAAGCGTTACATCAATTTACTTAGTATTTCTTAGTATTGCTACAGTAGTTTCTTTAGGTTACAGATGATTTTCTAGTAAATGGTGTTTTCCTGTAAAGTTACTAAGTAATCGTTAGTAAATTCAAGCCAATTTTTTTACAGTGTAGTACGTCTTACTCTATGTATGTAGAGATGCGATGGAGATCAACACAAAATCAATTCAAAATGCCCTTTTTCCAAGTGAAATCATGATCGCTCCCATAACACTTGGCTAATTATTTGATGCTAGGTTTCATGCAATAAAATTAATAACTAACAATTTAAACCATTCATACAAAGGAAATATTAGAACCTTGTTCTAGTTAAGATTTTGCACAAAAATATAAAACTGTTGTCCGAAACATATTGTTAATTTTAGAATTTTAATGATTTTAAGATTATCCACGAACAAAATAGACGTTCAGCAATGTGGTGTTGAGCGTATTATCAATTTCCCAAGTTTCTCAATTTTATGTTAAATACCATATTTTACACAAAATAAATAAAGTCACAGATGCATTTTAGTCAAGCCAACGAAACCCTCTGTTTCATTCCGATATGAGAAACGTATCTGTGCAAGTTAGAACATCGGGAGAACATTGGGCTTCATGCTGGGGTTATTCTGGATGTCATCCATTATTCTTTTTTGTCTTTAACGCGAAACATTTTTTTCACAAGTTTGAAGCATTCATATTTTTTTTTAATATTTGTTAAATAATATTTAGATACTCGGCGTTGCACTGTTGTATCCTTAATCGGGGACATAATATTTTTAAAACTTTGAAATTTTATTTTGTGCCAACCCCACAACAAATTACGACGCTAATGAACAAATCAGGCCCTATAACTTAGTTATACTTTTGAGAATGTGAGTTTTGCAATTGGACCCTTTAAAAAATGGTTTTTTACACGCAGTTTTGCTAATGTATCTTTCTCAATCACAACTTAGTAATAAGTGACAAACGTTATGTCAACGGCAAATTTTCATCAAAGCACTATATTTTAAAATAATGTTAGCTATCTGGTGGTGAGACTGGAAATAAAATTAGGTCATTTGTTTTGCTGAAATTTCAGCTGTCCCACCCCTCCCACCGTCCCAATCCTCCCTCCTCTCCCCTACATGTTTTATTAATTATACTCTAACAAGGTCTACATAATATTTTGATTACTTACTTAACAATAAATACTTAAATTCATACTAACACCAATAAGTGCTTAACTATATCAGTACGTTATCATCTGCTATTAAAAAAAAATCTTAGTATTTTTGAAATGTTAAATGTTTGAGAGAATCAATGTTCAATGTTTAAATGTCAATTAAAGAGAATTTTCTATTTGTTAAAATCATTTCAATTCTATTTGTTAAAAAAAACTATCACTCACTTGTCAAACAAAATTGTTGTTATATCTTTGGTAGTGTAACAAGAAAGTAATTTATACAAATTTGAAAAATGCACTCCCAAAATATTAAACAAAGAAGATTAGAAAAAAAGTTTGAATTCATTAACTCTAAAACTAGAAAAATTTAGTTTCTTCTAAGATAAATTCAAAAAAGCACTTAGAAAAAATCTAGTAAACATAAATAAACATAGTAAAAAAGTTTGTTCGGTCTTAAAACTGGTGACAGATATTGATTACTTTTTAAATTGGTCGAAAGATTCAGCATCAAAAGCAAAATTATTCTTTATTCTTATAAAAGAGAAACTCTCTACACTTGTGAGCAATTTAATTTTATAAATAACGACGCGTAATCAATATTTTGTGATTTATTACTTAAAGTATGGAAATCAAAGCTAGAGTTTCAATTGATCTGCAGAATGATATATATCTGGGTAAAGAATTCAGGATTTTATTCGAATCTTTTTTCGAAGACTATTTTAAAAGTAAAGATATCTCAATCCGAACTGTGCCCATACATCAGTTAAAGAACTCTTTGAGACATATACATCTTTATATTTGTTTGATAAAGCTGTATAGGAAATGATCCTCAACTTAAACTGTAAAAATTCCTGCAAAATTTGAATGCGGCTATTCTTTTTCATAAAAGTGTTGTAATGTTTATTTGGTTAAACTAAAGAATCGTGACCGGATTTGGCGTCTTTTCAAAAATATTGCCAGGTCGAATGACCTGATCGCCCCTCAAGAATTTTTTGCCCCCTTGATGACACAAATATCGCCCACTTGGAGGCGATCGCCACCAGGTTGGGAACCGCTGCCCTACACAAATACTCGAAAAACAGTTTGTTGAAATATTAATTAATAAAGGGTATATGGTGTTATTTTCAAAAAAGCGAAACATCTCAGTGTTCGGAAAAAAACAAGACTTGTTGTTGTTTTAAAACGCAACAAAGAAGCAAAATTCATTTTCAACCAGAAACCAAAATTTATTGTTGTATTGTTATAAGCAAAGACACAATGAATTTTAATAGGAATAAATAAACTATTTAAAATTGTTTAGTTGTTTAAAGGCTTTTTTTTGAAACCTATTATTTGAAACACGACCAAGAAGCAAAATTCTAATTCTTTTTTCTATCAACCATTGTACATTGTGGACATAGATAAGTAAATGTAAACAATGTGCTTTTAAATATATACAAGAGGAATTTCTTGCAGGAGGCTGAATAATGGCTCTTGTTTAACTAATGAAAGATGTTAAATCGACGAATAAATGCCCTAAGGAAGGAAAATTTGTTTCCAAAATAATCAGAACGCTCCAAACATTAACTATTGTTGGCATACTGTGAATGAAACGCATGCTTAAAAGTAAAATTTATTCTAAATGGCTGCACTATATTCGATTAGTCACTTCGATTTTGAAACAACGTATAGTAATTAAAAAACAATTACAACAATGAAAAGTAATTAAAAAACAAGTGCAATAATGTAAAGTAATTAAAGAACACTTACAACAATGTAAAGTAACTAAAGAATAATTACAACAATTTAAAGTAATTAAAGAACAATTACAACAATTTAAAGTAATTAAAGAACAATGACATACTGACGATTTTTTGTACTAATTTTTGGTTTTGAAAATGCTACATTAGGTTGAGAGTTTTTTGTCTCCTGTTTTTTGTGACTATAAGTCCAATTAATATTTGTTCAAAACTTATTTTAACAGAAAAAGTCTATTGCATTTTTGTCTCACCAATGCAACGACATACAGTTGACCTTCTTAGTTGAAGAACGTTTTCCCTTTCCTTAAGAAAATATCTATCATTTTTTTCCTCTTAAGAAAGTTACTTGATATTTCAATTGAAAGAAGGAATATTTTTCATTGCTTTGGTTTCTTTGCTCGATACTCCAATGAGTTTTTTAAAGATTGGAACGCTTTTTTTTCATCCGTCTTATTTTTCTACCGTTTTATATATCGTCTGATTTTTTTTTATGTTGAAGTGAAGTGAAAGTATCGTCGACGCAGTTTCCTTTCCTTAGTGTTTTGACACGTTCGTTTTTTAAAATCTCTTCAACGAATTCAATTCAGTCCTTTAAACTTTTTTTTTATATTATTACTGATGGATATTATTAAAGAGAGAAGGAAATACTACGAATTCTTCTGATTTAGATGTAGCCGACGTGCTTAGAAGAGAAGCTATTTAAATGATTTATATGGAATATTGCATATATAAAACTATCCTTACTCTATAAAAATAAAAATGTATGCCTCTGTCTGTGTTCAGAGTTGAAGACTACTCTGGTTTAGTTCTTAATAAATTCAGTGTTGAACGTCATGAAATTTTGGCTAGTTTGCAATATTCCTACAGCGAATAACTCATTAAAACTTCTTCGGGGTACTTGACTTCTCGACTTCTGTATGTTAAATGGCATGTTTTACCTTCATATTTAGAAGCCAAGAAGTTTTCTTGGTACAGCTATGACATAATGGTTGATTTGTTAATTGACGACTTTTCAAATTTGCAGAATTTATGCTATAGGGGAGAGCAGGGGAATCCCACCACCTCGGGTAATGCCGCCACCCCTTGAATCTCGCCAGCGGTATGTGTGGGAGGGGGGCTGTGAGCGCTGACCTGTAGCAGGAAACAAAGTAATTTGTAGTATAGACGCTAATGGCCGTGCGGTGAGTAAAGTTATTTAAAAAATACGGTTTTTAGTGATTTTCATCTAATCTCGAGCCTTCTGAAATTAAGCGATAAGTGACTGCTATCTCTAAGTTAGATAAATCAGTTATATATCATTTAAAAGAGTAATTATTTTGCTATTTTATCACGTCGTTAGTTTGGACGCTAGGTTAACTACCTTTTTTTAAACAAGCCGTCTATGCCATTTTGTCTTACTGGGGTAATGCCGCCACATCACTCTGGGGTTATGCCGCCACATGCAAAAGGATGGCGGCATAATCCGTAAAATAGAAATTTCATATGTTGACTCTACAACCTATTAGTCTTCGTTAGAGATTCCACGTATCCGAAAAGAATAACTGAACTGATCAAATTGACCAACGAAACTTAAAAAAACCCTGCATAATTATAGCACCTGCACATAGAAAGTTAATAAAAGGGCTGCGCCCTGTACAATTTACCATTGCAAAGTTAATTAAACCTATTTTAGTTCGATATGAATTACTTTATTATGTAATTTTTCATTATATATAGATTATTTGCTTTGTTTAGTGATGTGGCGGCATAACCCCAGTGGTGTGGCGGCATTACCCCAGATACCGGGGTAATTCCGCCACTGTGCGAGCTTTAGAAAAATACATTTTTATTCAGTTTCTATTAAAGATTTAAATTAAAAAAAATTACCACAAGATATGTTATGAACTGTAGTATGCTATGCTCATTACAATTTACATTATTTGCAACATAATTCTGCATGAAAATTCAATTTCTCTTAAGGTGGCGCCATTCCCCTTCTCTCCTCTAACTATTGAGTTGCATGAAATATTCAATGGAATGTTTACTACACTTGGCCATTTTCGTTGTTGTTAACGTATAGCCAAATCGAGATCGGCCATTATCACATCTGTTTCGGATTTCCACAAATAAAATTTGACTAATTAACCCTTTCAGTCCCAATGACAATTTTGCATCATAATTTCAGAACTTTTTTTCTGATCGTATACAGCCATTTATGATATCAAAAAGCACATCATTCGAAACTTTTTTCGATCAGTAAATATTTTCTATTAATCTCAATAGATGTCAGCCCAAATATTTTTTTAAATTATGATCAGAAACATGATGATGCCAAATGGCTTCACTGGGTCTGAAAGGGTTAGAATCCTGACTCTAAGTTTATGACTTGTATTACCTAATGAAATGGAAATGTAAACTCATTATTTCTTGATGCTGTGATCAGTTAAACTAATACGTACTAGCTAACAGAACCAGACTCATATTGTAGAGAGAGAGAGAGCAAACAATTAAATCATATCATAGAAAGAATACAATACAACTGAAACAGTAACTATCAGCGTGATACGTAGGCAATGCAGTGCCATCTCGGAACTGCGACATCTTGTAAATTTTTTTTTCTGATATTAGGTTGGGATTTACTTTTCTTTACTATCTATTTCTAGCCTACATCACTGATGTAGGTGGGTAGTTTGGTACATGTCTTTTCCAACTTGTGTGCTTGATCAGAGGCACACTTATAAACCTTCGTCAAGTAAGACAGACACAGAAATAATTTTTACTGACACAGAGAGTGAAGGTACACGTAAGACTAAGGTGGAAATCGAACCCGCACCCGGTACAGAGGGAACTGCAAACGTAATGGGCTACGATTAAACCCACTAGGCCACCAGGGCCAATTCTGATGTTGGTTGGTGGGTTGGTAGACATATATTTTCAGGCTTGCGTGCTTGGTCGCAAGGACCCGCTTATAAACCATCGTCAAGTAGGACAACACAAGACACACACAAACACATATGACAGATGTTGCCATCTGTCGCCACGTCCGCAATAATTCTGATGTTTTTATGTTTTGCTTTTTTTTGTTTTAAACGTATCTGGATATCCATTTCTACCATCAGACGACTAATACCCTTTTTAACTATATAAAACAAGTGATCAATTGCTTTATTTTACTTATACAACATTCTCTGTTACTTTTTTTCAACCTCAGTAACCACAGTGGATTAAAGAACTCACAGTGAAGCTTAACTCGCCCAATCTCGCGTAAATGATTCTCACTGGACTTGAAAAGTTAGCAAAAGACGTTTTCCACCACATTTGTTCCAACCTTAACGTAAAAATAGAATTTCAAGAAGAGGTTTTCTCAGAAAATTAATTTGCAAAATAAAAGATCAGAGGTATTTGGGAAGATACTCAATTCCTTAAGGGGTCATAGGAGTCTTAAAAATGTGCAAAGAAGGTACTACAAAGCACAGTTTTCAATTTCATATAATTTTTTAAATACTCAATATATAAGTATAATTTTTTATATGTAATTCTATAAGATTTATTAATCATAAAACAAATTTTAAAATTTATGAAACTTTAGCCAAAACTAAAATAAATGATAAAAAACATAAAACTATTTGCAGGATTTGAAAACATTAGGATTAGGCTTGCGCGCCACATTTTGAGGTCAAAATTGAAGAAATGACCAAGAAAATGACTTTATATTGCACAAATATGAACAATCAAAGACTTATACCTAATTTCTTTGCTCAATTTTAATTAGAAAATAATTAAAAAAATTCAAATTTTTTTTTTAAAATTTATATTATTTTTTTAAAAAAAGTTCTTAGAATAATTAAAATTGAGCTTAGAAATTAACCGAAGTCTTTGTTTGTACATATTTCTACAATATAAAGATATTTTCTTGGTCATTTCTTCAGTTTTGACCTCAAAATGTGTCGCGCAAGGCTAATCCCAATGTTTTCAAATTCTGCAAATAGTTTTATGTTTGTTATCATTTATTTTAGTTTTGGCTAAAGTTTCATAAATTTTAAAATTTGTTTTATAATTAATAAATAATTATAGAATTACATATAAAAAATTATACTTATATATTGAGTAGTTAAAAAATTATATGAAATTGAAAACTATGCTTTGCAGTACTTTCTTTGCACCTTTTTAAGACTCCTATGACGCCTTAAAGCAGACAAAACACAGACAATGAATACTTTTTTTTGACGTTAAAAATATGGTTTTAAGGTTGAAATACGATTTAAATTAAATTTAAATTATTAGTGAACTCGTTAATATAACCTAAAGATTATGAAAAAATATTTTAAGACAAACTTTAATTATATTTGTTGCATAGATACTTTATTCTTACGACTAGTTTGTAAGACATGTTACATTATGAAAATATATCAAGACAAATTATTTTTCCAAGTGAAAAAGCTTTTTATTCGCCATTCAAACAATCCTAGTAATGAGATTAGCATCGATAAAACAAGTAGGTTTGTTACAGAATCTGTCACTTACACCGCTTTCACACATCTTTTACGCTCAACAAGAAACACACAAACAACACCTCAGAAAGAAATTCGCCAAACAGGGCTTTAGCTAGTACTAATTCAAACTTTTATAAGCCAAAATTAAAAATTTTCTTTAATCTTCTTTTGCAGATTTGATTATTAATCTTTATTGTTTCTAATTTATTTGAAGTTCGAAGAATAATGATATATTTTTTTAAATAACTACCTTTTTGCAGCCACATGTTTACATTTCTAAAATTAAATTAGTAAGTTTGTTGCTTTAAAAATAAAAGCGAAATTTTGCATATATTTTATGCAATTTTAGATTTTTTTATGCATCTTTCTTCATTCATATAAAATGAACCTTCAAAATAACTTTATTGTGCTATTACAACAATCCAAATTGAATTATATCACAAAAATAAATATTTTTCAAGAATTTAATTTTTATTTTAAATAAAGTTTCTCGGACGTTTGATGTAATGGCAACAGTGAAAATATTGAATAAAATTGGAATTTGCATGTTACTTCAATGTAAATTAAATTTTTAGTTATTTAAATTTTAAATATACTTCTAATTAAAATTTTTAATGACATTTGGAAAGTAGCCTAAACAGATTTTTGACTGAATCCACTTGTTTGTGAGACTCGCGGTTCGGTCTGTGAAAGTGAGTGACAGGCAGATAGACAGACAGACAGGCGGACAGAACTATTATAAAACCTTCCACTTTTTACATTATAAAACGTAGTGTGGAAGCTAAAATGTAATTTGAAAGCAATCAAAAATCCATTATGAGCTGGGCCATTAGTTTATATTTTCTTTATAATATCTCTGAAATATTCAGATGAAAAAACTACTTTAAGCTCAAGGGTAAAATAGATATTTATGCAACTAGTGCGAAAAGTAATGCTTTTTAAAACAAGTGGATTTTATTTCACGAGCGAGGTACGAGCGAGTGAAATAAAGACACGTGTTTTAAAAAGTTTACTTTTCGCACGTGTTTCATACACTATTTTTTATAATTGCGTGAAAAAAATCAAATCTCATTGGTTCAAAAATAATTCACGTGCTAATTAGACTAAAATAGACTAAGAGATGTCAAGAAAAACAACCAATGATCTCGCAGTTCGGAGCGCGTGACGCTATAAAAAACGAATAAGCGTGTTTCAACATTTTGTCAAAGAAAGCAACCAATGAACTCGAAGTTCGAAGGGCGTGACTTACGAAATATTCCCATCGCGAGAAAAAAAAATTCATTGATTCAAAAATAATTCACGCGCATAATATTTTTAAATAAAGCAGATCGATAAATCTTTGGATGTTATGAGTATTATCAAATCAAAATTTTACTCGAAATGTTGGCATCTTATAAAAAGAGTGCGACAAAGTCTTTTTTTCACTGCTTTTGGGTGAAAAAAAGTACTTTTTTTCACTGTTTCAAAAAGTCTAACTTTGTGCACGCGTCTAATATTGAAGTTATAATGTAAAAGTCGGCTTTTTTTCACGCGATTATAAAATAATATTTTTGCCCGTGATATAAAAAAAGTAATATTACTTTGAGGATACACAGTGATTTCATCTTTATTCAGACCAATCAAATTCAAATTTTATTCCTCGCGCAAAACGTGCTTGTATCGTGAAGTAATAAGATAATTATTTAAAGATCGCAAATTCTTTCCATTTTCAGTTCTTTTTCATTTCGTTTAAAATTTCTGTCAAAAATATTTCTTAAACCGCTTATATTCAAAAGTTCTTTCCACAAAATTGCTAAAATGAATCATCTTGCTAAAACTATTAAATATGCCAAACCTAATCAAGCTCCGGGACAATTGTCGACTTTCGTTGGAGATTCCCTTGGCCATGAAGGAAGTTCAAATGGTTGGATGGACATCGATGGAAAGAGTTTCTTGAAAACCGTTGGACAAAACCTTCTCGCAGCCAACTACGATGTCAAAGGACATGCTGGACAGAAACGGAGCACCTCCAAGAAGTCCCATACCGAGAAGTCTGTCTCGGCAACAAGGAAGTCTGAGTCGGCTGGAACAAAGACGGCTGCAAAGAAGACATCCAAGCCGCGAAAAAATTCGGCTAAGAAGTCGCCAAAACCAAAAAAGAAGTCTGCTGGAGCCAGGAAGGCATCAGCATCAAAAGCGGGGAAGTATTCCACCGATCAGAAAGAACCTAAACCGAAGAAGCCTTCCAAGGAAGCTGGAGCTAATCCTCAGCAGCACAGTTGAATTCGAAGCGGTAGGAATGTATTATCCGGTAATCCTTCATTAGGAAACAGTCATTTTTGATAGCATTTTAAACCAGCGGTACTAGACTTTAAATTTCAAACTATTTATTAATTCAATGAATGGAAATATGCCAAATTTCAAAATTTTCTTAAAAGTTTAATTATAATATGTTTTGCGGCCTTTTTTGTTCTTAAAGCTATATAAAAGAAATTAAAATTAACCGGATAATACATTCTAACAATCAGTTTATTTCGAAAGTTGGATGAATATTAAAAAGCAATTACAAACTCTGAAAAAAATATTTGCTACGGCATGATACTTCCTGAATAAAACTCAAGATTGATAAAATCGTATAAAAGTGTGCAATTTTCCTTGAATAGGATAACATTAAAACTTCAATAACTGGGAATTGTATAGTAGTTAAAAATTACGTTGAAAGAACACAGCTTAAATGTTTTTAGTTACCGTCAAAGCGGGTATCTTTGGCCACGGAGGGTAACTTTGGCCACGCGTCGGAAAAAGATTTGTATCTTAATTTCTCTTCATAAAATGATCTCATCTTAAATTGTTTTACATTTTTGGAAAGGTGGAAATATCGCCTTTCATTTTATGTAAAAAAAATCTCATTCTAAATCTGGCAATACTACAAATGCTATTTTCATTCTTACGCGCATAAAATGACAAAAATCTATCTCTTCCAACTTTTGTCTGGAACACTTAAAAAATATTGAAAATATTTAAATAAAACACTCTATTCGATTCTTTTGTTAATGAGGAAGAATATTACACTATTTGTTTTATTCTAAGTTGAATACTTTTTATGCTGTATTTAAATATTTGTAATTGGGAAGCTTTTGCCGATGAATGCGGGTAACTTTGGCCATAGATGTAAATATTTCTTTATGGAACTTTGCACTTTAAAAAATGTATGTAAAATTGCATTAAGTTTAAATATTTTTGAAAAAATTCTTACTTTTATGATTACTTATTTTTTAGATTTTTTTTTTAATCTTTTGATTTTAAACATTAAAAAGATAAAGATAGAATGCTAGATACGTATTCCTCTCAAAATCGCAAATGTCGAAAGGTAAACATTTTCAAATTCCTAATTATAAATATATTATTCTTCACCTTTTATAATAAAATCGTTTGCTTTTTACAAATATATTTGTTATTAAATCTTGCTTCAAAAAAGTTCTTTTTTCCTTATTAAAATAGAAGTTTATTTTTCTTTCCTTTAAGCGACAAACAATACTAGTATTCAACGTGTAATGCCATTCCACGATGCCCTGCAATGTAAATGTTAAGTTATATACCATTTTAAATATCTATATGTCTTATAACTTTGTTATTTTTGGGTTTAAAGTTTTAATATTGCTATTTAAATCGTTAACACAGCTTTTAAGGATGTTAAAAAGTATGTTTCTTATGTATTTCTTGGGTGGCCAAAGTTACCCGCCAGGCTCCTAACAGTGTCTTATTTTTTAAAATTAATACCAATTTTTTATTAATTTATAAAATGTAACAAAAATGCCTGGAAATTCTTCCTAAATGTACAATACTTAGAATGCATAAGGATTTTTAAGTGTTTAAATCGTTTTTGAAGTTAAATTTTTCTTCTTTTGTGAAAAAAACTATGATTTTGGCCAAAGTTACCCGCACTGACGGTACTTGTTTTAATAGTAAATCCCTTAGGAGCCAACGTCAATTATAGACGCCATTTATTATGTTTAATTATTGCATTTTTAAAAAAATTCTTTTGATATTAAATTTAGATCCATTAAAGATAGATTTAAAATTTGGCTGAATTACAAGAGATTCGCCAATCTTTCGCTTTATTTCAACTTTAATTATTCCAGATGCATAATTTTAACTAAGTATAGTTCAAAAGAATTATTACTAATACTTTATTACAGGTGCTACATTTTTTGCTGTTTATAGATAAATCCGTTGTGAAGTTTAAAATACTTGTTTTGAATTTAGTGTTTCAGCTGGAATCAGTTATAGAAAGAAAAGCTATTGGAACCTATATAAATTTGAAATTGAAATTTAAATTGTTTGGCGGACCAAATAAATATTCAACAATACAATGATACAAAATTTTAATTTTAAAATAGCAGCTATACAAAAAAAAAGCATTTAATTGGAGATATAAACTTGATTAAATACACTTTTTAAATACTTATATTTCTAGTAATAGTTAGAGAACTGTTAGCTGATAATATCAAACTTGCAAACTTATAAAAGAATTATTAGTAAAAAAAAATAGAGAGATTGTGTATTTGGCGGTTAGTTACGTGGAATAAATTAATCGCATTAGCAATAGAAATAGTGAAATTAAGGATCTAGTTTAATATTGCTACAGGTTCATTCTTAAATTATTAGCAAATTAAATGTTATGAAGTTATTTAAATTGTCAGCATTACATTAAAATATTTTAAAAAGTAACATTTAAAAAATGCATTTTTTAAACTTTCGAAGAAACAGCTTTGATGTAATTTCCGGTCTTGATTTGGGGATTTGCGTTACGTTGCTAAGCAACGAAAATGTCTAAATGTGGTGGACATTCCACTTCATATATCATACACTACCTTAAATTTCAAACGTCGCCAAAACGTTGCTAATGAACAGCCTGGACATCATATAATAACCGTACCTTTTCCGTAAGCATTAAATATTATGTATCTTAACTATTAATATATAAAAAAATATTAATGAAAGTATATAACTAACACTTTTAATTTATACCAAATTTTGAAAAATTTAATTTTAGCTACATCTTAAATATTTTTATTTTAACACATCGTCGACCTACAAACATTATACAATATTGAACAGCGTTATTTCAAACATGTGAAATCCAATAGCAAAGGACGACAAGTGTTGCTTTCGAACTCATCATCAACTAGATATAAATTGATCTGGTTGTCAAATTTTCTGCAGATTTTGAAAGTTCTAAATGACGGTCGCCATGCTTAATTTCTGAGCTGAGGGTCCGGTAGTTACTCCTTTTTAAATTTTAAGGAGTCTCCGGATTCATTGTAGCTCCACCACATTTTCCATCCTTGATTTTGCCGTCCTTCTTCTCTTCTTCTTTGTTTGCGGGACTTGTGGTTCGTTCTGTGAAAGTGGGTGACATTTAGACAGACGGACGGACAGAACGATTATAAAACCTTCCACTTTTTACTTTATTAACGTAGTGTGTTACAACCGTTTCTACACACAATTTATACACATTGGAGTAGATTTCACAAAGCACAGAGACCCACAAAAGTTGGGTCTCTGAGGTCATATCTTTCTCACAAAAAAAAAAAAAGAGAATTTTTAAGATCGGATGGATAGAACCGATTTTGGAAGGGGGTACAGAATGACGGACGGACATCGACCGCATGTCAATACCTACTTTTTCATTTTTTTTAATTCTTTCGAATTAAAAAAAGAAAAATAGGTTAAAAATGTCATGCATTATTTTTTGCGATTGTACCGTTTAGAAATATTGGCGGGCTAGAAGCTTAATGTTGCAACGCCAATAGACTGGCATATGAAAATTAAATTTGGTATTCACTGGAAAAAAAATCAAGAAAGTTATTGTTATATTTTAAAGTAATGTTCTTAAAACAAAGTAAAAGTGGGGCCCGGATGGCCGAGTGGTTAGCATCGCAGGCCAGCAGTCTGCACGCTGTAACGGGTGCAGGTTCGATTCCCACATTTCCTCTGGGTGTACTTCCTCTCTCAATATCAAAATTATAAATTACCTAGCACTTTTGCCACTCTATTCGGGCTCCGTATTGAGCCATGGCTGCCGATTGCATCTCATGTATGAGTCTTTCTCTACCCTACTATAGAACTCTTTGATTCATATCACTTAATAATATTGTATTTATATTCTAACAATATCAATTTCATTTTGTTAGCATTTGATACTCAAGGTAAAATACGACGCATAATTCTGTAAAAATATTATATTTTCCAAAGATACAAATGCCTCCATATAAAAAATTCCAGCGCATCCATCCTAAATCTCATCTCCTGAGTAGCACCTAAAACAAAGTAAACAAACACACACAAAAAAGAGGATCTTCTACAAATGACAGAGCAGCGAATAAATGACCTGTCTGACACTGAATGACAGGCATCGATCTGCCGAGAAATCCGCAAAAGCCATCTTGAATAGGATCCGTCGTTAATCTGGATCCGCTGGACCGTCCGGCGGGCCCGAAAGAAAGTATTCCGGGCCGCTGGGCAATGGGTTCATACAGGGAGTTAAGAAGAAAATGGAGATGATGCTTGGCAAAAAGCAATAGAAAAACTGGCTTACCCAGTGAAGCCATTGATTGCTTTGTTGCATATAAATAAACTTTGTTGGCGATCTGTTTGGCGCCGTGTTATAGTGGAGTTTGAAAATAATTAGTACATCGAGATGGCGAGTTTTTGATGGCGACTAGCGACATGGCGACTAATAAAACCACTATTACAATGGATTGTTATTATCTGTGAAGGGATTTACTATCATCTTGTATAAATTTAGATTTTCTCTGTGACAGTAATAATTCTTTCTGGGTCTGTCTTGGTTGACGAAGGTTTATATAAGCGGGTCTCTGATCAAGTACACAAGCCGGAATACATATGTACCCCTATAAATATGTACCCCTATAAATTCAGATAACTTACTATGGCCTACAACTGCGCAAAGAGTCATTTTCGATTTTTAATCAATGCATTTTGAAGAATAAAATGCTCGTGTAGCTCTAGTGCGACGATCATTCAAACTAAACCACACCAAACCAAATAATAAAATGATTGCGTTTAGTGATGGTGATGGTATGATACATATATATTCCAGCTTGTGTGCTTGTTCAGAGAACCGCTTATAATTGCGTTTAGTTATTGTTTCTTAGTCCACTAGGTCTAGATCAACTCTAGACCAAGTCCAAAAGACCGTTTGTCTGCAATAAGTCTCGGACTACCACAGGATACTCAAGAAGGTCGCTCTTCTGCAAATCCAAACAGGACAGGAGATTTTTACGGAGAGGCTTGGTTGGTATTGAATTTGATGGCACACAGGGCCTTTATGATGAATTGACCTTTATGATGGCCGGGATAACCTGGTCGGTAAGGACTGGCATCCTTAAGGTTGCCCAGTTAAGTTCGAGCCCAGCTGCCTTCCGAAGACCCCTGTATACGCTAATGGTGACGGTACACGTTAAATCCGTCGTGGTCACAAAGTCCTCCAAGTTCTCATACCAAATCAATACCTCTGGTAACAAGTTAATTCTGGTGATCCTCTAGCTGGCCTCTGTCTCTAAAAATTAGATGGATCCACTTATGTGTATGTGTTGTCTGTCTTACGAGGGTTTATAAGCGGGTCTCTGACCAAGCTCACAAACATGAGTACATATGTCTACCAACCAACCAACTTTGATCTAACGTTGGGAGAGCAGTTTGCTTGGGCCTACTAGGGTTACTTGACGATTTTCTGCCGGCTTCACTTTTTTTCACGCCAAGCAACTCCAACTTTTTAACTCCATGGGTTTATATATCAGGCCGGATGGACTTTTGGACCAGTCCTGTCAGCTGAGATATCTGCCGTCGCTCATATTGATGGCTGGCTAATATGTATGGGTTAACGGGGATAGGAATATATATGGGTGGTGTCTTTTATTTTGCTAGTTGTAGTATGGAGGTAATGTGATTATGCCTGCAAAAAAAAAAAGGAATGGTTTTACCTTGGTAACACTTTTTTATATTTTTATGAGTTTTATAAGCACTTCCATCGCTTATTATTATTGTTAATCTTATTGTTATTCTTATTATTATTCTGATTCTTCTTCTTTGTCTTCTTCTTCGCTTATTATTCTTACTATTATTGTTGTTGTTATTCTTCTTCTTCTTATTATTATTTTTGTTTTTCCACCACTATATGTATACTATTTTTTAAATTTTTATTTCAATTTTTGTATCTATGTATATACATTTTTATTATTTGTTTATTATTGTTTTGGGTGAAATGAAGCCAAAGTAGATCCGATGTTTTTTTCCTGTTTTCGCACTTACATTTTTCAAGCTTGTCTCTACGAATTTTATTCCGGTTTATCTTTTTAAATTTTTTCCCTTTGGATTTTATACGCAAAAAAGGATAAAAAAAGAAAACGTTAAGCTTTCTTCGCAGATTTTGTTACTAGTAGACTTGAAGAAAATATATACATTCCAATCCATGGGTAAAAGGCTAACTTGAATAGTAGAAAAGGCCGTTGTTTGACATTATCAGAAGTAAAATTCTCAGTTTTGATGATTATTCATCATAATTCATCGCTCGATCACTAGGCACATTTCATTACTTTTGACAATCATTTCCTCGCCGTTTCGTTACTTTGGACAATCATTTCCTCACAAGGTTACGTCGTTCGCTCATTAAACATTTCGATACTTCATCACATTCGTTTCTTCATCACATTTCGTCACTTCACAATACTTTATCATTCGATCATTACACATTTCGTTACTTTTGCAATCATTTCCTCACAAGGTAACGTAATTATTGTCGATGAGCACATCCTCAGATTTTCTATGAAATTTTTTTCTTAGTTTTTACTTGCCAAGTAGTCAAATTCAAATTAGATGAGATATTAGCAAGCAAATGACAAATATACCTATTGTTAAATAAGGAATAAAAAATATTTTCGTGATGTTTAAAAAGAGATTTTTTCAATACATTTCGAAAATGTTTAAAAAACGCATTTAAAATGAAACTAAGTCCTAATAGCCAAGTCGTCGGCCACCTATAATCGAGAAGCAACTGGATTCTAAGCTCAGAAACCATAGCGAGTTTGCCCTTTAAAAATAAATATGCCTAATCCACATGTAAACTAGGACAGACGTTCTCGTTAAATATGCGAAGTACGAAGACTCGACAATTTTATTTTACGGTGTCAAGCGAAATTAAAATTTCGAAATATTGTCCGCATTTTGACGAAGTTCATTTTGTCAAAAAATAATAATCATTTTGTTATTTGTATAATTAAACTCATTTATTGAAGTAGATGAAGAAAAACAAATTTCTTCAATTTTACGAGAGGTTTAATTGTAGCATTTATCACGACATCATTTCGTCAAAAATGTCAAAATTCCTCTTAACTTTGAACGTCCTATCCTAAAACAGTATATCATAACACTGTTTGCCTTTCCCCTTTTCTATTAGGTTAGAGATATATTTGAGATAATGGTTAAATATGCGAAGTACTAAGACTGGACGACGTTATTTTAAGGTGTCAAGCGAAATTAAAATTTCGAAATATTTTCTACATTTTGAGGAAGTTTATTTTGTCAAAAAATAAGAAACATTTTGTTATCTGTATAATTAAAATCATTTAGTGGAGCAGATGACGAAACAAATTTCTTCAATTTTACGAAAAGCTTCATTGTAGCTTCTTTTCACGACATCATTTCGTCAAAAATGACAAAATTTTCCTTAACTTTGAACGTCCTATCCTAAGAGAGTATATATCATAACACTGTTTGCTTTCCCCCTTTTCTATTAGGTTAGAGATATATTTAAGCTAATGGACTTCAGAAAGAGTCTTGGCAGCTGTTGGCCAGGGACGGCGATTTTTGACGTGGCTCATATTGATGACTTGCTAATATGGCAGTGTTTACTCCTCAGTGGCCAAAGGGATAGGCCGTTTACTTTCCTGATCGCGATATGGATATAAATCGGATTAAATACTTATGTAAGGATCTATATAAAATAATGGCTTTTTTATGCAAGAAATGTATGGTATTTTGGGTAGGAAATAAAGAAAAAAGTTTGACAAAAGAATTTGCAAATCAAATGAAACATACACTTGTTAACTATTTTTCATTATATTTCAACTCTTATCCACCTAAAATTTGTGAGAGTTTTTATAATGTTAGAATGAGTTTTCATGTAACCGGGCTTGCATCAGGGAAAAATCGGTTATAAACCTCTGACTCTTAAAATTCTTTATTTTGTTAGAAAAGTCATCAGAAACCTATCATATGTACTTTTTGTCCCTGTCTGTGCGTTTGTCGTCCGTCCATCTGTCTTTGTATTATTTACGGTGTGTTTAGAAAATTTATGAATTTAGATATCTGTCTATTATAATTTTGTGCATCTGTGCGTATACGCACTCTAAAACGCGCGAATAACCCTACTAAAAATGGTCAGTAGAGATCAATAGAAAATTTGTATGTGGAAATGGCCTACTGGTACCAATAGAAATCTATATTGATATCTATACAAAAGTCTACTGATCTCTATTGATATCCATACAAATATCTACTGATCTCTATAGATATCAGTGCAGGCCTATTGATGTCAATTGAGATCAGTAGCTTAATGATATATTTTTTTACTGGTGTCGGCAGAGCTGTATTGATATCAATAAGAAAGATTATCAGTAGGTTACTGATATCTCAATAGCTCCTACTGATAACAACAGGGACATCCATAGAAACAAGTACACATCAATAAAGCTGTAATAATTTCAAGATATTTTTGTATTGATCTCTATGGATCACTTATATGAGTGTCTATAAGTGCTAAAAAACACATCGGTAGGCAATTAAAGCTCTTTTGGAACTTTTAAAAATATTTTTTGAAAGTTTTATGTAAGTCAAATTAAAAAAAAAAGTTTTTTTAATAAGTCCACTTTCTTGATATTTAGGACGAGCGGACCCTTCCTTAAACATATGTGTCCCATAATATTCATTTAAAAACTTTACTCCATTTATCCTTATCCATATTTCTTGCTCTTAGAAAAAAAAGGAATTCTGCTGGACTTTAGGGACAAAGTAAATTTCAATGAAATACTACTCATGGGGAAGCAAAAAAATATTTCCAAACATTCATATCTAGAGCTGTAAAAGAATTATGATTTGACTATTTTTATTTTCCAAGTGTTATGCAAGTAAACTTTAAACCTTAATATCTAATATTATTGAATAATCGATGTTATCGAAGAAGCCAAAGCCAATTCTGTGGTTTTGGTTCCTTTTATTGTAAGTTAGAAGGGCGCAGATTTGCGCTGAGGTTTTTTTTATTGGATACACCATCATAAATGTCTGAAACCTTTAAAAATTTAATAATTCAACCGCATATTTCATTTTATAATGAAATTACGTTTTTAATATTTCTCTAATATTACCGCGTTAAATTGGTAAGATCACTCTATATAACTAAGCAGATAAGATTCCTCCGAAAAACACTAACAAAGAAATTTTCCTTCTGCAACCTTTTTCATTATCAATCCTCGCTTCTATTGTTCATTGAGCGGCAGTTTCTAAAAATGACATTATTGGATCATTTAATCTTGTGAAAATAATCTTGTGGTTTTCGATCTTGACAATGATTTTGGTAATTTTTTATTGCTGATATAGGGTAGACTAACCAGTGAATGAACGTTTAAGGTGCTGCGTTAGCCAGTGAATAAACACTAGGACATAATGACCAGGACTACCAGCCATATGTCCGATAGCTTCCTACTACATGGAGGAAGTCAGTGTTGCCAATCCATCTAGTGGAATGATTTTCAATCCTTATTTTTTAATTATATTTACCAAATGTTCATTCACTGGGGCCTGTTTACTCACTGGTCAGTCTACCCTAATCTGTACATTTTAAATTTTTAAGTGTTATGTAAAACAACTAAAAAAATAACATCTTAACCAAGACTATTTGCTATCGGAACATGAATATCTAAAACTGTAGAATATTATGTCAACAACCATTGTGTTAATTAAGTCAATTTTTTATAAGTTAGATCAGCGCGGTTTCGAGCTGTGGACTTATTTGGAATGAATGACATATATTGCTAAAAGCTTTAGAAAATTACGACTTCAACCGCATATTTAATTTTATAATTTATATACCTTTTAATATCTCTCTAAGATAATCTTATTAGTAGTCCGTTAATATAACTCAATGTAAGTACATAGTTTAGATTCCCACAAAACACTGAGTAAGCAACTATTTTTCTGCAACCCTTTCACCTTTTCTATCATATATCCCGGGTCCTATTGGTCATTGAACGACAGTTTCAAAAAATTATGTCATCTAGTGACATTTTCAAGCTCGACTATAGTCATGGTCTTCTTTATTACATATATAATCCGTTTATTTAAAATTTTCAAGTGTAATGTAAAACAACTAAAAAAATAGCATCTTAACCATTGCTATTTTCCTGCTATGTATTACCAAAGAACCCTTCACTCGTTTCCCATAAACTTTCATCCATCTATCACCAGTACCCTCATTCACACCACCTGCCACCAAGAAGAATAATTCTAACAGACTTAAGAGAGACCTTTTGCCTTGCTGGCCCTCAAGGTAAATTAAAAAAAAAAAGACTCATGGAATAAAAAAAAATCCGTCAATAGCAACTGTAGAGTAATATAGTATATGTGCATCTATTTTCCTATTGTTATGTAAATCACCTTTAAAGAAATCTTAAACATGTTTATTTTTCTACTAATATTTAAGACTGAAATGACCCTTAACATCCGTGTTCCTTAAAGTTTCATCCATATCCATAAAGCTTTATCCATAGCCCACATCCATAGATATTATCCATATGTAGTCTTCAGTTTCTTCATCCACACCGCCTGCAATTTATATCTAGCACTGTTGAATAACATTTTATTGTATTGTTCAAGTGTTATGTAAAATAACTTAAAACGTAGTAATAAAAATACTGTATTAAACATGCCTATTTTTCTGCTATGTAGTACCCTTCATTTCTTATACATCCGTTTCCCATAAACCTCCATCCATCTATCTCCAGTACCCTCATCCACAGCACCTGCCACCAGGAAAAAGAAGAAGAATTCTGCCGGACCTCGAGCGAGGCCATCCGGACCATCTGTCGGCCCTCCAGCCTGACAAATGGCCGGACCCATCGAGGATGCCTCTCAGGGACAGTCGCCTTCGGCCCCTTGTTGACCAATGGCCGAGATAATTCGGTTACATAACTTTGTTGCCGGACATGTCAAGGGCGGAATGGCCCCTGGGTGATGCCGGATGTATCCGGGGGTTTGATAAAGTGCTCCGAATGAATTTAAGGGATTCTGATAATGGAGGGTTTGGATTGTTGCGAAGAATGTAAGGAAAGTTTTGGATAAAAACTAAAAGACGATTATTTTTCGGTACTTAACATGCTTATGTTTAAAGCGATTGCAAATGGTCAAACATTTAAACTGTTTGTAGAGACCATGCATGCCTATATTCCTCAGCTGAGTGGTTGAGTGAGCGTAGGATTGCAAATCTAAAGGTCCGGGGTTCGAACACAAGTTCGGCAATTTATTATTTTAAATGTTCAGGGGTTTAATTTCCCACCCCTGCGGTAAGATTTTATTGTTTTCAATGTATGTTAAGAAACTTTTGCATTAAAACTACAATCATTAGCACTAGAGCTACTTACAAGATAGTTGATGAGATGATTCATGAAGAAACAAAGGTAATTATCGGCATTTAACTGTACCCATAAAATACCTTCCAATATTACTTAAATTTTAGTTTAAACTCAAAATAACCAAACGTATATACATTTTATATTATAATTCTTTAATAATATTAAAAAGCATGTAATATAAATAATCCAGTTGACCACTCAATGGCCGAGATAATTCGGTTACATAACTTTGTTGCCGGACATGTCAAGGGCGGAATGGCCCCAGGTTGATGCCGGATGTATCCGGGGATTTGATAAAGTGCTCCGAAAGAATTCAAGGGATTCTGATAATGGAGTGTGTGGGTTTGGATTGTTGAAGGAAAGTTTTGGATGGATAGGAACGTAACACTAGACCTATAAGCGGGTTGATGAGAAGATTCATGAAGGAAGCAACGATGATTATAGGTTACTTAACTGTATCGCTAAAATACCTTGAAAAAATTAAAATCAAAATTTTAAATTTTTATATATTTTTTTTAGAAAATAGTTCTTAAAAAAATTCTAATTAAAATTGAGATGAGAATTTAGAAGTCTTTGTTTGTACATATTTGTACAATATAAAGTCATTTTCTTGGTCATTTTATCAATTTTGACCTCAAAATTTGCCGCGCAAGCCTAATCCCAATATGTTCAAATAGCTTTAAGTTTAATATCATTTATTTTAGTTTCGGCTAAAGTTTCATAAATTTTAAAATTTGTTTTATAATAAGTAAATCTTGTAGAATTACATATAAAAATTATACTTTTATATTGAATAGTTAAAAAATTACATGACAGATCAAACTATGCTTTGTAGTACCTTCTTTGCACATTTTTATGACTCCTATGACCCCTTAAAAGAGCAGGATGGAGAGCAGGAGTACAAAAAGAGCAGGTGATGCGGCTTCTACCTAATCGTGACTTATTTATTGCGCAGTGACTGCTAAGAGCAACTGCACGAAATCAACTTCGACACTTTTGAAGCAAGTGCAGCCGATTCTTTTTACACATCGAGTACCCGGTGAGTATACCATGGATTCAATTTTGAGATTGATAACGATAGTAGCTCTTTTAAAATGTCAATTAAAAATTAAAGAAATACCCATTAAAAGTAATTTTATTTATTTTGGAACAATATATGCAATTCCCTATTCGTGATACAATCCAAAAATAGTAAAGAAAAAGTAAATTTTGAAACATAGAAGAAATGCAAATCTAAGAAAATGATGCAACCCCACGTCCCACTAGCCCAATCTGGTACACAAATGATATGTACTGTTTTCAATTTGATGTGTACTGTTTTTGTAAACAAACACAACATGCACTCTTAAAACAAACGAGTGAATTTAACTCAGTCTGAGTTAATTTCACTCCTCCAGTCTGGAAAATGCACTTCTTGTAGAGGAGTGGATCCTTTGTGTGTTAAACCTCCGAAAGGATCACTCCAAATGAGTGATTTTTACTCAGTCTGAGATAATATTCACTCCTTTCCAGTGTCGAAAATGCACTTCTCCAACTGGAGTGGAATTCACTCTTTTGTTTTAAGAGTGTAGAAACAAGCTCTTTTAAAATGTCAATAGAAAATTAATGAAATACTTATTAAAAGTAGTTTTATTTATTTTGGAACAATATATAAAATTCCCTATTTGCGATACAATCCAAAAATAGTAAAGAATAAGGAAATTCTGAAACATAGAAAAAATACAAAATCTAAGAAAATGACCCAACCCCACATCCCACTGGCCCAATCTGATATACTGGGCAATCAGACCGCGCTGAAAGGCATCCGTGCATAGTCCCCCACACATATAAATTAACGATGGGGGCCTTTCCTTATTGGAGGGCTTTCAGAGCAATCTCCAATTAATTCGGATCCATCCATATACAGGATTGCCCGGGCAACGGTTGCATGGCAGAGCGGAAACACAATACGCGGCCACGCAAAATCGGAATCCCAACCGAGGTACAGTTCGTTAACGAAGATCCATATTAGTCCCCGGGTTTAGTTAACTGGCAATGGACTGATTAGTTAGATGTTGGGAGGTTTTGGAGTCTGGGGCTGGGTTTGAGAGTGGTACAGGTCTGGTATTTGAGAACGAACGGCTGTGGAAAATGGGCAGGGTATTGTTGTTTTTCATGCACATATTTAAAAATATTTTTTTAGCCCTTTCCTTAAGAAGGATTTTTGCTTCCTCGTAATATTTGATAGGAATAACGTTATCGAATCCTTAGTAGTTCGGCCGCCATGGGTTGTCCACCAGGGTCGTTACAGTAAGGAAAATGGTAAAAAAAATTAGAATTTCATTTTTGGAAAAATTATTTTAGAATTATTTCCATGTGGGGAGGTAGGACATTATTCTAATAAAAATTTAAAACTTATACATTTAAAAAATTTGAAAGTAAGCAAAAATATATGGTGGTTTTTTAAGCATAAATTTATTAAACTATTTTTAAATGACATATTTACTTAAATATAAAATCGCAATTCAGTTTATATTTTTAAGAAATTATCTTTGATTCATTTTCAAGTTCAAAAGTTGAATACATTTATACAAATTTAATATTTATAAAGTTTAAAATGTATTGCTAAAAAGACTGGTGCACAAGTTATGGAAGAAGACGGGTCTGCTGCCATTGCATCTACCCAGGGACATATTTTCATTAGAACCAATCACTGAATGTTTCACAGTGTAGATTGTTTCTTTTTTGTTGAACACCTGAAGATTGTATTGTTTTTATTAGATGAGAAATTCTAATATGAACTGGTGAATAATTATTTACCAAAAATATTTGTGATTCCTACTTCAAACGTTACTATCAGTGGATACACTGTACATGTTGGGAATAGCTCTGATGGATGTTGTATATAATTAATAATACATAATCGACGAGGACAGTAAAATTTATGTGTTGTACATAATCGATGAGGACTGAAAAATTTATGTGTTACATAATCGATGAGGACAATAAAATTTATGTGTTGTCCAAAAAAATATTTCCCATTTGTTCCCCACCCTTTAAATTTATTAAACTAATTTAAATAAATTTTGAGAAAATTATTAATTATTTTATGAATTTTTTTCAACATGTTAGGTTTGATATCAGCATTCTACCCTGGTTGTCCGCACCTTGATTCGTTTCAAGGGACTACATAACTTTTATTCCTGCTTTAAAATCTCCTGCAGTTAGTCTTAAATTGTAAAAAAAATCCCTCAATTTCACTTTTTTCCCAGACTTTTAAAATGTTTAAATTAGATTTTAAAATAGTTAGTTTCGGTATCAATTTGAGAAACTTAGTCACGCTATAGTCTTCTGAGTAACGTAGCTAGTGTTTCGATTTGTAACAAAGCTTTCTTTGAATGTGTTGAAATTTACTGAACTTGAGTTTGCGAAATTAGAGTCTCAGGAGCATTTTATGCATTACGAACGTTGTGATTTTTTTTAAATTTCTAATTACTTTTAATGATTTGATAGCTAATATTTTGTTTAGAAAATTTAGATTCCTGATAGCTTTTTCATTAAAAATAGACTGTAATTCCCTACTGGGTATACATATACACAAAGGTAACGAGAAACATTTTAGTAACGTAGCCTTTCCAACAGCGGAGCATTTCAAGAAAGAAAACTATTCTTGTAGATTTCAAAACGATAATTCTTATACTTGACCTATAAATGAAGGGATTTAGTTTAAATGATTTGTTGTGTTTTAATTTCAAGAGGAAAATTCAATCATGGCTCAAAGCCGCTTTCGAATGACATCATCCCAATACAAAATAACATTCTTGCAGCCCACTCGATGGAGCAATGGTTAGGAAGCTAGCATTTGGAGCCTCTGAATTCGAGTTCGAATCCCAATAAGGCATGGATGTTTGTCTTTGTCGAGTATATGCTCGTTAAATCTGTTGGGTCCTATAGTCCTGTGGGCGGTCATTGCGCAGTTTCCCACGGGTACAGGAGACTATTTAACTCCCCTTCAGGGACATGTCGAAATTGTGGAGGTGGCGCGCGATAGATGGCAGCATCTGTCACGAATGTGTGTGTGGTCTTACTTGTGTGTCGGTCTTTGCACACCTTCACTCGACGATTATGAATTGTATTTTTTTTGGGGGGTTCTAAAATGATCAATGGCGTAATTTTACAATTTATATTTTTACACCATGCCTACGGCTATTCATCTCAAAATATGGTTCGTACCCACAAACAGTCATATTAAGATAATAGTGGAAGTATGTTAGGATTATGCGCCTCGAAATGGATCAATGGCATAGGGTAGGGGTAGGTACATATATTCCGGCTTGTGTGCTTGATCAGAGACCCGCTTATATAAGCCTTCGTCAATTAAGACAGACACCGAAAGAATTTTGTCACAGAAAATGTCACAGAGAGAGAAAAGTTCAGACTGGGAGAAGGCGGGAATCGAACTCTCACCAGTTACAGCGCCCAGACTGTTGGCGTAATGGTCATATAATATAATCACTCATACCACTATTAAATTCATGTCCCCAATTGCAGATGGTAGGTGGGGTTTGGAAATACATTGAATTGTAGTTGTCTGGTGATCGGAATTTTAACAATTTTCGATACTGCTTAGGTCGGGAGGATGTTCCGGTAATGGGTTGTGAGGTAATGGATTTCATGTCGTTGGGAATTTACTGTTTAAAGTTCCGTTTTAGTTGTTGTTAATGAGGTTTGTATTATTGCGAGGAGTGGAAGCACCGAGGTTGTAAAATTATATATGTACTATTCCTATGATTTCAGGGAAGTTGGTTATTCCTACATTTTAGGCAAAGGTGAATATAGAAAATATCCCCTATCGTGAATTACAGTTTTACTTCTCAAAAAAGTTATAAATAGTAAACTTATATATATGCTATACTTTTATTTATTTTGATATTTAAATTTTATTGGCTTAACTAAAAACTAAAAAATGACCATCACTTCAATTTTTTTAAATAGCACTCATTTTTCTGATTTTACTAATATTTATTCTTCAAATGTATAACAAACAAAATTTTTTAATCAAGTAAGAAATGTTTAAAGATTTGTGAAATTTGTGAAATCAGTTGGGTGTTTTTTAAAGATATTTTCTACTTTTTAATTTTTTTCGCAATCATTTGAATATTTTGAAGCTAGAAATAGTAATATTTGTTAATTTACACAAATTTCAATTGATTGTGTACATTTAATTTTCGCATGTTTTAAATAATCTTGTATCAAAACATTTTTCATTTCTTAATAAAAATGATTTTTTATATGTTTGTTATTATTAAATACTATTATATTTAATAAATGTCACTTTGAAATCTCATTACCAAAAATTGACATTACCTTTTTTAATCAATTAAACTAATGAAAAGTTTTCAGGGTACAAGGTAGATACATATATGGGGATTTCCACGCGTGACTGACTCTACATCAGAACGATTTAACCAATTTCGTTTGCACAGTTCATAATTATTTTATATTTATTTTAAAAAAAATATTGTATGTCAGTATATCCCTTAGCATATAGTATTTTTGGCAATCAGTAAATATTTTTTTAAAGTTATTATTTAATTAAAAAATAATAAAAATGTCCTGATGTGACTGACACTACACGAAAGTTCGTAGATTTTTGGCTATCATGAAAATTCGAATTTCTTCTGATTGCGCAGTAATTCAGCATTCTACCACTGCTTATTTTAAGTATAAGGTTTCAGACTAAATATATTAACTGCAAAAAAGTATTGAAATACCATAGGAAATAATTTATTAGCATTTTTGTGCGTGACTGACACTACATTCAATTCGTGACTGACACTACATTATGAATTGTATCACAGATATGGAATTTTAAGCAATAGTAACACAACATATGTTAATAATTTTGATCATTTAAAGTTAAAAATCTGAAAGGCTGTTGATATAGCCATCTTAAATCAAAATTATCAAAATATAAGAAATCTACAAAGATTATAGCTATTCTAAAACTTCTAGATCAAAAGAAAATTACCACACAAGGTTGTCAAATGGTTGGGGGATTGCAATGGGGGTTAAATACTTTTAATTGAAGTGTTGTCCGTAAAGTGGTTTTTGCTTTCATTTTCTTTAAATTTTTGTAATTTATACCCTCCTAAAAACTTCCCCTTTGCTCTTTTTTTTCTTTTAGCTGTTGATATAGCCATCTTAAATCAAAATTATCAAAATATAAGAAATCTACAAAGATTATAGCTATTCTAAAACTTCTAGATCAAAAGAAGCTGTGACTCACAATACATTGTGACTGACACTACAAAGCTAAAATGTGTTATAAATAGAGAAAATGCTTTTCATTTTAAAATTAAGAGGTGGGAAATTACACAGAGGTTACTAAAGTAAGAAAATATCGCAAAAAATTTGAAGTAAAGCCGTTTTTTTTTTTAAGTTATAGAAACTTTTCTATCTTTTCGTGACTGACACTACAGTCAAAAAGGGTATTTTTATCTTCCTAATTAAATATCGTTTAGTTATAAATACCAATTAATAGTGTGTTTTTAAGGTAGTTCTGATGGTGTATTTTAATAATTTTATCAAAGAATCTGATAAAATGTGCTTCGTACTTAAAATTCATTTGTTCAAAATGATGAAAAAACACGAAACCATGCTTTCAAAACAAAGCGGATATTTTGAAGCTGCTGTGTTGCTAAAGATGAAACAATAATAGTTGTTGATACAAAAATAATAAAATAAAATACCTTTCTAAAGCAAATATAAAAGTTGCAAGTGTAGAATTTTTTTTTTTTTTTTTTGCAGTCGTGGTCTCTTCTGACGTGGAATAACCCATATATTCCTTCTTGTGTGCTTGATTAGAGACCTTATATAAGCCTTCGTCAAGTAAGATGGACACATCAAGAATATTTACTTCACAGAGGAAGAAAAGTACACCCAGGGCAAAGGCGGGAACCGAACCCGCACCGTTACAGCGCGCAGACTGCATAGCGTTATGGCCGAAGCCACTCGGCCATCCGGATCTCGGAAAAGTTTTATTTCAGGACATCCTATCTCCTGATTCCGGACTCTCCCATTATTTTATGTTTATCATCTGAAAAATGTATTTTTTTGTCTAACTGAGTTTTAATGCAATATTATTGACGATGTTGCTGTCATATATATACATGTATAACAATAATATGAAAAAATTGCAGACGCAGTAATCATGATTTATAGATCCATTTGGATTTGGCAAGTCATAGAAATAACCATCAAATTGCAATATAATTATTTTGATTTTAAATGATTTCAACAAAAAAGATAGTAAATTCCAGTTAAATAAAGAAAGTTAGTTATAAAAAGTTAAAGGACATGTATCTACTCTCTGATTCAAGTAAAAAAGTTAATGCTTTTATTTGATTGTAATAGGGGTTCCGTGGCTGATTGATTAAAGGTATCTTCTTAGCGGCGGATACTTTCTGAGCTCAGCTAGCCCTGCTATAAACGAATTTGTGCTGGTAATAAAAATAAATCCACAATTAACTCATGATTGTTTCCGAGTACACTGGGATTTACTTGTCCAGTAAATCTGGGGAGTCGAAAGTCTAGGGGCCAGTAAGAAGAAGTTTGAGTACAATGTCATTCCCATTTAAACTACACAAACTACTAAGTCCATTATAGAAAATTTTATTTTTGTCCTATTGAGAGCAAAGAAGGAGGTAATTTTAATTAAATAATTTAATAATTTTTTGTTAATTTTTAAATTGATTATTCAATTAAAAACACGTTTAGCTGATAATTTTAATTGTCATACTATTTGAAGTATAGACACTCTTAAAACGAACGAGCGATTTTAACTCAGTCTGAGTTAATTCCACTCCTCCAGTCGGGAAAATGCACTTACCCGGAAGGAGCGGATTCTTTGTGTGTTAAGCCTCCAACAGGATAAATCCAAACGAGTGATTTTAACTCAGTCTGAGTTAATATTCAATGCTTTCCAGTGTCGAAAATGCACTTCTCCAACTGGAGTGGATTTCACTCTTTTGTTTTAAGAGTGTATGTTTCCTGCAAATCTCAAATAAAATGACTTAAAGCATGTAAAATTTATAAATAATACTTTCACAATCAGAGAGTCATGCGCTTGAAGCCTTCGCGTAGGCTAGGAATAAGCCGCCAGAAATGTTTAACCACGATTGTAGGCCTCTTAAATTTTATTCTATCGTCTTACTTTTTATATAAGAATAGTACTGATGAATTCTAACAATAGGCTGCAAAATTATGAAAAAGACTGTCAGTTGTTTTTTCATCAAAGCATTTTACATTATTTATAAAATCTATCTATAATAATCAAAATGAAGTTTTGTGTGTATGTATGTATGTGGGTGTGTGCCTTATAGATTCAAAAACTAGACATTTGTTTGACTCGTAACTTGGCACAAATGCGTATTTTATACTTAAGTTGCAAATAGGGAACTTTCAGCTCTCAAAATGTTCTATTTTTAGAGAAAATTCGAATTTTCTGATAAAACTACACCACTTTGGCTCAAATCCGCTCATCTTTTTCTTTCCTGATGCCATCTGCTGAAAAAATTAAATAAAACCTTCAACGAAAATTTGTGTTGCCATTACCTACCGAAACTAAATTCATTTTTTGAAAATAATTGACATGTTTTAAGTGACGCAATTCCATACAGTTTCCATTCCAGGATTTATTGTGGTTTTAGTTGATGTTTTTTTCATTGATGGTTCTGTTGATTGCAAATATGCATATTTAAGCAATAAATGTATAGTTAATGGTATAGTTAACAAAGGCCATCGCATTAGAGCTGCATATAAGGGTTTTACGTCTTTATTTTTTGGCCAAATATGTTGCCAATCTCGCCAAATTACTAATTAAAACTCGCCAAATTGGCAAAATGTTTGTTAAGCTATTACTGAATTATGAAGGTTAATAAAGACCATCGCACTAGACCTGCAAAAACGGTATTATGTCTTTATTTTTTTCGCCAAATACGTTACCAATATCGCCAAGTGAGCAAAATGTTTGTTAATCTATTACTGAACTGTGATGGTTAATTGAGGCCACCGCACTACAGCTGCATATCAGGGTTTATTTTTTATTTTTTCGCTAAATATGATGCAAATCTCGGCAAAATATTTTTTTTAAAAAACCCGCCAAATGGGCAAAATGTTTTTAAAAGATAATTTATAAACTGGTTGGTTATGCTAAGATCATTGTGTTAGAGCTGTGTAATGGGTGTGTTTGTAGCTATATCTATTTTCTCGCCAAATTATTTCCCAAAAACATGCCAAAAGAGTTAAAAGGTTTTATGTATTTATGAGGGAATTGTGATGACATATATGAGTGCATTTTACACCGTATTTTTGATTTTGGAATTATAAAGCAATGAAACGGGATTTCATACTTGATAACGAGCGGGAAGAATAACTTAAGTTTAATATCTTATAACATATGGTGCACATACTTGGATCTATTCGATATTTTTTTTAATCCGTGCGAAGTACGGGTATAAATTTGCTAGTATTTTAATAAAATTTAAATCTTTGAGTGACAAATGACAAATATCAGTGATTGCACCCTCTAGAAGGAAAGAGCATAGGTTTTATAGCCCGTTACCCTACTCGCCAGAAGTGACTAAGTCACAAGAGACACACAAAGAAAGGACGACACAAACATTTAACAGCATTTATTGACAAATACAAACATCCATGGAGGGCTGGGGAGCCCAGTCGGTTAAGCACTCGCTTAGCATGCGGAAGGTCCCAGGTTCGGGTCCGGGCATCGCCAAAATAGCTGCCGACCTATAAACGGCCCGGGCAGCCAAAAATGTCCGACGAATAATACCCCGTGTAAGGGAGTGCACGTTAAATATCCTTCAAAGTCCTAACGCTGCGTACGATGTCGCCCTTAACGGTTGCGTTGGGTGCCTATTCAGGTGTGGCTCGTCACCTGACTGTGGTTCTAAAATACGACGCCCGTCGCCAATAGCCCTCGTGTAGCTCTAGTGCGACGATAATTCAAACCAAACCAAACAAACATCCATGTCTTACCGAGATTCGAACCCGAGCTCAGAAGCTCCCAAAGGATAGTTCGCTAAAGAAAGAATTGGTTTCCTCGGAGTCTGTCGCCAGAAAAATACGGGGGCCATCATACGGGGATGACGTCACCCTACCGGCCGCCGCTTCATCGGAACGTTACGTTGACACGAAACTGGAAACCTAGCGAACTCACTCAACTAACTCTGTTGTTGCTTTGGTTTTCGTCTTTGTATGTCAAAAATGGCAAACTTATGTTCTTCGTGATTTCTCACAAAATCAATTTGCATTTCTTCCTCGGCAAGCCTAAAACAACTCTCGCTTTTCGTCATTTCCTCAAATTTTGAATTTTTGGAAAGTACACCACACAACAAACAGCAAAAAACGTGGTCATCAGGATTTCCCAAACGCACTCAACACCAACTCAATCTGGCAGTCTTGCTGAGTTGTCCTGCAATGCTCCCTAGGAAACCACTCTAGCGTAATCAACGTCAGTAGTTTGTATGACGTCACTCACCGCACTTGTCCGACCGCTGAAATCTGTTGACGGACTCCGAGGAAACCGAGGCTTAACCGAAATATTTACTAAAATTTTATAATATGTATAAAAGTCTAAAAATAAGTGAGTTGAAAATAAAAATCTCACAAACAGGAAACAAGTTGGCACTTCTGCAAATTTGCTTATCCCTCAAAGATCTAATTAATTGGAAACCATCTTTTTCGAAAGTGATAAAACCAAGACATTAAGATTCTTCGCTTAAACATTTTAAAATCATTATTTAAGAGAAACGAATATAATTAGCGTAATTAAATTTGAAGTAATCAATATAATTGCTACTAAAATCTTTAACTAATGGTTTTATTTTGAAAAAATTCGGTGAGAATTATTATCATTGTATTCGTTTCACTTTTTTAGTTTTATTTATTTTAATTTAAGAGAAAAAAAATCTAGTTTAATGTATGATAATTAAAAATCTTTTTTAATAAACTGATGCTATTAAATAAATTGTCAGGAAAATTATTTATTTTACTCATTAAGTTTTATTAGTTGATGTATGTAGTTTTTTTTCGGTTTCCAAAAGCGAGTTTCGCTGGTAGAAAGTAGTAATTCTATATTTGATTCAAAAATTTGCTTTAAAGAAAATAATTATTACTTCACTATGTAGTTTATTTTAACTACAACTGTTTGGGTCTGTAATTTGTTGTATTTTTAAAATTTTTACTCCCACTTCAAAGAATTTTAAGTGTTCTCAATTTTCGTGGAAACTTAAAATAATTTATTTTTTTTTTGTATATCTTCTTTTATTTTTATTAAAAGGTTATTAAGCAGAAATATTGTACCTAATATTTATTTATTCACTTTACAAGATTGGAGTTGCGTATAAAGGTTCATCTTTTAAAATTAAATATATAAACACATTTTATGCATACGTTAAAATTATTAAGCAAATTTTGGTGTCATTTGAATCTGTAAAATTAAACCAGCCATAGATTTTTCTCTAAATTCTTTAACTTAACCTTGACCTTCCAACCTTAACTTGACCTTTAACCTTCTATTTTTTCAATTTTTTTAAGATTTGCATTATTTATACCGACAAAATCTCTGTAGTTGTTCATTGCACATTTCTGTAAGTCACTATTTAACAATGTTTTTGATTCTACATCTTTTAAAAAATTAGATTTCTATTCCTCTTTTACTTTTCAAATCTTGAGATCATCTTCAACTTCATTAGTAGCAACGTAAAGTTCTTGCTAAATCCGTATATTAAAACTGCAAAGTAGATGCCTTGCAAGAAAATCTCTTACCTAACAAACTTTTAAGATTCCAATTTACCAGATGGCTGCATCGAAGCTTCACTCTTACGTAAGGTTTAAATTTAATTGCGAAGTTATTACGAGAATGAAAATAGAGAACGCAGGAAGCAAGAAAGATTTACAACTGATTGCGCTGGCTTAGGTATAATGAAATATTTCATTTCGTAGCTATTATCAGGAAAACATTGCTAAGGAGGTATACATATTATTTAGTTTTAATAATTGGACTCACTGTTTGTTAGGATTTAAAGCAAAAATGCTTTTAACAAAAAATGTTTTTTTTCTAGCCTAAATATGTCTTGCATACAAATGAAGCATTTTTTTGCACTGAAAACAATATACAATTGTATGAAATGATGAAGGCTTCATAAATATTCTACAGTAATGCATATGTAATGGAATGGAAAGGTGCATATATATTCCGGTTTGTGTGCTTGATCAGAGACCCGCTTATAAACCTTCGTCAAGTAAGACATACACAGACAGAATTTTTAACGACAGAGGCAGAATTTTTACAGACACAGAAAAAAAAAGTGCACCCAGGGCGAAGGCGGGAATCGATCATGTACCCGTTACAGCGTACAGACAGCTGGCGTAATGATCTTCTATCCAAACCACGAGGCCACCAGACCATTTTTTAATGTAATGTCATGTCTTAATTATCAAAAATATTTGGATTTAAAAGGACGTTCATTAGATTAGCCTTAATATTTTGCGACTTAGATCTGCTTACACAACCATTACGAAAACACAAATTATTTTTTAAAATATGTAAATTTAATTATTTTACTGAATTTTGAAATTGGAAGTGCTAATGAATCATTCATAATTATGTGCAACATTAATATAACTTTAAAAACGGAAAGAAATTAAATCATTAAAAATTTAATTTTATATTTGGTAAGTAAAAACAAGTTTACACCTCAGACAATTTAGCTTATTGGTCAGAAAGTAAACTTAAGAAAAGTCCCTTACGTCACCTTACCGTATTTACTGCGATATAAATCATAGTAAATTAAAACGGATTTTCCCGACAAAAATCCTAAATAACTTAGACTAAGCAAACACCATAATCCCATCGCCACCGACTTATCCCATTTTAATCTCACGACTTAGCACAATCACCCGCAAGGGTTATCTGTCAGAATGCCACCACGCAGCACATATTCCAAGTGAATGGAACTGCCTCTTCTGCTGCATTAGTAGGGGTAAACAGCCAGACACGATTCTGGTTTATTAGCTTCATGAAACGGCAATAAAATGCTCCATTTAAACGCCATCAATGTGAGTATAATGAAGCACTCTCCCTAAATTAAGTGTTCAAAATTAGGGAAGTAATATTTCATTTGGTGGGGACGTATAATTTTATGTCATTGATTAATTTTGAAAATTTGCCATGTCAAAAGCTGTCGAGATATTGAAAGCTTTGTTTAGATATTTAATTAGTTGCAGTAAAAGCGTGACAATATTTCTGTTTTATAAGTAATGAGATTTGAATATTTGCCGTTTGAAACAGGCCAAAGTTAACTTTTAAAATTAAATTTAAAACTAGTAATAAATTCATTAACTTTTAAAACTAACTAAGTTTAATACCGAGTGATTGTTATTTTATCATAACTTTTTTCGACCGAGATATCACGATCGTGCTGATGTAAAAGAGAAAGCTCAAGCTCCTCAGAAATATCGATAACGAAGCAGCAGACTTGTACCATTCGTTTATTTGTAAAAAAAAAATGAATTTGCTTTTGAGGCGTTGCTGGCATTCATGCATTTTTTCAATAAAACTCCAAATTTCGCCTCATCATTTTAAGGGGACTCGGTACCCCCAAAACTTTTTTCTTCATTTTTAGTAAAACATTCACTTTTTTGTGATGAATGTGTATACAATTGTCTAAATAAGACATTCCAGTGGCAAAAATTTAGTAAAATTTTTTCAAAAATGTTTTATTAATTTTTTTTCAAAAAATTAACAATTTTTAAAAAATGCTTCTTCTACTTCAGATTTCAATTGTTTTTTAAGATTTTTTTTCACAAGCACCATTGATCTATTTTTAATAACTTTAGGTATGGAATTCATCATATGAGATATAGTTCAGGAGAAAAAAATAATTAAGTAAAAATACACCTGAATTTCTTTAAAAAATGCAAATTTTCATTTTATTTATTTTATTAAAAAAAAACTATTCAATATTTTCACTATTCCATACCTATTTTTATTCATTATACATTTTTGTGCCTCTAAAAAAAAATTTGGGACTGTTTTATGAGTATTTACTCTAGTTTTAGTATTTTAAGTAAGGGCATGATTCAAAAATTTTAAAACCGAGAAAAACCAATTTAAAGTTTTTATTGTTAAAAATTATTCATAAAACATATTGCTATTTGATTAATATTATTTTCCCTCAATTCATTATACATATATAAAGCATATTTAAGAGGTTTTATTAGAAATAAACAATATTTAAATAATATGTGAATATAAGTAGTTTAGCAAGTTTTGCTTCTTAAAAACGTCGAAAACTGAAATTTTGAATATCATTAAAATGTATACAAAAGTAGCTTGTTAAAAACTATAAAATATGCTTTAATAATTACTTTTGATATAGATTCAGTCGAAGAAATTTATATTATATGAAATCAAAGTTTAAAAATGTGTTATTTTCTTTATCAAAATATATTTTTTTTGTTTTATTAGTATTTGCACAATTAGTTTAGTATAATCAATTTCCATGGGTAACGCCTTCTTTCTTTTCATACTCTAGATATGGCCTTTTTGATAAATTTACGGGCACGATGTAATTTTAAGTTTTGACTTATTTTCTAAATCGATTTTTGTGCAAATCGAGCATAGTCGATAGCTGTCGTGTTTTACATCCTATTGGCAAATCAAAGTTTTCGTATTGGCTTATAATGTTAGCAGAAATACCCTTATTGAATTCTCACACTGCATTTGTGACTGTTGTTTGTGACAAAAGTTTCCTTTGAACACCTAGACCAAATGATACTGTGCAAACTTTCGTTGCGTTTTGCGTGGAGCACCTCACACATCTTTCTAGAAGTTCATCTGCAGCAAGCCTTTGATGTATGGGTAAAATTTTAGACAAATGTGTTCTTCAATGATAGAAGTTTTTCAAGTTTTTTATGAGGTCTTATCATGCGCCACAGCAGAATTAAAAAAAAAACAACACCAAGACTTTTCCCCATTTGGACACTTTGAATGTTGTGGTTTACTGTCTGTGCTTATGCTGTGATGTGATACAGGGGTGTCAAAAATTGCAGTTTTCAGTGCTTGCACGTTACCCTTGTTTTTCAAAATTGCATCCTTTTAATAACACGTGAGCCTCTCTGTTGTTTTGTCATGCAAACTACTCAACGCAACCTTTAAGGGCGACATCGTACGCAGCGTTAGGACTTTGAAGGATATTTAACGTGCACTCCCTTACACGGTATTATTCGTCGGACATTTTTGGCAGCACGGGCCGTTTATAGGTCGGCAGTTATTTTAGCAATGCCAGGACCCGAACCTGGGCACTTTCGCATGCTAGGCGAGTGCCTAACCGACTGGGCTCCCCAGCCCCCACCATTGAAGAGGGAGAGCCAGTGTAAAAAATGGCTTTTAATGTAAATTTTTTTTTTCCAATGGTCTTGATACTTTGTGAAGTTATTAATAAAGGTTGTAATAGTATTTTAAGCCAATAATTTTTTTTTGATTTTTTCACCGATTTTGGGGTACTGAGTCCCCTTAAATCAGCGCCATCTGACCGCCGGTTCTAAAGGGCTATATAAGCATGTCACTTCGCAGCACATATTCCAAATGAATAGAACTGCCGTTTCTGCTGCATTAGTAGAGGTAAACATCACCATGTTGGTTTATTAGCTTCCTGAAACTGCAATAAAATGCACCCTTTAAACATCATCAATGTGAGGATAATGAAGCACTCTGTATAAATTAAGTGTTCAAAATTGCGGAAGTAATATTTCACCGACTTGCTTGGTTGGGGAATTTATGTCATTGAATCATTACGAAAAGTTACGATTTTAAAAGAGGTTGAGAGATATTGAAAATGCAGTCAAGATTTTAATTAATTGCTGTAAAAGTGAAAAATTATATGTGTTTATAAGTAATGTGAATTGAACATCTGTCGAATAGAACAGGTCAAAGGCAATATTCAAAATGTTTTAAATTAAAAACTTGTTAGGTTTAGTAGCGACAGATTATCTGGCCTTGTTATTGAAGTTGACCGTGCCGCGACTCGGAACTGGATCCAAAACATCTTTTCTCTTATCCAGCCATCCTGGCAAAATTGTAGCAAATTACTAACTCACCCTACGAAGACATTTATGAGGACCACTGTCTGCAGATCGCTGAAGCCAGTCTATGAGACCTTTGGTCGTGGTCCGTCCGTGGCCGAGTGGCTAAGGCATCAGCCTCAAGATTCAACCTTCTCAGGAGTGCGGTGGTTTGAATCCCATCTACTGCCAGTCATCCTATAAATCGGATCTCTGTACTGGAATTAGTAGAAAAATCCAACTCGTGATGAATGGGCTCGAGTACACTGGGACAGACCAGCTCGTTAAATCTATGGAGTCCAAAGTCCCGCCGGCGTCAGCGTACGATGTCGCTCGAAGTTCCGTTGGGTGCCCACTCAGGTGTCGACCTCGTCAGTTGACCAGGGTTCTTAATTACGAGGCGTTATCGGCAGTGTTAAAGCTCCCGAAGGAGGCTAGAAATAGGCAGCCGGAAACGATTACCCTACCCCTACCTTTGGTCCCATATAATGTTTATCCATGGACACGACATCATCATCATACTAATGGAGAATATATATTTGAAACTTAGGAAAACATTTCAGTTACAACTTAGGCTACCTAAAGTAGCGTTTTTTGAAGGTAATAATTCCAGTCTCGGTGGAAAAATAAACAACTTCCCAAATGAGTAATAAAACCTCTTAATTTCAAAACTCACACAGCAAATAGATCTCTTTTGCTTTCTGGAGAGTTAAGCGAAAAAAAAAAAAGCTCATTTCCATTAATTTCTCTTTTAGGCATAATGAAATTACTTTATTAGAGTTTCTGACAAGAAATCATTAATTAACTTTAATGGGGGGAAATGTATTTAACGCATTGTTTTTCAAATTCCTCGTTAGGCGGACATTTAGACTGGGAATGTACACATCCATCTTGGGATAAAAACAACATTTTGGCGAACGTTAAGAGAAATAAAAAATGGCGAAGTAAAGAATTTTTCGGAAATAAACATTCTAAAGTTGAATGCGAACTCACTCGGGTCTAATGGGCATAATTTTTTACCGTGTTTAAATACGCATTTTGCTTTGTTATTTATGTGCGAATAAATGGGCTTTTGCCTCTAAAATAATTATGTCTTTTGTTTGAATTATAAGTACTTTAAGTGCCCAGTTTGCTAATGAGTTAGAAGTTAGTTTCTTCTGGTGTTGCGGATGTACTATTGTAGTTGTTTCTATTTTAGTGTTAAATTATATTATAAATTTCAAAATATCTTAAATGTAAATGTTTTTGGGAAATAACTCATTGAAATGAAAACATGCCATGCCTACAAAGCAGGAAAGGAAATTTAAAGATTTTTTTTAATGTAGTTATATTTAGTTTAAGCGTCAAGTGATATTAGTAAATTCCTCTCAAGCACAGTTATTTATGATAAATGACTAACATATTTTCAAATTAAAATATATTTTAAGTTACAATAGATACGATGTTATATGTGCGTGTATGCAATAACTGCATTTTTAATTTGCCATATATAATGGCTCAAATTTCACACATATCATAACTAATAAATGTTTAAATTAAAAATTATGCAAATTTTTTTTAAAGTTATGTGTGTTTCAAAGACATACATAAAATTGTTGTTAAAAAATGTTAGGAAAATCTTTCAAGCCTAATTACTTTTAATCAAATGACTAATATTTGTCATATTTGTATATTTTAAAGTATAATTGGAGGTTATGGAATACGCGTATAAGCATCAATCCATGTTTAACTTCGCATGCAAAAAGTTAGTAACATTTGCGCAAAACATCTTAATTAAAAATGTTCTAATTTGTTATGGACTTAAATGAAATTGTCGTAAAATGTTAAAAATACACATATCTTTAATCTTTGCGATTTTAGGTTTTATTTAAAAACGTGTGTGTATCTGCAAGTATGGTATGGTATTGTATGGCACATATATATTCCAGCTTGTGTGCTTGTTCAGAGAACCGCTTATAAGATTTTTTCAAGTGGGACAGACACAGAAACAATTTTTACAGTCACAAAGAAATGAATAACAAATAGACAAATAACAACATTTATTGACGGTTATAAACATCCATGCATGACCGGGATTCGAGCCCGACCCCAGCAGCTCCAAAGGCTAGAGTCCTAACGATTGCGGGGGCGGCTTGTGCAAGTATATTATTTAGGAAAGAAAAAAAAAACAATGTAAAAGTCCGGTTTTCTATTAATAATGTAGAATATGTAATAAAATTACATTTTACTAAAGAAAAATATTTTTTATATATCGTTGTTAAAGAACGTTGAAAATTGCTCCTTATTATAAAATATTTCATCAATTTGATAATCTCTACTAACAGTTTGCTTTATAAAAACGTTTTCGAATTGAAAAGAAAGAACATTTAATGTATACTTTAAATGCTCCAAAATTCTAATGAACTAAGACTCATCGATTAATCAAACCCAATAAAAACGTATTAAGCAAATATTTAAACAACTTACAAAAACTAATCTGTCATGAAAAAAGTCTTCATGCACATCAGCTAAATGTAAATGCGAAACTCTGAAATGAGTTTGGGAAGAGAAAAAAATTCATAGCTTTTGTACGAAATCAATAGCGGGTATAATTTTCTCATTTCTAAGGAATCGGAAATCATTTAAGAAAACAAACTTCCACTGTAATATCGAAGAAAGAGTTCATTACAAAATTTTGGATTTATTGGATAAATAATAAAACTCTAATCATTCCTATTTTCCTAGTTACTTCAATCTGCGCTGCTCGATTAATAAAAAGTCTATTTGATATTGAAATACACGCTTTATAAATTAATGTATTTTTTGAGTATATTGGGATTAATTGATTTACCAATGCATGTATCCGAGAAGTGATTTTAGTTTCAAATGGCATTTAAAAATAGAAAAAAAAATAGAAAGTTGATTATTAATTTCGTTTGAAGTTGTTTTTTAGACTTTGTTTACGTATTTCTATCCTCAAAAGAACTCCCCCTACCAACAAATTATAAGATTTATGATTTTTACAATACTTAATGGTATAAAATGGTTTTAGAATATATAATAAAAGCATAGAAAATTGTAGTTTAGATTTAAGTAAGGTAATTTTTTTTATCATTTCTGTCGAAGAGAAATTGAGATTCTCAAACAAAAAGTTTTTGCAAGTAGATAAAACAGAATACTTTAAAACAAATGCCGCCCCGGTGGCGCAATTGTTAGGATGCTAGCCTTTGGAGCTGCTGGAGTCGGGTTCGAATCCCGGTCTGGCATGGATGTTTGTGACCGTCAATAAATGTTGTTATTTGTCTATGCGTTTGTGTTGTCCTTTCTTTGTGTGTCTCTTGTGCTCGTAAAAACTCTGTCTGTGTCTGTCCCATTTGACGAAAGCTTATAAGCGGTTCCCTGAACAAGCACACAAGGTGTAATATGTATGTACCTACCATACCATACTTAAAAACAAAAAAAAGATGTTATTAGATTTAATATCATTTATACATTTTTAACTGTAAAAATTGTTTTACCTTGCTTTTTACTAAATAAACTTTTTAATTGGGTTACTTCAGTACTAAGCTGTCAATAATTTTAAATTTTTCTTTTTACTTTGCAATTTAAAAAATTCCATCAAATCACTCCACGTAGAGGGAGTGCAATTTAAATTTGCTCCAAACTCTCAACTCTGCCTACAATGTTGTCCATAAAGTTTCATTGAGTGCCTGATCAGGTGTAGTCCTCGTTACCTCACCAGGGTTCTTCATATTGTGATGTATTAAAGTCATGAACAGACGCTGAATTGACTCTATTATTGACTATTTAAGGGGGGATCATAGTTAGCAAAAACCAAAAAAATCGAATTTTTGAAACCAGTATTTTCTGATAGATGGAAGCCCGATCTATCGAATAAGACCAATTTTGTATCGATCGGCTAATTATTTCTTATAAAAAATTAAAATAATAAAAATAAACAAATGTGCCACGCCTCCTTTCAATTACTAATTGTATGTTTGTATCATTTATGTATTACATTGTAAAACATGATTTTTTTGTGTTGATATTTGAAAACTATTCACTGGCTCAATGTAAAAAAAATTCCTGACGATTTACATGAAATTCGGTTAACAAGAAATGTTTCGGGGGTCATTTCGAGTTCGTGTTAACGGGATCGACTGTATTTGTTTTTCGCGTTTTTCTCAAAACTATAATTTTCAACACTTAGGTACACTTTTCTACAAATCTATTGAATATTTTTTAATAATTTTTTTTGTGTGTTATAAAACCATTTTAGATCTATTTAAGTCACCTAATTTAGTCTTACAAATTAAAAAAAATATTTTATTATTTTACACTTTTCTTCGTTGAAAATCAGAATTTTTATGAATTCAGAATATAATATTTTTAAAATAGAATTTAAACATTATTTTCGGCAATAAAAATAGGTGACTTAATTAGATCTAAAATGGTTTTATAACACACAAAAGAAATGATTAAGAAATACTTAATAGATTTGGAGAAAAGTGTACCGAAAAAATACTTGTATTTTTGAAAATTCGTAATTGTATGTTTCAAAATATGTCTTTTTTCAAAAATAATAATTTTTTAAAATAAGATTCTTAGGTGTAAATATAATAATAAAAGTACAATTTATAATTTGGTACATTTTTTTTTATTGTACCATAATTTTTAAATGATTTAGAGCCTTTCGAAATCAATACTAAGAATTGGTCATTTTTGCTGTCGCTAACTATGATCCCCCCTTAAATCAATTTTTCACAAACTAAACATCAATAAAAGTTCATTAGCATTCAAAAAATTCATCAAAGTTCTATTAAAAAATAAAAAAATGCTTAATGAGTTAAATTGCTAACAAAAAAGGTTTGCATTTCAAGGGTTTAGTACTTAAAAGTCTCGACAAAAATATTTTTTAATTCTAAACTTTGTAACTTCGAATTTTCTCTTTAATAAATGCAATTTTTTCTGTCTCGAAGAGTAAAGTATTTTCATAATTTTTCAAATTCCAGATTCACTAAAATTATTCAATATTCAAAAACGAAAAGCAATCAAGACTTTAAATCCATAAACCCGTCGATTTATTTAAGCCCATCCCCAGATGTATTTAATCAATCACTGAATATTAAAATAATATGCATCCTGACAGATTAGTAAATTGGTTTGTTAAAAATGTAAGAGCATTTTTTTGTGAGAAATGATTTTTATGTTTGAAGTTTTTTTATTTCAGAAGTCGCATTCTTCAAAGCATAACTTTTATATAGAGTCCGGTTTGTTGATTGGTGACTTCGACTAATTGAATTTACGAATGCCAATAAACATTTGCCAAGGAACAGACCTTGCAACTATACCCTTCAGTTGTTGTCTGAATGTTTTTAATTCTTCCACTTCTTATGCATAGTATATTTAATATTAATTAAGTTAAGCTAAAGAATCGGGGCCGGCAATTTTAAGCCAAATCTGTAAAAAATGAACCCCGAAAGGTTTATATCATTACAACCTTTGACGAAATTATCAATTGCATTGACAATTTCGAATAGTAAATCTGCTTAAACCTAAAATGCATATAAATTATTTTGAAATTCACAGGATCATGGAGATCAAGCAGCCCCAACCCGGGCGAGCAAAGATCTCAATGCAACTACCGCTACTGTTCTGAAATTTTCTGATACTTATCTTTTATCTATAATAATAAAAGAAAGAGTCTGTCTGTGTGTATGTATGTCTGTGGATCGCAAAACACCTACTTAGAATGCTCTAAAAAATTCGAAATTTTTAATATAGATTCCTTTTAATACCTACGTGTGCACCTGAGGCTTAGTTTTTTCATATTTGTTCTATTTTTAGAGAAAATTCGAAATAACTGGAAAAAAATACACCACTTTCGCTCAAATCCGATAGCTTTTTTTCTTTCGCGTTGTCGCGTTCAAAATAATTCAAATTTGAAATGTTTATTTTATTCTTTTGCCATTATATTTAGAAACTACATTATTTATTTAAAAAATAATTTATTCAAGGATATCGCGGTAGGTCTGTTTATGATTATTTAATGTCTTCATTTTTTCGCCAAATGCATTGCCAAACTTGCTAAAATGTTACCTAAAAAAGCGCCAGATGGGTAAAATTTATTTTGTTTAAATAATTAATCTGGTTGGTTTCTCCAAGATCATCGTGATTGACCTGAAAATGTCAGGGTTTGTAGCTATATCTATATTTTCTCGCCAAATTATTACCAAAAATGTGCCACTGACCTAAGAGTTTTTGGGTTTTTTTTTCTGGCTGTTACCAAGTCATCGTGTTCTAGAGCTGTACCAAACTATCAAAGACTGTTGAATCTTCATTTTTGCGTTTATGTTATCAGAATGACGGAAGGAGTGCAAACATTTTGTATCCTCAAGTTCTTCTACATTAATGTTCGAATCTGACAAACCACTGGTTTTGCTAAATTTCAGGTAGTCAATCTTATTGAAGCAGAGAACAACTTTTCAATATTCTTTACGACACCCATTTTCCATTAAGTTAACGGGTTCCCAGCAAGGCGGGACCATACTGCTAGTTAATTATATGCTGAATGATTTTAAACAATTATTTACATTTTAAATAATTTCTTAAGGTGTTTTAACGCTCCACTTTTTTATAAATCTGGTCTGCAATTAATTGAATTTTTCCGTTGCTTTAAGTCGGTCGTTTTGAAATAAGTTAGTATTTTTGGTCATGAACTGAAATGTCTACCACATTTGGACATTTTCGTTACTTAGCAACGTAACGCAAATCCAAAAATGAAGACCAGAAATCACATCAAAGAAGTTCTTTCGAAATTTTAAGTTTTTCTTTTTTTTAAATGTTACTTTTTAAAATACTTTAATGTTTTGCTGACAAATTAAATAACTTAATCAGATTCAATTTGCTAATAATTTAAGAATGAACCTGTAGCAATATTTTACTGGAACATTAATTTCAATATTTCTATTGCCAATGCGCAAAATTTAATTCGCATAAACTTACGCCAAATACATAATCTCTATATTTTTTTACTAATCATTCTTTTATAAATTCAGACATTGACATTATCAGCTACCTAATAGTTCCCAAACTGTATTACTAGAAATATTAAGCATTGAAATGGGTATTCAATTAAGTACTTTTTTTTGTACAGCTGCAATTTTAAAACTAAAATTTTGTATTCGGATCATTAATTTGGTTGCCAAACAATTTCGTTTTAAATTTCAAAATTATATCGGTTCCAATAGCTTTACTTTTTATAAATAATTCCAACGAAAAAACTGAATTTATAGCAAGTATTTTAAACTTCACAACGGATTTATCCATAAACAGCAAAAAATGTAGTATCTGTAATGGAGTATTTGTAATAATTCTATTGAACTTTACTTAGTTAAAATTATGCATCTGGAATAATTAAAGTTAATATTTCAAGAGTTAATATTTTGAAAAATATTTTTATTAAATAAAGTGAAAAATTGAGGAATCTCTTGTAAATCTTATACTATAATACGAGGAATTGGACCCAAGTCGAAAATCGCCCCAGAATCAATAAACTCCGGTAAACTTAGGGGTCTGGGGTTTTTGGCCACGACGAATCGATTGGCACAGGTTTTGAAGCGCTACGGTCAAGCAGTTCGGAGTTACAGATAGGATACTTTCAAACTTCATTAGTTCGCCATAATGGCTACTTTCGTGATGCCATCTGCTAAAGCTATAAGCCTCTGCTTAAGCTATAAATTTTTAGTTAAGATTTTAATTTTTCAAATTTAAATAAATTCAACCTTGCTTAGTTTTACAGAAATGGTAACATGAATATTTTTTTAGTTCCAATCAGCAGACGATTTTAGTTCTATTCTGTTCATTGGCGATTTTTGGCGATGGGCTGATGGAGTGTCCCACTTTTTGATTTTGAAAATCTGGTCACATTAACTTTAACCGGTTATCTTTTCACCAATGGTTTCACAAATTTTCTTATGGTATGTATTGTTTTGATAAATCAATTGAAAATTTAATTCTTCGATTCTTTTAGCTTCGATACCTGTTTTCTCCGAGCAGAGCTCGGTCACCCGCTGGTCTGCTAAATTTTAAATTTTTCTATAACGGATCTCACTTAAATCCCAAAAGAATTAAAAAAAAATGCAATAATTAAACATAATAAATATCGCCTATAATTGACGTTGGCTCCTAAGAGATTCATTATTAAAGCAAGCCACTAAAAACATTTAAGCTGTGCTCTTCAACGTAAATACTATACAATTCCCAGTCATTAAAGTTTTAATGAAATCTATTCATAGAAAATTACACACTTTTTTACGATTTTAACAATCTTGACTTTTATTCAGGAAGTATCATGCTGTAGAAAATAATTTTTACAGTCTGTAATTGCTTTTTAATATTCATCCACCTTTGGGAATATACTGATTGTTAGAATGTATTATCCGGTTTATTTTAATTTCTTTTATATAGCTTTAAGAACAAAAAAATCCGCAAAATATATTCTAATTAAATTTTTCAGAAAATTTTGATATTTGATGAGTTTCCACTTATTGAATTAAAAAATACTTTGAAATTTTGAAGTCTAGTATCGCTGGTTTAAATGTTATCTAAAATGACTGCTTCTTAATGAAGGATTACCGGATAATACATTCCTACCGCTTCGAATTCAACTGTGCTGCTGAGGATTAGCTCCAGCTTCCTTGGAAGGCTTCTTCGGTTTAGGTTTCTTCTTATAGGTGGAATACTTCCTCGCTTTTGATGCCGTTGCCTTCCTGGTTCCAGCAGACTTCTTTTTTGGTTTTGGCGACTTCTTAGCAGAACTTTTTCTCGGCTTGGATATCTTCTTTGCAGCCGTCTTTGTTCCAGCAGACTTAGACTTCCTTGCTGCCGAGGCCGGCTTGTTGGTTTGGGACTTCTTGGAGGTGCTCCGTTTCTGTCCAGCATGTCCTTTGATATCGTAGTTGGCTGCGAGAAGGTTTTGTCCAACGGTTTTCATGAAACTCTTTCCATCGATGTCCATCAAGCCACTTGAACTTCCATCATGGCCAAAGGAATCTCCAACGAAAGTCGACAATTGTCCAGGAGCTTGATTAGGTTTGGCATAGTTAATAGTTTTAGCAAGATGATTCATTTTACCAATTTTGTGGAAGGAACTTTTGAATGTAAGCTGTTTAAGAAATATTTTTGACAGAAATTTTAAACGAAATGGAAAAGAACTGATAATGGAAAGAATTTGCGATCTTTAAATTCAGTTATTACTTCACGATACAAGCACGTTTTGAGCGAGGAATAAAATTTGAATTTGATTGGTCTGAATAAAGATGCCATCACTATATCCTTAAAGTAATATTACTTTTTTAAATCATGGGTGTAAAAATATTATTTTACTCATGAACTTAAAATAGTTTTTGCGTTTGAATATTCCCGAGATATTATAAAAAATATCAATTATGAAACTGCTCAAGATAAATTTTTAAGTGCTTTCAAATTTCATTTTTATTTTTAGTCCAGTGAATAAAGGCGTTTTGTCATACAAAAGGTCCTATATAGCTAATTTTTTTATATGTTGTATGGGATCCATAGGTGATAAATGCGATATAAATATTGCACCCCATTTCAGGATACGGATATGTATAAGATCGGTTTGTTCAAGCTGAAATTTATACCCAAATCAATGTCATTAAACCAATACAATACATTACATACCAATGGATGCTAATTTTGTTTTATGCTAATGTTTTTTTTTTAATATGACATTTTTTCATTTGACTTGGTCCTGATAATTGAAAAAAATTTAGATAAAAAATAAAGTTAAACATTAAATAATTTAATTATCAAATATGTAGGAGTAGAAAAAAAAGATGAAGCAATGAATTCTGAACGATATTAACGTGATGATTGAAGAGCTCAAATACTTGCCATTTAACTGAACAAGTTAGGTTTTTAACAGTAACTGCCACCTAGATCCGCTCTCACACACGATTTATAAGCGTTTCTCGTGCGTATGACGAAGTAAGAATAGTGGAAATATTAAATGAAAATGGAATTTTCTTGTTATTTAAGTATTCATTAAATTTCGAATTTTTTTTAAATTTACATTGATTTCCAATTTTAATTATTTACTGAATTTCGGAATATATACAGTAAAACCCCGATTTTACGACCCCCGAATCTACGTTTTTTCCGCATTTTACGTATTTTCGACAGTCCCAGTTTTTTCCGCATACTGCAATGTTAATTTAACCCGCATTGCAAGTTTGTCATTTATGGAATTTCCCGAATTTTACGTTTTCCCTGGAAAGTAAAAAAAAAAGATTTTTTAAAAAAATCAGCACTATTTTCCCCCATCCCACAGGCTCCTGCTTTCCTGCTGAACCCGGTTTCTCATCACGGATCAGGGTTTGACTACAGCATTGAAGGTGGCTGTTTAGCACGCGGTGGTCGCATTTCTAACCTTTTGGTGCCAAAATATGACGAGTAAAAAACGCGAAAATTTTTATATTACTTTCTTGTTACTAACTTCTCTGCTTTCTGTTACGTTGTTAACAGAGACTTCTGCCATGGAGGGAAAATGTCTAGATTGCTTCTTACGGTTTTACTGTTCTGTAATAGTGATGGAAGTGAGAATTTGCATGTATTTTTGCATTTTATGCATTTCCCGTATTATACGTTTTACCTGCATTTTACGTTTTTCTTACCCAGTCCCTTGAGAAACGTAAAATCGGGGTTTCACTATAACCTTTAGCATCATGTCTTGATTCCATATGATTAATCGCACTTATCTGTGGCATTTGTAGTTTGGGACGTGATAGTGGCTGAAGGGCAAGACACAGATTTAACTAATATATTCCACGTTTTTACGCTGTAAATGTAGTGTTTAAGCTAAAACAGCCACATGAACTTATACACCTAGGTAGATAGGTTGGTAGTATATATTCCGATTTGTGTGCTTCATCAGAGGCCCGCTTGACAAATGACAGTGATTGCACCCTCTAGAAGGGAAGGGCGTAGGCTATATAGCCCATTACCCCGCTCGCCAGAAGAGACAGTCACAAGAGACACACAAAGAAGGACGCCATAAACACATAGACAAATAACAACATATATTGACAAACACAAACATCCATGCCTTTACCGGGATTCGAACCCGAGCCCAGCAGCTCCAAAGGCTAGTGCGCTAACCGTTGTGCCAGTGGACCGGCCAGAGGCCCGCTTATAAACCTTCGTCAAGTAAGTCAAGCACAAACAAAATATTTAAATACACACAGAGGTAAGGTACACCTAGGACGAAGGCGGGAATCGAACCCTCACCCAGTACCCCGTTGACTGTTAGCTTAATGGGCTGCGATCAAACCCCCTGCGCCACCGGGACCTGTTATTAAATATACATTAAATTATTCAAGCACATAAATTATTTAAATATACATTACATTTTGTAGTTTTAAATTTATGTTGATATCTAATTGTAATATTTTCTGAAATTCGGAATATATATATATAGATATATCTTCAACTTTTTTACGCTATAAACTAAGCGTGGAAGCTGAAACAGGGGGCCCGTCCGTGGCCGAGTGGTTAAGGCATCAGCCTCAGGATTCAACCTTCTCAAGTTTGTGGAGGTTTGAATCCCACCTACTGCCAATCATCCTATAAATAGGATCTGTATACTGGGAAAGAGTAAAAAATCCAACTCGTGGCGGATGGGCCCGACTACACTGGGACAGACGTGCTCGTTAAATCTGTGGAGTCCAAAGTCCCGACGGCGTCAGCGTACGATGTCGCTCGAAGTTCCGTTGGGTGCCCGCTCAGGTGTCGACCTCGTCACTTGACCAGGGCTCTAAATTACTCTCCTATAAGGAGGTTAGAAATAGTCAACCGGAATCACTTACATTACCACAACATTACCTGCTGAAACAGACACGTGTCTTAATACAGTTTTGTCAGACCAACAAAGCGGAATGCAAGGTATCGACTTTAGTTCTTCTTTTCATTGATTGAACGCTACACTCTAAGCAACGTGTGACTAGAGATGTTATATTTATGTTCTTTTTAAAGAGCAGTTGCTCTCTGCTCTGTTCTTTTAAAAAGAACAGTTCTTTAACCTGCTCTTTTTACAAAAACTGCTTTGCGCGATTAAGAATTCAGGCAAACATAAATAAAATACAATTTGAACTTAAAATAACAAAATTTGATCGCAAGTGTCATTGTTTTGCAATAATTTGAATTAGTTACATTATTTAACAATGCAATGCGACTTAAAACTAATAGATTAATTCATGATAAAACTATTTTAAAATATTAGAAGATTATAAAAATTACTGGTAAGAAATTAAAGCGATAAAATGTTTTTAATAAGGAAATAAATCTGAGGATCTGAAAATACATGATATATCTATACAAGAATAAATTTTAAAACGAGTATTTGGTATTGCACAGTAGATTAATTTCTACACCACACTATTGAAGAAATTTATTTTATTAACTAAATATTTAACCACAAAAATACAAATCCGATAATTTGGTTAAGGAAGCATAAACATGTACAAAAATGTTATCACATAAAATCTAACTTTAACTCACATAATTAGTGTAGCAGCTCACAACAAGTAAGATTTCAACTGTGAAGTTTCGCTTTCAATTTAAGAGACTCAAAGATTTATTATAATTAAATAATTGTTCAATTTTAAGAATAACAAGGCTGTTTTTCCAATTTCCATTTTAAAAAAAAGTTAAAAACCAAGTAAAATAAACTGTTTAAAAATGCTTTTAAAAAATACTGAAACGTGCGTCTACATGAGTTGCATTGATTAGAGGACCAGGATGGTCAGAAGAAATTTCCTAAAATAGCCAAGCTGGTTCTCCAAAAAGCCTAAATACCCAAAATTATCTTCCATCACGTCCCTTCCAACTTAATTAAAAACTACAAATCAAGACATATTCAAAAGCAAAAAAAAAAAAAAAAAATATCAACATAACGCAAAAAAATAGTCATGATTGAACGAAAAATAAAAACGTGTGGGGCTTTTCCAACTTAATCTAATCATTAGCTTGAACAATTTTGGCTACTGGTATAATTTTAAATGAACCAAGCGGATCAAATAATAGCCAAAACTGCTGAAATTAGCCAATTCTAACAACCCTAACCACAACTCTTAATAAAGCAGCCGCATTCCTTGCGCACATAAAACTAAGAAACAGAAAAGGGGGGGGGGGGGGGGGAGATATTGTTTACGTTATTATACCCCACTCTGAAATACGAGCCCCATTCCCGTGGTTCAACATTTCTGCCTATATTTTTTTTTAATGTGTTTTCCATGTAAAATAAGAGAAAATGTTTTGGGGAATGATAAAATTTAAAAAACAGCTACACAATGCTACGATGTACTAATAAAAATAATAATAAGCTTACCCATGCACCAGAAAAAGAAAAAAGGTCAAATTCGAAAAATTCAAATTGCGAAATTAAAATCTGCCAAAATGAAACTGAAGGAAAAAATTCAATAATAATAACAAAATAATGATGAAATAAAATAAATACAGAAATAAATTAATATAAAATAATGATAAGTAACGCAATAAAAAATAATAATAATGTGATAAAAAATAATGAAATAAAATAATAATAAATAAAAAAATAAAGCAATAATACAAAAATAATAATCAAATTAAAAAAAAATTAATAATCAATATAATAATAAAAATAAATAAACAAAATAAATCCTACACGCACCAAAACCCAACTACGATAAACCCAATAATCCCATTTCCCATTTGAACGTTTGAAAGATGGCAAGAACAACCGTTTAGAACAGTGCCAAAAGAGCTGCGAATCGCAAAAAGAACGGCTTCCAGAGCAATCTCAAAAAAGAGCTAGTCGGAGCAATCTGCTCCAATTTGCCAGTTCGCGAAAAAGAATTATTCCGTTCCGAAAGGAGCTGCTCCGAAAGCAAAGAGCTATCGCACTACGAAAAAGCATCAAGGAGCTCTACTGCGAAAGAGCATACAAAAAGAACACTGTTCCTGTTCTTTTTAATCGTAATCGTTTTGAAATCTGTTTTATTGCCGGAGTAGTGGGTATGGCGTTTCGGGCATTCGTGACGTAAGTTGGGAAGAAGCTTTTTCGTCCAAACCCACTGAACCAACTATGAGGAGAGGAGTTGCTTGTTTTGTTAAGGAGCTTATGAATAATGATTTGACCTTGTAACGGAATTAGAAAATTCATGTAATTTTTTTTTGTAAAGAAAATAATTTTATGATTGGAATGAATAATTTCAAATGTATAAAATGCGTTAAAGTATAAGTTAAATTCTGATGAAAAATCATGAATTTACAGAAGAACAGGTTTTTTCAAAAACAAAGAACATACTGCTCCTGTTCTTTTTAAAGAACCTGTTCAAAAGAACATAGTGTTCTTTTTCTTCACATCTCTACGTGTGACCCTTTTGGGCCAAATGCACGGCTACTGGAGGTCATTTGGAAGGAACTTGGAAATTGAGACATTTATCACATTCCGGAGGAAATGATGGCAACAGATGGGGTGCGTTCGATATAGACATGGAAATTGGGCTGCTTAGAAATAGGAGTGTCGATTTTTCTGCCACTTTTCTTCTTATAATTAATGTTTCTTTTTGGATTGAGAAATTAGTATTTTTTACGTAGATGGATCTTACGCGGAAAAAGAGGAATTTGAAAATACATTAAAATGGACAATTTGTATAAAGTTTCTTTTAAAATCAGATTTTATTTTTTCAAACTATTTTGTTTAAGGATTTCAGCGAAATGTAGGTGCAGAGTGTTTTTAAATGCGCAACTAAATAGCAACAATCATAAAAAAACTCTAAAAGCATTAAGGGTAAAAATTGCCGCCTCGGTGGCTGAATGGTTAGTGTACTGGCCTTTGGAGCTGCTGAGGTTGGGTTCGAATCCCGGTCAGGCATGGATATTTGTACTTGTCAATAAATGTTGTTATTTGTCTATGTGTTTGTGTCGTCCTTTCTTTGTGTGTCTCCTGTGACTGTCCCTTCTGGCGAGCGGGGTAATGGGCTACATAGTCTACGCCCTTCCCTTCTAGAGGGCGCATTTGCATTCCATTCCAAGGTTAAAATTTGTATACATCTTATTGTTATTAGTAGGAAGTTCAAAGTTTTTTCTTAACATTATTGCAAATCGCATATAAAAGAAAAAAAATAAACATTTGAACGAAATAGTTGAAATATCAAAGGAAAATAATTTTTAAGATAATGATATTTACTTTATTCATCTAAAGAGCACATTTCTTTAATAAATAACAATAGTCACAATGACAGATAAAAGATGTTTAAAAAACGATGCGCAATCCCAATATCGATTTTAAATAAACATATTATAGCCTTAATATGTTTAAAATGCGACTATGTATGAAAAAAATCGCAACTCCTTATGGTTAAAATGAACAACGATGTAAAAATATTTTCTACATATCATCGCTTACAAATTATAAAAACACGAATTCAAGAGCTTGGCGATTTTTGAAAACGGTGCTTAACAGCATCAAGGTTTCCATTTCTGTTTTTGCACATTCATGGTTTTATTATTTGACGCACGATTAGATTGAACTTTGCTTAATATTTACTGCGTTTCATATTATCTGAAGCTTAAAATTACTTTATGAAACCAATATCTAACAATAAGTCTCATAAATAATGTTTCACTAATTTTTACGTAAAATTAAAAAAAAAGGACAAAAATTGACAAGTGTAATCGCAAATTTTCAGATTTCATTTTACAAACCCATTCAGCGAAAACCTAACATTTCAGATCCTTCAAACTCGATTTGCAATATATGATTGAAATTCGTTTCTTCAGATGCAGCATTTTGCAAACAACCTTTCCACTTGCGTTGAGCAGAACAAACCAAGAGCCTTACGGACATTGCAAAGAAAGGGACAGATCTCGAAATATGGTAAGAAAGAACAATTTCAAAGGGGTGCTTTATTCAAGAAAACGATGTATTTGTTTGACAAACTTGTTACTGATAATTAAATAAGTTTTGAGCAAAATTAATTTGAAAATAAGAACTAAATGCATAACCTCTTGCGATCTGGCTTCCCCATTTGGGGACATTCCTTACCCCCCCACTATTATTTAACACGTTAATTAGTTACGAATTTGACCTAGTCCAATAGAAGGAGATAAAAATATCAGTTTTCAGCCTTTGATTACAGGTATTAGTCATTTATTTGTATAAAAATGAAGTTGAACGAGGGTTAATATGACATTGGGGTTCTTAAAATAATTATTTTGAATGTTTTTTTCAAACTTTTCAAAAAGTTCATTTAGTTGTCAATTTTAAAAGAATTTTTCATTAAAACAATGTAAAAATAATCTGTTAACTACAAATAAGTGATACGGCCGTTTTTGTTGCATTTATAGCACCGAAAAGGGTATTTTTAGAGTTTAAGGCGTGCCTCTAGTAACTATTCAACATATTTTTTTTAAAAAAAATTCTTTGAAAAATATCTTTTTAGCATATATTTAAATAATAAGTATGTTATGATTATATAGGAATATACGGGTAGGATTTTGCTTGGGACTTAAGAGGTTATGGTTGCAAACACTAAATAAATATCAATTGAAAGATGTCCGTATATAATTCAATGAAAAGTCCAGACGCTTAATATGACGTGTCTATATAACAACTAGTCATCTGCAACTCGACCCGAGTTTCAATTGACACTTAATAAAGCATCAAAATTTCAAGTTAATTATATACCCTATAACGGTATGAAAAATTGGATACCTTTAAAACTAAAAAGTTATGTATGACAGCAACTATTTGTACAGGAAATGAGTGATTTTCTTATGAACTCTTAGTTATCTGACAGGTTTTGTGAACTCTTGTACCAAATTTGAAGTCATTAGTTTTTTTCTCTTTTTAACAATCAGCTTATCCTTTGCACAAGGTCACTTTCCCCGAAAACCTTAATATGATGTTAATTAGTACTGGGAACTCGTAGAATAAATTTGACATCAATAGCTCTTGTAGTTCGAGCTGTTGTGTGGTTTTACACAGCAGGACCAACGTACAAAAACCAATTTTTTTAGAACCAGCAGGCTCCAAACCATGTAGGGGGGGGGGGGGTTAGATACATATACATTCAAGCTTGTGTGCTTGATCAAAGTTCCACTCTATAAGCCTTCGTCAAGCAAGAGAGACACAAACAGAATTTCAGAGAAATTAAGTACACCCAGGACGAAGGCAGGAATCGAACCCGCACCTACCCAAGCACGCAGACTGCAGGAGTAATGGTCCAAACCACTAGGCCACCCGGACCCCCGAACCATGTATAAAACACAAAACCTTCGTTTCAAATTTTTAACCCCATTGCAATATTTTCATTAAGTACAGCTGTGGAAATAAAAAAATACCCACTAGTGATTATTTCGACTGTTATTCATCCTATAGAATCGAACCTTTTTGACTTTGTAACCAAATAATATTCTTAATTAATTGCATGACACAAAATTTGCATAAGGGACCGCCTTCATATTAAAAACGATACAAACTTCAAAATTTTCAACAGCAACACCCCTTTTTGAGTCCATATTTCACGTCTATGACATATTATATGACACGTCTATGACATATACCCCTTTTTGAGTCCATATTTCACGTCTATGTTATATTTTAACACTAAATACCAAGTTTTGTTAGTTTTTAAGCATTAATAATGAAGTTAGAGACGTGCAAAAATTAGTGGTCGTAATGTTAAATGAGTTGCACATAAAAAACTATCCCAATCTATAATTAAGATAATGAAACGAATTATAATAACCCAAACATAATGTTTTCAATATTGGGGTATTTAAAACAATTTTTATATTTTTAAATAATTATTATATTAATTTTTTGAAAAAATATGAATTGGAACCCCTTAATATTTTTACAGAAATAAATTTAAGACAGGAAGTTAAAGCGAAATCCCAATTTTTAAAATTTTTTATTAATAATTTGCTGAGTAAATCACAAAATACTTTTTAATTGCCTTTTAGGGGACTGTGTATAAGATTACATGTGTAATTGATAAATAAAGACGGCCTTGCATGCATGCTTGCTTGTCATCATATTAGAGAGGGTCCCCAAAAGGTCCACAAGTGATTCGATTGAATAACTCATCAAATATTCATCCAAATATAACGAAAACTTAGATTTATGGGTTTTCGAGGGTGCTTAACATTTCTAAGTTATTAAAAATGGGTGTTGCCATTGGAAATTTCAAAGTTCGTAACATTTTTAATATGAAGACGGCCCCTTATGCAAATTTTGCGTCATGCAATCAACTTAGAATGTTATTTTTTCACCAAGTCAAAAAGGTACGATTCTATAGGATGACTATCGGCCGAAATAACCTCAAGTGGGTACTTTTTTATTTCCACAGCTGTACCTTATACTTCATATATCATATCAGGGAATAGAAAATAATAAGGAATTCTTCCTTCAGGTTGATTAAACCCAGAATACGTAGAAAAATTGAAGATCCCTCAATTCTTATTTGAAATACATGATTGAAATCGTATTTTTGGATTCTGCACTGGAAACAGATTTTTGACTTTCATTGAGCAAACGAAGCCATAATATTAAAGCGCTAACATTGAAAATAAAACAGCATTGAAATGTTGATTTACATGTTTCGTCTAAATTAAAAAAAAAAAAATCAAGCAGTGTTAAAAATATGCATAAAACATGACTGTTTCCTACGATAAACGAGATACAATTTTCAATGTATTAACTGAACTTCAATTTGGCATCCCCAGAAGGTTTTAAGTCCAACTTTTTTTTTAAATTTTATTTCTACAGATTTTATAAAAAGTAAATGGAACTTTTCCATTATATATTTTAAAGTATGTTTAGAGTAAAATGTTAACAAAAAGGTGATCAAGGATACGAAGAAAACTTTTTGCACTTATAAGCATACAAAAGTCAGTAGTTAATTAACTTAAAATCAGCAACTGGTTGGTTACTAATAATCTCATAGATAAAGTGTGACTCAAAAGTAAGCGGTATATGTTTGAATTCCACAAAGAGGTATTAGAATTATTAAAATCATATTGTAGTTCTGTTAGCAGTTTGTTGTATTTACCTATAAAAAACAAAATTTGTTTTCATGAATAAGTTATTCGGACGATTAAATATAAAACTTTTAGAACTTCATGCCTTTCATCCCATCCACCTGCCAATGCTTGTCAAATACTTTGGCACTAGTTTTTATTCTTTGCGCCAATTTTGCGATGAAAGAAAATTATATTTATATTATATTTTTTTATTAATTATTATATTTTTATGCATATTATTTTTTACGTAATTATTATATGCTTTCTCGGAATTATTTACGTTTTTACTGTTGTTTTTTTATATTACCTAGTTATTATTTTATTTTATAGATTATTACTTTTATCGTAAATTCTAACTTAAATAGTATAACATGGCGATACTATTGGTTGGCGATGCTGTTGTGTTTGGCGATAATGGTCGACAGAATAATACACCAAAACCGAAAGCCTTTGCGTTCTAAAAATATCAGTTACATTATTTTCAAAACTAACAAGACAAAAAGCATGCATCGGCTGGATGTGTTTTTCTTCAGAATGAATAGAATTTGGTTAGAGAGTTCTTCAAGAAACCAGCAGACTTTCCATTTATATTCAAATGCAGCCCTTTCTAGATTAGCGAGTTTGTCAGGTCCATCCATTATTTTGTGTGTCGAGCGATGTATATTAAGTATCAGAGTTGGCAAAGGTTGTGTAAATAAAATCGTATTATGTATGAAAATTGAATTTTTTTTTATTATGACGAATGTCTTGAAATTGGACTCTTTATTATATTTGCCGTTCTAAGTTTGAATAGTTTATGGACGTTATGCTTTTTTATGTATTCAATAGCAAATTTATACCCGTACTTCGCACGGATTAGAAAAAAATATCAAATCGATAGAAGTATGTGTACCATATAACCCGTCATAGGATCATAAACTTAAGTTATTCTTCCCGCTAGTTATCAAGTATAAAATCCCGTTTCATTGCTTTAAAAATCCAAAATACGCTGTAAAATACACTCATAAATGCCATCACGATTCCCTCATAAATGCATAAAACCTTTTAACTCATTTGGCGTGTTTTGGAAATAATTTGGCGAGAAAATGGATATAGTTACAAACACACACATTATACAGCTCTCACAATGGCCTTCAAACAACCAGCTTATCAATTATTTATTAAAAAAATCCTTTTGACCATTTGACGAGTTTTAGTTACTAATTTGGCGAGATTGGCAACGTATTTGGCGATAAAATGAAGTCATAAAACCCTAATATGCAGCTCTAGTATGATGACCTTTGTTAACCACCATAGTTCAGTAACACAGCTTAACTATACATTTATTATTTAAATATGCATATTTGCAATCAACAGAACCATCAATGAAGATATCATCACCTAAATCCAGAATAAATCCTGGAATGGAGACTGGACGTAATTACGCATTTGAAGCGTGTCAATTATTTTCAAATAATGAATTTATTTTCTGAGGGTAACAGCATAAAATAAACACTTTAAATTTTAATTATTTGACTTTAAAAGTTTTATTTAATTTTTTCAGCTAATGGCATCATTAAAGTAAAAAAAATGATCGGATTTGAGCCAAATTGGTGTAGATTTTTCAGAATTTTCGAATTTTCTCTAAAAATAGAACAAATTGAACTCTGTGTGTGAAAGTTAATGTGTCTGATCTGTAACTTAAGTGTGAACTACGCATTTGTGCCAAGTTACGAGTCAAACAAATGTCTAGTTTTTGAATCTATAAGACACACACATATATATATACACACATACATACATACATACATACATACATACATACATACATACATACATACATACATACATACATACATACAAAACTTCATTTTTATTATTCAAGATATCTTTTGTGGTGAATGTAAATAAATTTATTTGATTAATTTAAATAAATCAAGCTTAAACACAGTCGTAAGAATGTCCAAATAATGTTAATGCAAATCATTACAAGTAAAATTTTGCATTATATTTTTATACGGAATAAATAATTGCGAAGTTTCAGCCTAATAAATAATGAAACATCATTTGTGTTTAAATTTATATGTGATGTTTAAATAAATTATTTTTTAATGTAAGGTATTTTTTTAATGTATACATTTCAAGAACATTAGCGGCTTGTAAAATTGTAAAGTGAATTAAAGAAGAGTGAGCACCATATTTTCTTTTAAACCCGGCAAGTTATTTTTTAAACAAAAAAATCGTGCCCTTCAATTTTACGCAAAATCTTGTAATCTCGATGTATTGGTATTATGGCAACCTTTGGTGAAATTAGCAGTTAGCTCTAATATAATGGCCGATCTGTTTATTGGTAATTTTTGGCGGGCTTGAAAACTCAACGTAGGGTTACTTTACATATGAAGTTGTATGAAATAAAAATGAATGTTTGAAAAATATTTGAGATTTTTCTATGCTTGGCAACGCAAATCGCAAAATTCATTGGCTGAAGTTTTACGAGGCGCAATGCTATAATAAAACATTAGCGACAAATATGAAGATTGTTTTTAGTTAAATAAATATACATTTACCTTTTCATAATGTACTGACATTTATAAATAATAAGTAAGAATAAATATTATTCAAGATTAATTTTGTATAACGTAATTCCTTTTTTTTTAAAAAAAAATACTTAAAAAAACAATATTTAACAATTACTTAAAAACACTTAGCGTATTCGGGCCGGTTTCGATTTGGCGGCTTAACTTTTGCAGCCTAGTAGCGAAAACTTACTATCCGAACCGAACGCCAAATGTCGCCAAATTGCATTCCGGCCCGAATACGCTAGGTGTTCCCACTTTAATGATTTTTTAAATAGTTTTGGACTCATTGAATTTATTTAGCATGATCTTGATTACAGGCTTCACACTGAATTATTGGTATCTGAGTTTCCAAATGCGTTTAAATCAACAAATATAAATTTAGAATGAATATCGACCAAATGGATAGAAGATAAATAAAATATTCTTTGCAATTACTCAATATACTCCAAGACAATTGTCGATGTTCCACCAATTGGTTGCATATTTCGGCAGGGAAATCTCTTCTCCTCGATACCTTCGAAAGTGATAGGATTCCTTTTTTTCACCTGCGTTGGACATTTTTCGGGACACTTTATTCCCTGTCCAGTGATCGGATCCTTCTTGATGTAAAAACGCGGCACCATCACCCGATCCTCGACGTCCAAAGCTGAAGATTTCATCGTGTTGCTCTCTTTCCTCCCTTTAATCTTCGGTGGTGACTTTTCGAACAGCTTGTACTGAGTAGTAAGCTTCCTCGGTGTCACAGGTCTCGGTGGAGGAATTTCAGCTGGTTCGAAAACCGTAGACCTGTAATTGTCGCTGAATTTCTGGATGGGATTTCTTTTGTCTTCAGGTGGTGGCAAGCGAAATGCGTCGAATATTCCATTCCTACCGCCAGGAAGTTGAACTTGTTTCTTAGGCCTGCGAAGAGGAATACTTTTATCCGTAGAAGGACAGCGATTTGCTTCGAACACTCCCGTTTCTTTGCCTCCTGGCGGTTGCAAGCGCTTTTTTATCTTCCCGATCTTGCATAGTTCGGCGTCCAGTGATTTTTTCCCTGGTGAAATCCTTAGTTCGAAAAAGGGATCATAAGGGCAAGCGGTTTCACTCGAATAAGTTGAAGTCATCGTTATTTGTTTTAATTAATTTTGGGATTAATGGGAAATAATTTGGGCTTGATAAAAAGTTGATGCGTTTAGTTTTTATTTAAGCAAATCGTTAAGAAATTAGATCTTGTTTCTTTAGCTCTTTTTTCGGAAAATAATTTGAATAGTCACATGTCCTAATAGAACGTGATTTTAATGCGTTACTGGAATAAGTTGCAGTTGTTCTCAAATGAATTTGAATCTATTGTCACGTGAATTATTCAAAATTATTTGTCGCGATAGCTATTTAATTTCATTTTCCCCTAAAAACTTGACAAAATATTCAGATTGAAATTTTCCTCTCTTTTAACTGAGAAGCAAACTATAGTTATTCGTTTCTATATAATATAATTTATTTAAAGGCCGTTACCCTATCTACCAACTGAACCCATATTTTTTTTAAAACAGGAACAAATAACTAACCAAACAAAAAACTATTTTCCCCTAGTTTCGTTATTATAAGAAATTTTAAGTAGGCAAATGTTTAGAAATTATTTAAAATCTGCTTATACTAGACAATTATTTCATATTACAGATACTATAGAAATGCAATGCTTGCACAATGCTTCAGATAAAAAAAATCAAAATCTAACCATCTATCCACGAACTATTCCAAAATCAAGGTTCAGAATTACCTAACTCCGAATTTTAAAGTTTTATAGGAGTTATTGGGAAATCAAACGATTGTTTGTTAAAATGTATCTTCGTATTCCATATTTGAAGGTTACTGCGGTTTACTTGATCATGGCGGATTTGACTATTTTACCTCCCTGACAAATATACCTTCCATTAGTAGTTCTCAACCGGTAGGTCGTGACCCCTGGCGGGTCGCGAAGGGATCCTAGGGGGGGTCGCAAAAAGTTTTTAAAAAAATATATATTTAAGTTACGTTTTCTGCAATAAGTTTACAACTAGAATGGAAGAAAAAAATCAGCACATATTATTTTACTGTAATTTACATTTCAACTTTTTTATGTTGTTAATACATAATTTTAATTTTAGTACGTTTACGGTGCAACAAGCTAATGAAAAACTTGTGCTTGTTTTGATTTAACAATTTTTTGAATGTCTGATTCGATTCTTGTCACACATACATAATCAAGTCATTTTCCCAGTCTAAAGAATTCATGATTTAGTTTTTAAGTTCAACATGGTCGAGAAGCCAAGTTCGCAAAGATAAAGGTAGGACATGGCAAAGGGTATGATACTCCTTCAGATACCTAACCATAGTATTCACGCCCTCTCGACAACCAAAATTTATGAACTTCTTCACTTGCGAACTCCAATTTTAAAATTCTGTCTGGTGAAAGTTCCATCAATTTATCATGGAGTATCAATGGATATGCCATTTAGTGATGTCAGCTGTCATCATTAGTTATTCCTAGTTAATGGTATTTGGTATTGAAAATTATACTATGGTTAAAATAAAAAACAATTACTTAAATATAGTTTATAAGGAGTACAATATATAAAGGACGGAGGGGAGGGTCGCGAAATTATTTTGGGGCGTTAGGGGGTGGCCACCCTACAAAAGGTTGAGAACCACTGCTTTACATGAACAAAGTTAAAATAAAAATACTTCGTTTGAAGGTTTTTTAAAACAAAAATTCTCACAAACGATGTACCACAAGAATATTACTTGAAAATAAGATATGTAAATTAATTTTCTTTTCATTTTACCATGTAGTTTCAAATCCTTGCTGTGTAAAATTCTCAAAATTATAACAAAACCAACTTATGCTTTAAGCATATACTCCCCAAGTTATCAAACAACATTTGTGCAAATTTAAATATTCCGACATTCTTATAACCATATCGAGAATTTTAATAATTCCAAACGAAATGCAGATGCCCGACAGAAATCCGAAGATTTTCAAATTGAATTTTCACGAGTAAACATTGTCGCATATCTCGAGGCGAACCGGAACTCCCTTATTAACTGTAATTGGGTGCGAGGTTTTGATCAATGAATTAAACTAACGGAAGTGCTGGGCGCTTAAATATTCCTGTCCTTTGGGGCATAATTTGAGGAGATTTACGCTGAAAAATATTCTCCTGTAGAGAATAAAGTCCCAAATCCGAAGTTAATAAGAACGAAATGAAAATTTCTGATTTAATGAAAGAGTTATTCGTTCTGTGGTAAGTTATATAAGATTTGAAGATTTTCATGTGAAAAGTCTACAGTAGAATTTCCGTACACCCTTTTTTATTACACTTAAATATTAAAAGGTGGAAGTGCAGTAGGAAATATTTCAAAAGACTTGATGCTTTTACATTCTGTGATTTATTTATGTAGCTGAACTGCATGACTTTAAGTACATGTATCGGTGCTTATGGGTTTTACATAAGTTCGTATTAAGTTTATTTTAATTGCGGTCGTGTTACAACAATTTACAAGGGTTCTTTTCTAACAGGAAAAGGATTTGTAAATGATAAGAATATTTGCTTCTGTTCATGGGATATACTTAAATATACGTGGATAATTATTGACAATTGTGTTAATTAAAAACGTTATTTGTAATATTTTTAATGGCATATAAGTTTACACTTCAAGCATTCTTCTAATAATTATTGTTATTTTATTCAAGAAATATTTCAAACAAAATCTCGATTAAGTTCAATATTTTGAAAAATTATAAAATTCTGCACTGAAACACTTCTATAATAATAAAAGAAAGAGTCTGTTTGTCTTTCTGTGTGTATGTCTGTGGATCGCAAAAGACCTGCAAAAAATGCTCTAAAAAATTTGAAAATTTTAATATAGATTCCTTTTAATACCTACGTGTGCACCTGAGGCTTAGTTTTTTCAAATTTGATTGTGATTTTTAATTAATATAATACGTTTAAAAAAAACGTTATCCACGTGGGATTGCGGGACCATAACAGGGCTTGAAAATACATGGACCGGGCCGAAACGGGGGCTTGACGCCATCCTCTATTAGTTTGATTGATTGAGTTTGGTTGAGATATGCGCTCGCCCTAAGGCTGCTTCATCCTCTATTAGTGTTTAGTGTCTTCCTCATCCTCTATTAGTGTATCTGTGTAGTGCGCATGCGCCAACACGTATTTAATTTTGTTTTGATTTTGAGTATATTTTCCCAAGTAAAAATGCCTCTAAAAGGAAGCAATGCGAAGTTAACGGGTTCCCAGTAAGGCGTGACCATACTACTAGTTTTGTATATTGAAAAAAAATCAATATAATGTAATTTTAACAAGGAGTTTTAGTACGATTTCTTTTTACATAATTTCAAGTTTTTGTGCTAACTTTATGTTATATGCTCTCGTTAATAGGTTTATACGAGTTAGGTTATGAAGATATATATAAAAATAAATATTATGAAGTGTACGAAGCTGCAAACGCGATGTTATTTTTAAACAACACAACTAGTCACACTTGGCTGATATTAAGTGAAAATAGTTATTGTAGACACGATTGGAATATTTTTGGATTATATTTCACTTTAAAGGGGACTAGACCCTTAAAATTTTCAAAGATTGCAAACTATGCAATCTTAGCTTTAAAACAATATCTTAAAATAAACATTTCAAGTACTAGAAGTATTTTTAATATAAAAAAAATCGTTTTAAAGTTAAAATCCCCTTATTGTTCAGAGGTAAGAAACCGCTATTGTTTACTTTAAAAGCTTATATCTCAAAACTTACTTTTTTGCGCGTACCTCAATGTGCGCGTTCCTTTTCCTCCTCATTACCTATTTTAAGTATTTTTTTTTTTTTTTTTACGTATTTAGAAGAGTTTTTAAAAATTCACTAGAGGGATTTGAGTATGACTATCTTACTTTTTTCTTTTCTTTTTAGCATTATAGATGTTTTTTTAGGTCAAATTGTAGTAATAAATGGTTCATGTAGCTCCCCTTAAAAATTTATATTTCAAAAACTAAATTTTTTTAAAAAAATTCTTTAGTTAAGTATAGTTAAACATCTATTTAATAACTAGTAAAAATTTCGCTCAAATGTATCAAATAGATATTCTTTAGGTTGAAATGTAGTAGCAAATGGTTCATGTAGCTCCCCTTAAAAATTTATATTTCAAAAACTAAATTTTAAAAAAAAGTCTCTAGTAAAGTATAGCTAAACATTTATTTAATAACAAGTAAAAATTTCGCTCAAATGTATCAAATAGATTCTGCAAAAAAGGTATATAAAAAAGCTCATTTTAACATGCGCTTCAATGAAGTGCTCCGGTCCCCCTGAAATTTTTGGTTTACTGAAAGATGTCACTTCGAGCTTTAGGGCTAGTAGCTATGGGCCTCCTGTTTTTGAAAACCGTAAACAACGACGCCGACGTCTGACCTGTCAACCGACCCAATGCAACGTCAGGGCATTGGAACAACCCAGAATTTTTTTCCCAATTGGGCTGCATTTTTGGTTGTCAAGGCATTGCAGACTCGGCATATTCCCCAGAACTGAGAGCAATTTTTCTGTGGCACCATCTAGACGACTCTCACTACCAATTAAGACGTTCAGATTACAATGAATTTGAGCTCTCTGTGGATGTAAAAGTATGCCGAGATTTTATTTTGCCGTGAGAACCCAAGCCAAAAGGATACTCCAGAGATCTTTTACATGCCAAATAATCATATCACACACGTTCCCTTGATTTTCCCATCCAGAAAATCCGACGACCCAGCCGGGGCTCGAACACGCGAAACTTGAGCTTATGAGACGGACACGAGACCTCTCAGCCATTGAGCCACGTAAAACACAGAATTAGCGTGCACTATCCTCATATACACACGATCTATTTATAGGATGTCTTTGAAAAGGATAGAATATGTGAAGTTATCGACGCATTTATTTATTTTGCGTTATTTATTTGTTTATCCAATCAGTCTTAACGCCATTCCATGGTTCCTCCATCCAAGAAAAGTGAATGACACAATTTCCTCCCACGAACGCTAAATCAGAAACATCCTATTTTCTCCTGCCATCCAATTCATCTAACTGCAACTTCCACTGAGTAACCTCGAAGTAAGGTCGATCGCTAAAGAGAAGTTAAGAATTTCAGGGTAACTTAGAGGAACAGGTGTTTTCTGCTCAAGTTCATTTTTAAATAACTATTTTTTTACAAAAAAATTATTGCATTTGATTCAGGTTGTGTTATTTAACAAATATTACTCTTTACCTTTCAGTCCCAGTGATGCCATTTGGAATCATCACTTTCAATATTTTTTTTCCAGATGTTTATGTCCCGTTATGGCATCCAAGCACACATCATTCGATTCTTCATACTTTGTTCTATTAGAAAATATTTTACATTAATCTCAATAGAAGTCAGAACTACTAGATTTTTTATTTAGAAAATTGCTAACACGCGTTTCACTTGGTTTTTGAAAAGTTCACCTCAGTTCCACATATTTAAAACACAACTTAAACTATTTCGGTTAAAATAATTGCTATTTTTTTTAATAATATGGTTATATGCCTTAAAATATGTAACTCGAAGTGTTTTTAGGTGATATATATTTTTTATGTTGTTCTTTTCCACAGTTTAAAAAATTTGGCATTATTTCAAAAACCATATAAAAAATAAATTTTTTTTCTGATGGAACTCTTATTTTTGACCTAAAATAAGCTTATTTTGAGAATATCAGATGTTTCTGTAGTGTAGTAAATTTTTGGGACTGAATGGGTTAAGAATTACGTGATTAAAAAATTCCTTTTTCCTAGATTTATTTAATGAAAATATATAAAATAGAGGTAATATGTGCATTTACTTTCAAATAATGATAACAAACACTCATTTTTTGGCATATATTTGCAAGTAGAATGCTTAAAAACAATTTTTTTAACAATTAAATAGTTTTTGGTAAGCTTTATGTCGTCGTTTTTTTGTTGTGCAAACATTTGCATTGTTCAAAAAAGAGAAAGTTCAATTTTTCCTTAAGTATATTAAAACTCTTTATCTCGAAGAGTTTAATTAATTATTAATTTATTTTTTCATCGAAATTCTTTAAATGACTTTTGCTCATTTGTTAATTATCCTTCATTTAATAAAGCAGAGATTCCACAAAATAGTTATAGAACCTGCTTCATTTAATATTAAACACCGAAAAGAAGAAATGGTCTTGCAGTAAAGTATAACCTATATCATAAAGAGTAAAAGTTACAGCATCCTTATTTATTCGAGCAGTAAACTGAACCATAAAACTGGAAGGTAAAATTGTTGTGAGAACCAACGCATTTTTTCGGTCAAGCCACTTGTACATTACTACAAATCTTAAAGGTTATGTACATAACATTTTAAGTTAATATAGATGCAAATACTTAATTAATATTTTTTTAACGCTCGATATTATTTTTTTTGCATTCTTAATTAGTAATTGAATAACTTATTATAACTCACAGTTTAAATTTTTTTTTTGAGTACCAACGCATTATTTCGGTCAAGCCACTTGTTCAAAGCCGCTTCTACAAAACTTAAAGGTTTTGAATAACATTTAATGTTAATATAGATGTAATTTAATAATTTATCATGACTCACAGACTAACAGGTTTTCACGCAATTACTAGACTACAGATAGTCATTACTTAGCCTTTACAACATTGTTACACTTTGGATCGCAGTGTATTTCTAGAATTATGCTAGTCAGTAAAACGAATTTTTTTTCAAAAACTAAACTTCAGCAAAATTGAATTTTCTTCCCAAAATTGTCTTCGGCATGAAAATAAAATAATTTTATACTTAATGAATTAAATTGCTACTTCCCGAAATCTTTTACCAGCAATATTTCATCAGGGTCAATGTTTACCCCTTAGGAAATGAATTTTAAAATTATCTAAAACCTAAGAATGCAAACCTATTTCTTTTAATTTAAAATAAAACCTCATAGATAAGCCCAGGGACTCTAGATCATACTAAACAAGTCAGAAGCAGCTATCTTGTTATTATCCTGCGCATCCCTTAAAAAGAAAAGTACGGCACACACGCACAGCCTGAAATCAGGCCTGTATTGATTTAGCGTGGAAGCCACGGAGACCCAATGCGAGGAGATGTTTTTCTTCACAGTTAGTGCAGTGGAACTGGCGAGGCTTGTTTGGTCAGCTGGGGTCCTTAGTGCTGGAATCTGGCCAGGGAAAGTTAGACGGGTGTGAAAAAGCTGCAACTGACGCTTTGACTAATTCAAAATTGAAGGTTAGGGGTAGATAGATACACACTCTTAAAACAAAAGAGTGAAATCCACTCCTGTAGCAGAAGTGCATTTTCGACACTGGAAATGAGTGAATATTAACTCAGACTGAGTTAAAAGTACTCGTTTGGAGTGATCCTGTAGAAGGTTTAACACACAAAGGATCCACTCCTATTGGGGAGGTGCATTTCCGACACTGGAGGAGTGAAAATTAACTCAGACTGAGTTAAAATCTCTCGTTTGTTTTAAGAGTGTATATTGCAGCTTGTGTGCTTCACATTGAGTCCCGATTTATAAGCCTTCCGTCAAGTAAGACAGACACATAAATATTTTTTTACTGTCACAGAGAAAGAAAATTCTCCCAGGGTGAAGGCGGCAATCAAACCCGCACCCGTTGCGGCGCGCAGATAGTTGGCATGATGGTCCAAACCACTCGGCCTCAAAATCTCAAATTTTTTTTTTGGATTAGATTCGCCAGATATCGACTCAGTTTATGTAGACAGAGTTGTGACTACTCTGGTGGGATAGAACTGGCATTCCCTTCATTCAATATCAGGGCCTGTTCTAGGAAAACACAGACTATAGACACAACCTATTTAGGGGGCCCCTTTACGAAAAATATCGAGTTTGATTTCATCGAATGATGGTGCTGTACGACCTATGTCTAAAATTTTTGCTGCAATTTTATTGGCTTTCTGATAAACATCAATCAAAACAGTCACATTAAGTCAATTTCTCATTCGAAATAGAGCTAAAAACAAAGTGCTCTGAGTTTCCGAATATTTTTTAGTTAACTGATATTTTGGAGATTTTCAGCATTTAGCATAACAAAAACTGAAATCTAGGGGCCCCTAAATTTTGGGGTTTCTGACGTGGCGGATTGCTATTGGCCAATGCTTAGGTTTCCTAAACTAACGATAGTTATCGACTGTCATGTCACAGCAACGTTTATAGCGTATTTATACCACTTTTGTACAGAAGCTTGTTTATCATGACGGACGCTATGAATACGAAGCTTTGAAGACCCAGGCTTTGGAGGGCTTTGGGTAGGCACAAAAGGGCCCCAAGTATTGAGAAATAAAGTATTTTTTAACTCTTTGAAATTCCAAGTTGACGTGATTCTGTAGGATAAAGTACCAGCCTGTTTGAATGGTTCTAGGTCGGATTAACACCGTACTAGCGAAATATGCGTCTTTTTTTATTAAGTCCTTCTTCGCAAAATCTGGTTTAACGATGTTTGAAAAGTTAGTCTGTGTCGTAGAACCAAAGTTTGTGGTTTTGGTCAAAATATGTATGTTAGTAATGGTTCGCAAAATATTAAGTCCTTGCGTAGCAAAAAAGCTGTGTTCGTAAACCAAACATGAACAAGTTTAATTTTAGATACAAGTATATTGAACTAGCGTAGAGAGCTGTCGGGGAAATTTCTGTAGCGAAAGAATTCAAGCAAAAGATCTGTTGTGGCTTGTATTTTTTATCTATCCAGAAAGAAATAGCTACTATATGTTGGATATACAACATATAAAATAACATAGACACATATATTTTAGAAGTCCTAAATATAATATTCAAAAACAGCAAATTGATTTTAAGGTTTTTTGTATTAACTGAAACTAATTTCAAAGTAATATATAAATTATAACTATTAATATATAATATATATTATATATAAACTATAACGTATCTACTGTGCATTTGAAATATACACCATAAGTTTCAAACAAGTTCCCACTATTTGATTTCAGAAAATAGTTTGAATTATTTTATGATATAAAATTACGTACACTGTCCATTTAAACTTTAAACGAATTTTAATGTTCAATAATCTAAATTTTTCTAAATGCTCTAGTTATCGACTAGTTTTAATATTCTATAAGATAAATTACTACAGTTAAATCGATAAAAAGTATTAGCTACATCAAACATTTTCATTGAATTGAAATACAAAAAAGCACGATTAAATACGTTTAATTCTAATAAATACATTTAAAACTTTTTCACATTCACCAAAGCCAATTTTAAAACTCTGAATTTTCGAATTCAATTTATTTATCCGTTATAAGAAGTTAACAATAGCTTCAAAAGAAGAAAACGAAATTCCAGTTAAATAGCTCAATCATTTAACAGAGTTATATTTAGTTTTAATTTTGATTTAAGCCCTTAGGATAAATGTAATCCAATCTTTTATAATATACTTTTGCTCGACATTTTGGAATAATAATCGGTTGTTTACAATGAGTACATTAGAACTCCAAATATTATTCGAACTCCGACTATTTAAATCACAATGATATCATTATGCTTTATCCATTCAACCGCCCATACACTTAACATTTAAATAGTTGCCTTTCAACTGATTACCATATATACATTTTTAACTCTTTCACTTCTAAAACGACCCAAGCGGCCGTACAACTAAGAATTCGATTTTTTTATCACATATTACGCTGAAACAAAAATCCTGCGTAGCGAAAGTGTTAAAATAGTTTTTTTTCTCGATAATTTTTGACTTACATACCAGAAATAATTAATGCATGCATTATTTTTTGAGAAAAATCCAAATTTTGGATTATCTAATGATAGTATTTTAGGATAATTTGAATTCAACCTTAAAAACATAATAGCTATTCTTCCATGAATTCGAATTCACCCCCCAAAAGCGCCTTTCGAAAACTCATAAACTTTAGAATCTAGCAATATCTTTTAAATATTTTTTTTCTATGATTTTTAACTAGTAATTAATCCCTGTTCTTTTTTCCAGAAAAATTCGAATTTTTGATTTTCTGAATATGAATATTTCCGGATAATTGGAGTTTTACCATAAAAACATACCACCCATTCCCCCATGAATTCAAATCCACAAATAACGCCTCGCGAAACTCATAAACTTTAAAAAACCGAGCAAAACGTTCCTTTGCAAAACGCCGGGATCGCAAACTGTTTCACAAGCCATATTTCATTCCAGCGGGCGGCATGGGCGTGACATTGGCGATTTTTTGAAACTTCCGGAACGACGCCAAAATCTTATTTTATGACCGATATGCGTGTTTCCGCATAAGCCGACCCCGGAAAAACTCTCAAGAAATGTTAGGGGGGATAAAAATATTCTGCTCCCCCTCCCTCATCTCGCATTCCATATAAGGCGTAAAGATGATATACGTCTGAATATAAATTCTGGGCTCAATTGCTGGCAATATAAAACCCTTCAAAACAATATTTCTAGACAAAGTATCAACTAAAAGCCCTTTCTTTTTTTTACGTTTTCTCATTTACTCGTTTTGAAGTACTACAAAAGCAAATGGAAAATGTATTTATGAGATAAAGAATTAAACCAATTTATTGTTAAGGGTATTACGCAGTGCTTGGGTTTTGTCACCATAAGAGCGGTTTGGGGTTTAGCATTTATCGTTCTGGTGGGCTTTACAAAGGGAATTGTTTATTAAGAGAGCACAGCTATAAATCAAAGACTCTATGAGGGGAAGATATCGCAGAGTTTCTTTGTAGATAAGTCTTTATTATCCTCATGCTGCTTAAGGCATTTAACATAAGAAAATATGAGTCATGTTATTCATAATTTTTATAAAGGTAATTTATTTCTGGACAATATATTAGTAATCTTGTGTTTTATTATTTAGATGTTCAAATTTTTATTTTATTAATCCTACTTCTTGTTATTTCAATTTGATACTGTTTGAATTATTGTTTGATATGATTGAACAGTACTACATTGATCACAAAATATACTATTAAGTTTATTATTGTTTAAAATGTATGTTTATATGCAATACATTTTTATTATTTGTTTCAATTAAGGGGACGCATTACCCAAAATATTATTTCTAGAAATAATAACATAAACTTGAAAATTATATTGGTTTTGTATAATGTTCACTCTAAATAAAAAATTTCTAGCAATAAAAATGAATATGTTGAATGACAAGTGGTTTTTCATTTATTCAAAAAAAAGTCACAATTTTGAACTTTTTTTAAACCCTACTCCTCCTTCAATTTTAAGAATAACTTCACCAAACTTTTACGGTTTCTTTTTAGTACTATTTGTTCAAGAAATGTTCATGGATTTTAAAATGTAAGCGACAGTTAAAAAGTAATATGCATTTACAGTGAAATTCGCAAAAAAATACACAAAAAATACAAATTATTGAATTCAACACTTTTTAAAAAAATAACTATACATAGAAGACCTTATTCCATGCACAATTTTGTGCATAATATATGTAAGAACACAGGTAAAAGATTTCAAAATTCTAACTTAATTAGCAAAAAAGCCCTAGGGATTTATTAAACACAAGAATTGAAAAACGTGAAATATAGAAAAAAAAGGTTGAGAGCAGACGAAATAAGTATTCAAACTTATAGGAATGACTACAGAAAATATCTAATAACTTTTTTTCGACACAAGATATCATTATGAAACTTTCAGTAAATGTTTAGAAGAATATTGTAAATAATAAAAACTTAAAACTGAAAAATCGACATTTTGACCAATTTTTGGGTAATGCGTCCCCTTAAAAGGAAAAAAAAGATAATATAAACTACTACAGTTAAATGATTCCCATTGCAGAATAAATACACGCTGGGTTTTATATTTGCCTTTAATCATTGATAGGGGAAGGTGGGTTCCCTTGGACCTATTTTGACTTTTCTATTTTTAATTTCTTAATTACTTGCAAAAAGTGAATAAAAATATTTTTACTAAATACTTTATGTTGTTTTATACAACATATATTTAGTTTAACACGTTATTTAAATGATTTCAACTATTAAAAAAATAAATACAGAACAATGTAATTAGGACCAAGGTACACCACCGGCGGTGTACCTTGGTCCACCCGGTAGTGTACCTCGGACCAATTATTAACAGGTAGATAGACTCGATTTACAGTCCGAAAAACAATATTTTTTAGCCACATAAAATTCAAAAATACATTTTACAACCTATTCTTATTTCTATCCAAGATTGTAGTAATTGGTTATGTTAGGTCAATTTGCTTAGTAGGGGGTTTTATTGCCTCAGTTTTTTTTAGTGACCTTTTTGCTTTTTCAGCTGTAATGCGTTCTTTCTCAGGTGTATCCGTTAAAATGCAGCATAAAATTAAACTGTCATTTCATACCATAGAAAAACATTTGGCTATATTTCTGTCATAAATTTGAAAAAACAACTCAAATATTTCCCCCTGTGTTTATACAACTTGGTCTAAACGTAAAAAGGATGTTCTGCTTAGATATTTATTATAAAAAACATATTTTTAGATTTTTTAGATGTGCATGCAATAATTATTTTCTATATTATATCAATATGGTTAAAATTTTATAGGCTTACCATCAATCTAAATAATTAACTACAGAAAAATTATTTATCACACCATATAAAAATTTCTTACAAATTCCCATTCTACATAATTTTACAAATCAGGGTTGCATATTAATAGCTTAAAATACTTAATTTTTCAAAGGAAAAAATTTACTTGAATTTTATGAAAGGGTTTTCAACAATCTGAAGCACATAAGACCTATAGTAGTGCACCTTGGACCAGTCCAAGGTACACCACTTGTATTAGGTTCGAGGTACACCACTTGGAAATTAAAACAAAATAGTTAATCACCATGTTAAGGTTAGACTTAATTTAATTTCAAGCGCACTGTTTTATAGCTAAAACTTTGCTTTATATTGCATAACCATCGTTTCTGAATAAACACTACATCTTTGAGTATAAAAATACACTAAAGTATGTGACAAAAATTTACTTTTGAACTGTGAATTTAGTTTTTCGAAACCTCTTTAATAAATTGACCTTTCAAACAAACAGATAGAACTTCACTGAGACCCCTGGTAGCAAATACTTTAACTGCATGTGGTGTTGTTCAATATCTAAGCAAATCGAGCTAAAATCAACATAGGTTCGAGGTACACATATGTCCAAGGTACACCACTTACCCCTACAGTAAGCTATACTATTGTTATTTTCTCGACTTCATTATTCAGTTAAAGTATTATGACAAATGACAGTGACTGTGCCCTCTAGAAGGGAGAGTGTAGGCTTTATAGCCCATTATTATATTATTGTCATTTTCTCGACTTCATTATTCAATTAAAGTATTATGACAAATGACAGTGACTGTGCCTTCTAGAAGGGAGAGTGTAGGCTTTATAGCCCATTACCCAGCTCGCCAGAAGAGACAGTCACAAGAGACACGACACACAAAGAAGGACGACACAAACACATCGACAAATAACAACATTTATTGACGGTCACAAACATCCATGCCTGACCGAGATTTGAACCCGACTACAGCAGCTCCAAAGGTCAGTATCCTAACGATTACGCCACCTGGGCGGCCAACTAAAGCATTAAGTTATGTATCTCGAATGAATCAAATTAATAAAAAAGGCAGTTAATAATCATGTTTCAAAAACGAACTAGTATATATCATGTACAATTAACCCTTTCAGTCCCAAAAATTTACTACACTACAGAAACATCTGATATTCACAAAATAAGCTTATTTTAGGTCAAATATACGAATTCAATAAGAAAGAAAAATTCATTAAAATTTTTTATATGGTTTTTGAAACAATGAAACAACAAAATAAAAATATATATATTACCTAAAAACACTTCGAGTTATATATTTTAAGGTATCGGACCATTTTATTAAAAAAAATTTAGTAATTATTTTAACCGAAATAGTTTAAATTGTGTTTTAAATATGTGGAACTGAAGTGAACTTATCAAAAATCAGGAGAAACGCTTGTTGACTCTTTTCTAAATAAAAAAAATAGTAGTTCTGACTTCTATTGAGATTAATATAAAATATTGTCTAATAGAACAAAGTGTGAAGAATCGAATGATGCGTGTTTGGATGTCATAACGGGACATAAACATTTTGAAAAAAAAAAAAAATATTGAAAGTGATGATGCCAAATGGCATCACTGGGACTGAAAGGGTTAATGAATCAAATATCCTAACAAAGGCGGTTAAAAATTATATTAACAAGTTAGTATACATCATGTACAAATAAGGATTATATAAACTGATAATTAATTATAAATTCTGTTCAATAACGAAAAAATTTCGGAATACTTCCAAGAACTGCAAGATGAATAAACTAATGTTATTACCCCAGTAGCACAGCAGTATTGGGCAATCTCGGCTCACAGCCATTACCTATGCATAATGGACTACGTTTTACCTACGCTGGGCAATATCGGGGTGCAATATTGGTTTGAATATTACTTGAAAAAAATTCCAATCCAAAATTCTTGATTGAAAAATATTGTGAAACATAATTTTTGCCTTTCACACTTTCAAAATACTGTAAGATTGCAGTAAAATTAAGTATTGCACCTTTCGTAATTTCCAGTATGAAACCCCAAAGAATGGGGAAATATGATTAAAATCGGTAGAAAATGATCGATTTCATCCAATATTCTCCAAATTTGGCCAATACTCATGCAACATTGGCCAAAATAGTTGTGCTACCTGGGTATCCACTGATATTTAAAGCAATGCAAAGCCAAAAATTCTGCAGAATTGCTTAACAAAAAATTCGATCTTGCTGTCTTCTTAAAGAAGTCTGCAGTTTTTTTTGAATCAGTAGAAAATTGAAGCATATCGAAGAGGGATTCAGTAGTTTTTCTGTAGCAATTGTGCAGCAAATCTATAGTCATTTCTGATGCTTCAAAAAGTCTGCAGTTATTTTGAAGCAACAGAAAAGTGAAGCCTGACTACGGATATATCTGCGGTTTTTTTATGCATCTTAAAAAAAAGCCAAAATATTCTGCAAAATTGCTTTACGGAAACTTAAAAAAAACTGCAGTTTTCTTGCAGCAATTCTGCAGACAAAGTGTTTCGAATCCCTTTAGAATTTGTGAAGATTTTTTGAAGTTTTTTTTAAAGCTTTTTTAAGCAATTCTGCAGAATTTTTTGGCTGGGAGGCCATATTTCTTGTCTAAAGTGGTAAAAAAAATCACGAAAGAAAACAAATTCTCGCTAAAGCAACCAATGTCACGTTTGAACAGCGCACCAATCGGAACACCGATCGAAAGAAATACGTCACCTGAAACAAGCCAATTAAACTTTATCAATTTAAGTACTTCTTACAAATCTTCTGGAGCTTCAAAAGACTAGTTTTCCAAACTTGTCGAATACAAATGTCCTCATGAATAACATGTTAATCACTAATCTTCGAAGATTCTCAATACTAATGCCATGAGTGAAATGAGCCTAGTCCTTTGCATTAGTTGGATCTGGGCACTCTCCAACAATTCTGTAATTGATTACCTAAAGCAAATTAAAGAATGTTTTCTTCCCAAAGAGATTAATACGGTTGAAGGTTCCGATCGTTCAAAGTTATCCCCGAATGTTTCTCTTTCCGACTTTCCAGCTAAGTTTACTTAACGAGGCATTTGTTCTAGGAGCTTCTTTCGGTAAAATGAGCTTTAGTTGGAGAACGTTGTAACTGACAAAAATGGAAAAACGAGAAAATGAGGTTTAACCCTTTTAGTCCCAGTGATGCCATTTGGCATCACCACTTTCAATATTTTTTTCTAAATGTTTATTCCTGTTATGACATCCAAACACACATCATTCGATTCTACACACTCTGTTCTATTAGACAATATTTTACATTAATCTCAATAAAAATCAGAACTACAATATTTATCATTCAGAAAATAGCTAACAAGCGTTTCACCGGATTTTTGAAAAGTTCACTTCAGTTCCTCATATTTAAAACACAATTTAAACTATTCCGGTTAATATAATTATTAATATTTTTTAATAATATGGTCAGATACCTTAAAATATATAACTCGAAGGGTTTTTAGGTAATATATATATTTTTATTTTGTTGTTTTCCACAGTTAAAACATTTTGGCATTATTTCAAAAACCATATAAAAAATTAAAATTAATTTTTTTTCTTATGGAAATCTTATATTTGAACTAAGATAAGCTTATTTTGTGAATATCAGATGTTTCTGTAGTGTAGTAAATTTTTGGGACTGAAAGGTTTAAAAGTTTTAAACTTGCACTAAAATCCGTTAGAAACGGTACTTTGAAACGGTAAAAAATGTAATCAACTTAAAGATTATGAAAGATTGAATCTTGTTGTCTTTAAAGGAAGGAATAACATGTTTATTGACATAAAAATCTCAAATGTTTCAAAAATGTCACTTAGCACGATCTCCCACTAAACTTTAGGGATGTCCTTCTCCTGTGTTTTTGTAGGTCTTATTCTTAGTCTTAAAAGTAGAATTGGGAAGGATTATACGTTTTCCTGTTTGAATGTGTATTTTGGATTGTGTTTGGATTTTAAGAAAACTTGTATAAAGTTTGGCCGTTTGAGATGTCCTTCACTGTTAAAAGTATTTTTCGATTTTCATTTAGCCATGCTTGGCACGTTCGAGGATAATACTTAACTATTTTGCCTTAGACAAATTCCATGTAACTGTAGTGTAAGTAACAATTTGAAAATGCTTTTTAAATATGAAATACTAGCTTTATAAAACCGGCGTTGCACTGGTGTATCCTTAAAAACTGTAATTAGTAGGTTTTTTTTATGTGAACTTTTATTTTATACCAATTGATTCCCTCCTCCACAGGTCTACTCCATCAGGATATTATAATCTCCTCCCATTCTGATAGGAGAGGTTGATTTTATCTTTCCACGAATTACATGGCTTTCTCATAGGCCCCTATTCAAATTGCCAGAATAGCTGTTATATATTGACCTGTTTTTAGTTCGCGATTAGTGCATCGAAACTGACCAAATGTGACAAACATTTGACTCCATATTTAAATACAACTCGATAAGGCTGGTGAGGCCCAGTCGGTAAAGACTTTCTTCTTGCACGTGGTAGGTCCCATGTTCCGGTCGGGGGAGCTCAGTCGGTTAGGCACTCGCCTAGCATACGAAAGGTCCCAGGTTTGGGTGCAGGCATCGTCAAAATAACTGCTAACCTATAAGCGGCTTGTGCAGCCAAAAAATGTCCGATGAATCCCCGTGTTAATGGAGTGCACGTTAAATTTTTTAGCAGTCCCAACGTTGCGTACGATGTTGCCCTTAAAAGTTGCATTGGGTCCCGCCTGCTCATGTGTCAGCTCGAAGTACTTAAAATTATGTATGTTATTGCTATTACATAAATAGTTATAGCTATAAAGTGCATTACTAAATAAAACTTCAACGCTTGCGTTGGATGCCTACTCAGGTTTCGGATCGTTACTTGACTGTGGCTCAAAATTTCAACGATCGTTGCCAACATGCACGTGCAGCTCTACTGTGACGATAATTCAAACTAACCTAAACTAAATAAAATACAAATATTTTAAATTTTTAATAAAAATATGTACCTGGTTTGAAATGCTATGACATCAAATCTCATTTTAATTTATTGTACAACAGAAACTCTTAGCTCTTATCATATATTTCGGTTAAATACAAATTCAAAGAACAAACATCTACCTCACGAGCCCGAAATTAAATCAGCAGGATGCTTCTACTCCATATTCCTAACGAAATTATCATTATAACAATGGAAAATTCCGGTTCCACAATTAGTATAATTTGTCAGGAGACGGAAACAATTCTCAGATAAAACTTTGCACTGCTCTTTATATCATATGCTCATTAGCCATAGCCTCGGAGAATTGAATTTCAAAATGTATTGTATTTTAAATCGATTATCAATAGTGGTGATGGTGTTTGAACATTGTAGTTTGCTTGGTAGAAGTATTGAATAATTTATTTAATAAAATATTTTATCGTTTCTACATTAGTAGAAATAGATATTTATTTGAAATTTTGAACTGATTAAATAATATCGTTACTTAAAATGATATTTTAAGTTACTTAAAATTTTATCGACCTAAAAATTGGTTGAATATAAACTAAATAAAACATATTTTACTAGATAGAGTTAATTATAATTTAGCTTTGTTTTAGCATAAATCACAAGTTTATGATATTTATTAATTGATACGAATTCAATGTTCCAGAAGTATTAATTGGTTTTAAATTTTATATATTCAGGAATGTTAAAGGGAATAAATATTGGTTAAACAGGACAGAAGTGACCTACCGGTTGTATTTGCTATTCGCATACCTTAAGGTAGGCGAATACCCAAAATTCTAAAATTTTTACTATTACTTTAATCTTTTCCAAATTTGGCATAGTGATTTCAAATATAATGAGCAATGCTTTTAGGGCAATTTTTTCAATTAAATATAATTGATTTATTTTAAACGGTGTTTTTCACCTAAAAAAAGGGGTTTGCGCCAACACATCTAGTATAAAAAGTTTTACATCAATTTACCTGAAATTTTTTACAGATGCTATTTCACTATATAGTTGTGCCATGAACCTCTAACATCCGGTGTAAATATATGTTTTTCTAAAAGGAAATTTCCAAGTGTAAGTTAATCGAAAAAAATCCTTTTTTTGTTATTAATTTATAAAAATTTTCTTAGTAACTTCTTTTCCTGTAATTTGTATGCAACTCTAGAGGGTCATTGCATGCATCAGTTCAAAACGTAGAATTTAGCACATAATTAATGTTTATAGGATGAAAATTCAATGTGGTAAATTTGTTAGCGTAAACCTCCTTTTTTAGTAGAAAAACACAGTTTAAAATAAATGAATTATATTTAAATTTAAAAAAATGCCTTAATAGTATCGTTCATTATATTTGAAATCAGTATGCCAAATTTGGAATAGATTAAAGCAATAGTAAAAATTTTAGAATTTTGGGTATTCGCCTTCCTTAAGTGTATGAAAATTAAATTATTAAAAAAAGATTATAAATTTAAGATTATAAACGATTTGAAATACTCTTTACATCAAATGCCCATTAGCCATAGCCTCGGAGAATTTAATTTCAAAATGTATTGTATTTTAAATCGATTACCGATAGCGGAGATGATTCTGACATTCGTAGTTTTTATATTTTTTTTATAGAAGTATTCAGTTATATATTTAATGAATTGTTAGATCGCTTCTAAATTAGTACAAATAACCATTTATTTTTAATTTTAAATAGGAGTATTATCTTATTTGTGAAATGATATTTACTACCTGATTTAAATTTTTTAGTATTTTTGTACTAAGTATTGTAGTTTAGTTTGAAGCATCGTCGTACTAGAGCTGCACGAAGGCTATTGGCGACGGGAGTCGTATTTTAGAATCACAGTCAAATGACGAGCTGGCACCTGAGTAGGCACTCGACGCAACCTTTAAGGGCGACATCGTGCAGAACGTTATGACTTTAAATGATATTTAACGTACACTCCCGCCACAAGGGGTATTATTCGTCGGAGATTTTTTACACCGGGCCAATTATAGGTCGGTTGTTATTTTGGCGATGGCGGGACACGAACCTGGGATCTTCCGCATGCTGGGCGAATGAATAACCAAATGGGCCCCCCGGCCCCCACCTAGATATTGTAGACTTGGTGTTTTATTATTGTAATAGTCAGAACTAATTGTTACTTAGTTTCGCTTTAGCGTTGTAATTAATGATATTTATTTGTTGATAGGAATTCAATGTTCTATAATTATTAATTATCTTTAAATCATATATATTTAGGAATGTTAAATAGATTGAATATTGATTAAATAGAACACATGTGACTTACCGGTTGCTAAACATACCTTAAGTTTATATGAGAAAATTCAATAGTTGAAAATATTAATGAACTTAAGTTTTAAAACAATTTGAAATGCTCTTAGTTAAAAAAATAATCTAAACTAGATATTTAACCAATTGAGAATGTGTTAGAAGTCCTGATTAAATTTTTAATTGGAATAAATGTAAAACTTGGAATGTAATTTTTGAAAAGGATAAATTATGGAATATCGTAGAGACATTTAAAAGGAAAACTCTTTTTAAATGATTTTAATAGAATATTTAGCAATTTTCGAAGTATAAATATTATCTGATATTATTTTAATGTTGTTTGTAGCGTTATGACATTGAGTCACTCATATGATATCGAATCATTATGGAGCTATATCGTATGCTAGCAGGAAAGTTATTCTTATTTCATTTTCCACTGATGCTTTAGTTTTTACGAAAATTTTCATTCGATGGCATGAAGTCATATAAATATTTTGGTTACATTGACTTAATACATAAACAAATTATTCCACTGAAAAGGATTTTTCTTCTTCTTAGTGCGGTTTAAAATCATAATAAATCTTACCAAAAAATTATTAATCTAAAATTCAAAATATTATTAATCTCTAAAAACTTTAACTTTACTGGACCCATTCGAGAATTCCATTGAGAATTCTTACTAAATAAAGCCCCCATTAACTTTGAAAATCTATATTTAGTTTTTTTTGTGATTTAATTCAAAGAAATTGCATACATTGTTCTATACTACATTAAAAATTCTGTAGTATGTGTTTCACGTTTGGTTTATTTAAATAAATTTAAGCAGAAAAGTTAATTTTGTCTTACAAGTTATATTGTCCATCGTCTTTAATTGTTGAATCCCCAGAAAAGTTTATTTGTTGACCTATACTAAAACAAAAACCAACAAATAATCTTTACTTAAAAAAATTAAAATGCAAGTAATAATAAAGGTTAAAAAATATATGAAATAGCAACATTATTTCTAGATATATCGACCATTCCATTTCCTCAAAATCATCTAAAGTAGAAAATAAAACCCAATTAATACTATTTTCTCAAACATTGGGACGTAGGGTAGGGCAGATACATATATATTCTCAGAGACCCGATTATAAGAAGCTGGAATATATATGCACCTACCTATCTACCTGCTTATAAGCCTTCGTCAAGTAAGACAGACAGAAAGAATTTTTATTGTCACAGAGATACAAAGTACACCCAGGGCGAAGGCGGGAATAGAACCAGTACCCGTTACAGCACGCAGACTGCTAGCGTAATGGTCCAAACCACTCGGCCATTCGGAACCCATTGGGACGTTAAAACCCTTATTTCACCTCATATTGCTTCACCCCTGCATTTAAATATCTATTGCATGGTCAACAAAAGATCGTTATTGTATGGTCCCAGTCCATTGTTTCTCTCTATCAGTGCCCTTAGCACTTTCATTTTCCCATAGAAGCATCCTCTTCTAGACCACCAAACGGAATGCTAACAACACACAAGTTTACATAGAGACAATTGTAACCGACATTTACATCAAAATGATATTAAGTTTGTATTAATCGATGAAATCATCACAAGTAAACAAGCTTTGTGAAAATCTTGTCTTTTTATAAACAATCAACATCAGAAGTGTTTTTATTGAAAAATATACAGATGTGTGAAACACCGCATTTCAATGGGTAATGTAATCGATTCCGGTTGCCTATTTCTAGCCTCCTTTAGGAGTTTTAAAGCAGCCAATTGCGCTTTGTAATTTAGAACTCGGGTCAAGTATGACTTTCAATTACAATTCAATAATTAATAGCTTTCGTGTAGCTCTAGTGCGACGATAATTCAAACCTAATCTAACAATTCAATGATTAATATTTGATACGCTATAATTCGTTTAAGTTTTGTACTAGAAGGTTTTCAAATTTAATTTTTTATTAGCTGAAGTGTCCGCTCTGAATGGGTTAAAATCACAAACACAGTAAATGAACAACTTATAGAAATATTAACAATAAAAAATCCTATTACTCTAACAATTCATAAAGACGTAAATGTATTTGTTTAGCAAATTAAATAGTGAATATGATCCATAAATTCTAATGAAAAAATCCAAAAATGTAGATAAGAAATAAAATTTAGAAAAAAGTACTTCTAAGTAATAAGTTTCAGCAAATTTTTCTTGCATAAAACACTTCGTTGCTTTTAATTAACAGAAATATAAACTTTTTAATCCAACAAAATATATTTTATAGCTAGTTTAAAAGATTCTTACAATAACTAAACTTAACTTGGAATGCGTCCTCTAGAAGGGAGAAGCATAGGTTTTATAGCCGTTACACCACTCACCAGAAGTGAGACAGACACAAGAGACACACATAGAATGAACGAAACAAAAACAGACAAATAACAACATTTATTGAGAAACACAAACATCCACGCATTACCGGGAATCGAATCCGAACCCAGAGGCTCCTAAGGCTAGCTTCGTAACCGTTGGGCTGTCAGTTAATTAAAATAATTTCATATTTTGAGGCAAATATAGTTCTTGCAAGAACGTAAGTGTTTAGGTTAAAAGTTGAAACAATGTTATTGTTGAATCTGATCAAACTCATATAAATGATTGTTACAATTTAGCCCAACCACAACCAGTTAACGTCCAGTCCGTCCGTCGACGCAATTAGGCAAACGAACTTCAAAGCGATTTACCATTAACTTTCAATCGAACCGCAATCTTCAATGCTGCCTTTACAACAAACATTCAAAGGGTTAGTTTGACATTGTTGTTACTAGCACTTTCCGCCTTAGTTTTGAAATTTTAAATTCAATGCAGATCTATGACTAGTTAAGCCGCCTCGGTGGCACACTCGTTAGGATTCTAGCCTTTTGAGCTGCTGAGGTCGGGTTCGAATCCCGGTCAGGCATGGATGTTTGTGACTGTCAATAAATGTTGTTATTTGTCTATGTGTTTGTGTCGTCTCTTTCTTTGTGTGTCTCTTGGGCTTGTGTCATTTCTGGGGCTTAGTACAATAGACTTATAGTCGCAGTGCTTGGCGATCTTGCCCCCACCAAGAAAGTCATAAGTCATGACTAGTTAACAAAAAGCTTTTCTTCTTGTTACAGTGAAGTTGTTACTAACACTTGTCTGAACTTGAAAAACAGAGCTTGTCACATAATGTGAATTTTATGCGCAAAAATCAACCGATGTATGGAATAACTGAATAAACTAAGCAAATATATGTGGACAAGCCGTTAAGTAGAATCTCCCAGTCCTACAAAAAAAAATAACCATAAGTCCATAAATATGTATATCAGTTCAATTGTAAAATGTTATTGAAGTTTTTAACCTTGTTCTATTTTCCAATCTTTTTATTCCTCCTATACCCCCTCACCCTCATTGACGTTTTACTAAGCAGAAAACCTTTGCTACACAAGTACTTAAGTAAAATATATAATCGCTCTGTGATTTAGTTATCATATCTAAACCGATAAAACCACAGCTTAAATTTAATGCTCTATACTAGTTAGAGTACGTTTTATTTTTTACAACAAAAAAACTTAAATTTTGTCATGTAAAACTGATATTTAGTAGAGATTGTAGAAATACATTTGAAATACGTGATACAAATACAATTTTGTACAATTTACAAAAGATTTTTCTACATCTTACTTCCGAAGATTATTTTTGTAAAAAGTTGTCTTTGAGGAGCTATTGCAAATACGTATCATTTTTTTCGTCACAAATAACAAATTAAAATACCTTATGCAATACATTATACACGGTGTCCGTAATATAATGTCCGAGTTTCAAATTGTAATAGTATCAGCTGTAATCGTTCGGCAGTTGTGGTTGAAGGTGACAAAGAATAACTCCAACAGTTTCAGATAAGCGCTCCTCTTCAACATCAGCTACATAGTTTTCACAGTTGCTTAGGCTATTGCTTCCATTATTTCGGACTTGCTGCAGACAGTATGGGAAGAATTGCATTTTCGTTTGGATGTATGCCGTTTCACTAAAGGCGCACACATTGAGCACTTATAGGAAAAACTAGGCTAGTTTTTATTAAATTTCAATTATATTTTGTTATATTTGGTATTAAATAAACTCCTGTAATATGCCATTAAAACACGGATATTCTTTTACGGACAACCTGTATTCTTTCAGAAAAGTCTCAATATTATTATAAACTAATTTTACTCTAAAATATCGCTAACAATTTATTCAAACTAAACATGCAGGAATATTGCCCCACAGATGCAAGCCCATCCCCCTATTCATTCGATCGCCGAATGGGCCCTTCGAAAACCCAAGTCCGACGGAAGATTAAAATAGTTTTAGAACCCTTTTAAATGTCGAGGATAGCTGTGTTCCGGCCTCTGAAAGGGCCATTGAGGAAGGCCCAATGGACATGGGGGAAGCTCAGGAGTTGTCAGGGACATCTGCTGCAGACGATTTCGCACAGTTTCCGGGAACTGTTTGAATGGGATTGCTGAGAGGTGGTTTTGAGGGGGGGGTGGGGGGTTGAAGTGGAAAGTGGTGCTTCCTTCCTGTTGAGATTGCCATCTGGGAAGGAGTTACTTGGAGTTTGAACTTTGTTCTTTGACGGGAAAAAATAGAATGTTTTTTTTTTATCTTGTTATGGTGGGCTGTATTTAAATAGATTTTTAAAAAATGTTTATGGGTAGTCAGGAAAAACTAGTATTGAAGTTCGGAAATGAGATTCATAAACATCTGTGGCGAAGTTATTAATGTTATTTTCATCCTTTGGAGTAATGATATAAATAAAGTTTTTGTTAAGAATCTGGAACTTAAAAGAAATATAACACCATGACAATATGTATATTTTATTTCATTCAAAAAAAGGGTTTTTTCATTGCATTTTCGAAATTGCCAATTATTTTATACTTTAAATATCAATAGATAAAATATTTTTAATCATTATATTTTATAGAGTGAAATAATTGAGATTGTAGTAGATGCAAGATTTTGCAAACGAATTATCTTTCTTCTCATATTCATATACAAAAATAAAAGCACCCTCTTTAATATGAAATAACTTCATAAAATAAATAAACTTTAAGTCAAAATTAAAAATGAATTATACAAACAAAGTATTCTAATATACCAACCTAAAAATCGCCAAATCATATCGAACACCAAAGTAATTTTAAAGAAATCCAACTCTGTCTACCATACAGGGAAAGCATCAATAAAATCGACAATTCCACAACCTTTATCAACCCAATAAGTGAAAAAAAATCAATTATCCACCATTGACACCTGAAGTTCCTCAATCAATTCTTACCCTGCAATCAAAAAGTGTAGAAATGCGCGTTCTTTCCCACTGCTTACTTTCTAAGGTGCTATAGCATCATAAAATAAAAAAAAAACTTAAAAATCTATTATCAAAAAGGAAACATAAAGAACTCATTTTCAAACTGTCCTGAAAATTTCCAAAGCACAATAAACACAAAAGTAATGGTAAAGAAGTCCAACTCCGTCTACCATACAAAGAAAACATCAATAAAATCGACAATCCCACAACCTTTATCAAGCCCAATAAGTGAAAAAACAACAAACAAATCAATTATCCACCATTGACACCTGAAGTTCCTCAATCAATTCTTACTCTGCAATCAAAAGTGTAGAAATGAGCGTTCTTTCTCGCTGCTTACTTTCTAATATGTCTTTCTAATATGCTATAACATCATAAAATAAATAAACTTAAAATGTACATCAAAAATGAAACATAAAGAACTCATTTTAAAAACTATTCTGAAAATTTCCAAAGCACAATAAACACAAAAGTAATGGCAAAGGAAACTAATTCCGTCTACCATAAAGGAAAAACATCAATAAAATCGACAATTCCACAGCCTTTATCAAGCCCAATAAGTGAAAAAACAACAAACAAATCAATTATCCACCATTGACACCTGAAGTTCCTCAATCAAATATTACCCTGCAATCCAAAAGCGTAGAAATGCGCGTTCTTTCCCTCTGCTTACTTTCTAATATGCCTTTATAACATGCTATAACATCATAAAATAAACTTAAAAACTCTATTATAAAAATGAACCATAAAGAACTCATTTTAAAACTATCCTGAAAATTTCCAAAGCACAATAAACACAAAATTAATGGTAAGGAAAACTAATTCCGTCTACCATACAGAGAAAACATCAATAAAATCGACAATCACACAACCTTTATCAAGCCCAATAAGTGAAAAAACAACAAACAAATCAATTATCCACCATTGACACCTGAAGTTCCTCAATCAATTCTTACCCTGTAATCAAAAAGTGTAGAAATGCGCGTTCTTTCCCGCTGCTTACTTTCTAATATGCTAAGTCAATTATCAAAAATGAACCATAAAGAACTCATTTTAAAACTATCCTAAAAATCCCCAAATCATATCGAACACCAGAGTAATCTTAAAGAAATCCAACTCTGTCCACCATACAGAGAAAACATCAATAAAATCGACAATCACCCAACCTTTATCAAGCCCAATAAGTGAAAAAACAACAAACAAATCAATTATCCACCATTGACACCTGAAGTTCCTCAATCAATTCCTACCCTGCAATCAAAAAGTGTAGAAATGCGCGTTCTTTCCCGCTGCTTACTTGACACATGCACTGTTCCGAGTTATCGATGGTCCCCACGTCTTTACTTAGAAATGTCCATTAGTCACGCAGTGCTTTTTCTTGGGGCACAACTCAGACCTATTTATTTGGGTCCCACGAAAGCCAATACGTAGCGTGGTTAGGTAGCATTGTTACTCAATTTTTTTTATCGTCACACTCTTAAAACGAAAGAGTGAAATCCACTCCAGTTGGAGAAGTGCATTTTAGACACCGTAAAGGCATGCATATTTACTCAGACTGAGTTAAAATCACTCATTTGGAGTGATCCTGTCGGAGGTTTAACACACAAAGGATCCACTCCAAAAGAAGAAGTGCATTTTCCAGTCTGGAGGAGTGAAATCCACTCAGGCTGAGTTAAATTAGGAGTGTTTGTTTTAAGAGTGTAGGTATTACACTGTTAAAAATTTGGAGCTAAAATTTCACCAAAAGTATGGTTTCCAGAAGCTGCAATGGCTGTGTGGTTAAATGTTTCACTAGATTTTCAGTATTCGTTTGAACCATTTCTGTTAGTTTCCAAAACTTATAAAATGGTTCAACCTGATACCGAAAATTTGGTGAAGCATTTCACCACAGGGCCGTTGCAGCTACTAGGAACCATTATTATGGAGAAACCAACCATAAATTTTTCAATAGTGTACTTGATAAATGTTGACAGTAATTAAAGGTTCAATTTTGAAGTAGCTGTAAAATGAGAAATCTTACTGGAAAACTTCTAGGCAAACGAACGAAATGCAATATATCCAAGTAAAAGTTACCACAAAGTACCAAGTAATAAGTTATGTATATTAACATATTAAAAAAAAAGGAACTATACACTGTTAAAATTTTGCAGCTTGATTTCTCAAAAACATAAATCTCAGTAGCTGCAGCTTTGGTGAATGTGTGACTATATACCTGGTATTTCGTTGAACTATTTCTCAGGTTTTTGTTAATGCAGAAAACATGGTGAAACATTTCACCACACGCTACTAGGAACCATTGCTATGGTGAAGCCAGCACAAAACTTTTAACAGTGCAAAGTGATGTGCTGACACCTGAGTAGGCACTCAATGCAATCGTTATGGGTGATATCGTAGCGCTGGGACTTTGGATCATCCCTCCACACAAGGAATTATTTAGCGGACATTTTTTGGTTTGCAAGGGTCGTTAATAGGCCGGCAGTTATTTTGGCGATGCCCGGACCCGAACCAGGGATCTTTTGCATGCAAGGCAAATGCCTCAACCGACTGGGCTCCCACCCGCTGCGCTGTATGCCTCTAGGAATTTGCTGTTTGACCAAAGTGCTTTGAGTGCCCAATTTGACTTAATTTTGACAAATGAGTGCAGTATACATCCACATTTAGTTCAACCATCTACTTATATCACCTAGACATGCCCGTATAGGCTCTGTTCTCAGCCATGTATAAGCGGATCGGAGAACTTGCTTACACGAACCGGGGGCGGCCGTTTAACATTGTCGCCTTCATATTTCACATAGTAATTTTAGAGATAGATGTATAGGGAAATATAGATATGTGTAAGAAAAAAGAGAATAAGGTATAATAACATTTTATTTCATCTTCAAAGAATCATTTCAACATATAAACTCGTTTAGAGAATATAGGTTATCCCAGCACAATTTTTATTAAAAAATATATATTACATTTGAAATTTAAAGTATTAATGAGACTTTTAAACCTTTTAATTTTCAGAAATTTAAGAAAATAAAAAAAATGTAAATAATAAGTAGAAAATTCAAATTTGACATGTGAAAGAAAAAACAAGTTAACGCTTTAACCAATTTTCGTATCCCTCTGAGGGATCAATTTAGACTTGGTTACAGCTTTGTCAGGCCCAAACATTGAATAGTTAGTAATCACAGTTGTTCAATTCTTCCATTCCCTTCTATAAATTAGAGACTACTCTTTTCTCCCGATATCTGAAATTCGACCGGAGTCAGACTCAATTGAGTTGTATGAGATGTGATTGACTTAAGTTTTATTGGATAATCAGTCTTTTGTGTCTGTTGCTGATCATCAGTATTTGTATCTGTTGTTTTGCTTAAGAGTTGATCTTATAGTGGAAATTTGTTATTTCTTGAGTATTATTTAAATTAGTGTTAGAATGTTACTGATTTCCCAGGCCCAAAGTTTCAGATAACAAGATAAGGTTTATGCAGAGCATAAAATATTTGGTTAGTTAATAATTGTGTATAAGAATATTTGAAGGGACGTGACAACGGAAAGGGTGGCACTAGCAATATTAAAATTTGGTAACTTCTTAATTAAACATGTTATTATTATCTTTCCAAACTTAGGGAAGTAATAATAATCTTAGAAAAAAGTTTACTTCATTTTCAAGAAATAGTTGATCCCTTTATGAAACAGTTAACTACACTTTTTTATACTTATATCAGTTTGTTTTTGCTAACCCTATGAGGCCCTTTTGAATATTTCTGGGAAATTTGATATTTGGTGATAAATTTAAATTTTGGCTTAAGGCCTTCGTATATAGTTGGGTAAATGTCCTAAGTACGGTGTATGTCGACAGTATCCGGTAAATGGAGATATTTGAAATTAAATTTCTGATCAACTTTATTAACGATTGAAGAAATATTTTGGAATTTCGGCCATTCGCCGAAACTGGTTACTTTCGACATTCAAACATTTCGAACGTTTTCAAACATTCACTGAAACATTTATAGATTGTTGTTATGACAAATAAATGTAGAAGGAGAACTCTAGAAGGGAAGAGCATAGCCCGTTACCCCGCTCGCCAGAAGAGACAGTCACAAGAGACACACAACGAAGGACGACGCAAACACATAGACAAATAACAACATTTATTGACAAACAAAAACATCCAGGCCTTACCGGGATTCGTACCCTAACCCAGCAGCTCCAAAGGCTAGAAACCTAATCATCGCGCCGCCGGGTCAACTATAGACTGTTATTAACACGAATAAATTAATAGAATGGAATTGACTTAATGTTTTAAAAATTCAGAAAACAAATCGATTCTACATAAACAATAACCATAAAAACCAAAAAGATTTCTGTAGTTGAGCATATAAATTTTATTTAAAGCCCTTTCCTGCATTACATTCTATGGTAAAAATTTCATAGACGCCAAAACGATAAAATAGATGCTTTTTTTTCGGTTACATTTTACTGCTATATTTTTTAATGTTTAAGTTTATGTTTGGATATTTTTTGGAAGAAATATTACACATTCTATTATTCCGTAAGAATGAAGGAAAGCGACAAAATTTATTTCAAAATCCTATATGCAAGCTCAAAGATTTAGCCGTTTGAAAATGTAAGTGACAGTTTTAACTGCTACAAAGAGTTGCAATTTCAACAGAATTTACGATGTTTTTATTGAAGGCTTAGGAATGTCATTGAGGAGAATTATTTTGAAGCTGTAGAAAATAGCATTTTGAAAATATAAAAGGCAAAATAGGGAATTTTTTTTTTGTAAAATCACTTGGTGATGCATTTTTATTGACTATAGGCTTAACTTTGTATACAATTTGATCGGTAGTCATTATCAATTCGTTGGTTTTGAAAATTGAAAGTACTATTTGCAAAACTTATATTCTCCAAAAAGTGCAGCTAATATATAGTGCTCGGTCCATTCATTGGCTACTTTTAACGATCAGTAATTCAATTGAAAGAAGTCGCTAATGAACTGACAGGACCATCTATCTTATTTAACCAGCGGATAATCTAAGATTTGCAACTAGATAATTCAATAATGTCGTAATTAAAATAAGATTTTAATCTAATATGTTACGCTTCCCGCTTCTCAACTGAAAATTTTGGTCCGAAATCCAACGTTTATTCACTTCAAACCCCTTCGATATAGAATTTCATCTTCTTTGCAAGAAAAGTATTTCAAAGGAAAAACACCTTTTACAGAAACTCTGACGTTAAGTTGGCTTAAGCCTCGGTTTCCTCGGAGTCCGTCAACAGTTTTAAGCGGTCGGACTTAAGGGGTCACAGGAGTCTTAAAAATGTGCAAAGGAGGTACTACAAAACATAGTTTGATCTTTCGTGTCATTTTTTTAACTACTCAATGTATAAGTATAATTTTTGTATATGTAATTCTACAAGATTTATTTATTATAAAATAAGTTTTAAAATTTATGAAACTTTAGCCAAAACTAAAATAAATGATATTAAACATGAAGCTATTTGAACACATTGTGATTAGGCTTGCGCGGCAAATTGTGAGGTCAAAATTGAAAAAATGACCAAGAAAATGACTTTATATTGTACAAATATGTGCAAACAAAGACTTATACCTAAATTCTCAGCTCAATTTTAATTAGAAATTATTTTTAAAAACATTTAAAATCAAAATTTTTAAATTTTTATTAATTTTTTTAGAAAAAAGTTCTTAAAATAATTTCTAATTCAAATTGAGCTGAGAATTTAGGTATAAGTCTTTGTTTGCACATATTTGTACAATATAAAGTCATTTTCTTGGTCATTTTTTCAATTTTGACCTCACAATTTGCCGCGCAAGCCTAATCACAATGTGTTCAAATAGCTTCATGTTTAATATCATTTATTTTAGTTTTGGCTAAAGTTTCATAAATTTTAAAACTTATTTTATAATAAATAAATCTTGTAGAATTACATATACAAAAATTATACTTATACATTGAGTAGTTAAAAAAATGACACGAAAGATCAAACTATGTTTTGTAGTACCTCCTTTGCACATTTTTAAGACTCCTGTGACCCCTTAAGTCCGACCGCTTAAAACTGTTGACGGACCCCGAGGAAACCGAGGCTTTAGCAAGCAGCCATAGCAAAACTCTATATGCATCATTGCGTTAGTTATACATAAAGGTACCTGTCACTCAACTGACTAGTTATGCTCGTTATACATAATTAAAGTTGCTTTAAATTTAGTAGAAAAACGAAAACTATAGGTATAATAATTGAAGGTTAAAATGGTTACTTTTGGGTAAAAAAGGATTTTGTTTAGTGATGACCAATGGAACAATAGACTAATGAATCGTTATATTGAATGAAGTAAATTTTATAAACATATATAATTTTGTCATTAATTGTTTGGAGAAACTTCCAATATGAATAAATATATATTTAGTTGTCGTGCTCAAGTATAGGCTATTAATTTTTGTGCTTAATACTTTATTTCCTAGCTCCTTTGCGCAATTGCTTTATTACTCCATTTAAGCAACTGATTTTCATTGTTAACTCATTAAACATTCATTTGAGCATTAAAAACTTTTTCTATCAAATAAAAATTTAACCGTTATACATTTAAAATTAGTACTTAGGGTAAATTATTTTGCCCTTTATAAATTATTCAGTATTACAATAATGTCACAATTCATTTGATATTATGCTTTTACTTAGATAAACTAGAGCATAACACTTATTTTCATAGTTCATTACTTCAATTCAGTTTAATTATGTCAAAACTTACATGACACGGATTTTGTTTTTATCTGATCATTGCTCATTTTGAAAGTATACACACATAGGCCCTAAATTAGTCCTAATAAACTAAAATGAATCATAAGTAAATAGTCTTTTTTATTTACTCAAGTAACAGATATCGATCATCAAAACAAATTAATTTCACGTTAGGTACAAAGTTCAATAAAGCAATTAAGTTTCGAAATTCCCATTTCGCTTTTTTAATCTTTCCAATTAAATTTCGCAATATATCGTGTCACTTAATTCCCAAGGAGATCAAGTCTTCCTATCTCAGAAAAATCCCCCATTAAAAAAAAAAGAGATTCTTTCAAGTTTGGCATCCTTTCAAATATTAAGCAAATAAAAAAAATCTTTCCAGAAAGATATATGGGGATGAAAAAAATAAATAAAATCTTTTTCATAAAAGAAACGACTCTGAGAGTAGGCTTTAGGATAAGATAAGAATCACCTCTAATCTCATTTTTAAAGTAGCAAAAATACAAGATAAGAAAAAAATAACCATCACAAAAGTCGTAGTTCCTTGAACGTCAAAAAGTGAGTATTAATCAAGACGGTGAGTAAAAGGCTATATTGCTTTAATGCTTTTTCTCCTAGGCTCTTATATCTTCTAGATCCTACTTTTAGGAGCCGAGAAGGATCTTGTGGCCGGAAGACATTGAGAAAAAAAAATAATAATTCATTCAAAAAAGAAAATGAAAAAGATGAGATCTCTTAACGAAATAAAGTAAAAGATGAAAATGACAATAATAAAAAAATAAAGAAAGAAAGCCCCTTCTTAATTTGCATACGAATCCATCCGCTCAGGCTTTAGTATTTAAGTCACACCGCTCCGTGCGCGGAATAATGACCCGTTAGCCATGTTAACTCTATGGGAGAAGTGTCATTTGAAGTCGTATGTTGTGACTTAATGGTGACATTTTCCAATTGTCTGCTTTGAATAACGTCATTTTAGTCTTTCGTGAGATAACTCCTAGGAATATTCATGGAGTAAAGAAGAAAATGGAGATGCTACCGAGTAAAAAAACAAATAAAATATCGGTTTCCCAAGTGAAACCATTAATCACTTTGCAGTAAGCCTAATCAAAACGCCCTCGGCGAATTATTTGGCGCGATTCTAAAGCGGAGTTCACATAAGCATACTATATAGACTTGGCTTCTTTCTCTCTCAAAAATAACACTTTCATTTTTGACGATTCATGAATCCTCAAGCCTCATTTCGTTAATTTGGGGATTGTTTCGTCAAACCATCACTTGACTTTTGAGTAAACGCGAATCCTCACTTTTACGGTCTTGATTTGACGATTATGTGTCTTGATTTTGAGGAAACTGAATCTCATAGTAGTACTCACTTTCATTTTTGACGATTCATGAATCCTCAAGCCTCATTTCGCTAATTTTAAGGATTGTTTCGTCAAGCTATCACGTGACTTTTGAGTAAACGCGAATCCTCACTTTTACGATCGTGATTTGACGATTCTGCATCTTGATTTTGAGGAAGCAGAATCTTATTGTTGTACTCACATGCTCAAAAATGACAAAATATTTCTTTAGATTAGACGACATTCAAATCCTCATAAAAATGACGATTCAATTTTCCTCACTTTGAGGAAACGAAAACTCGGAGCATTTGTCAGTAATGGAATCGTCAAAATTAAGGAAAATTTCGTCGTTTTTGAGCATTCATTTTTTAGAGTGTACTACGCCGACTTGACTGCTTTCTTACTCTAATACTAAATACTTTCGTACTCTAATACTAATACTCTCTAATACTATTCTAACTAAAATTTATATATGTAATACTGTTACATGGCTCCCAAATGTCCTTATATTTCAAACTTTTCAATGGCAACAATCGAGTTTGTTTACAACTTCGCCTACGGAAAAGAACAGATGCTCTTGCTTTACTCTAATTGCTATATAAGGTTCGTTATAAGTTTAAAAAACAACAACTTTAGGATACAATCAGTAGGTTTAACTTTAAACATGCATTATATTCGGGTTGTTTAATGTATGGACATTTAAATTATGACTTCATTCGACTGAAATTAATAAAAAATGTGAAATTCTCGTGGTTCGCTGAAATCCAGTTGCGTCAATAAATTTGTTCACGACATTTCATAGTTAAAAAAGAAAATATTAAATTTTTAAACATAGTTTCTAAGCGTTAACGTCTACCAAGGTTTCAATTTTGGTTACAAATGGATCTTAGTCAAACAGCAAAATATTTTCGCAATAATCTTCGCAAGAGAAGAGCAAGAAGAAGTGAAACTCTGGATGCTAAAGGTTAGACTAAAATATTTCGAAGAACGGTGAGCGAGCGAAGCGAGCCTGGATTGCGAAGCGATCCAAAGGGAGCTCTGCAAGCAATTCCCGGGGGTTGGCAGGCGATAGCAAGCAGGGAGCGTTTTCAGTTGTTACATCGTATTTCTTTTACTTTGAAGTTAACTACTACTATCATCAGTAAATTTAGATCTTGTGCTACAGCCTACAACTGCGCAAACTGCAATTTTTTTTAAAATTTTAATTAACGCCTTTCAGGGGACGCATTACCTAAAAATTTAAATCCAGTATTTTTATCGCTAGCGTTCAAATTAAACTATTTTTATAAAAAACTGACATTCAATAAGCATATACAAAAAATATTATTATTGAAACGTTAGTTTTTATAATATTATCAAAATATTAAAAATAATAACGATTTTTCAAAATACTCCTCCTCCTACAATTTAAGGAATTTTTTAATGGATTTTTTTTCAAAATGTTCCCATAACATCTGTTTATAAAAGATGGTATGGATATTGAGCTACCAGTTAAACAAAAAAAGTTATGCAGATTTATGCTTAAAAATAGCCAAAAAATAAGATTTTTTTTCTAAATTTTCAACTTCATCATTATTTAAAAAAATTCTAATCACACTAGACCTCATCCCACACCAACTTTTGTTTATGGTATGCGCCTTAATACAGGAAAAAAATTTGAAGCTCTACATTTATTAACTTAAAAGCTTTTAACCATTCATAAGCTAAAAAAAATAATATTTAAAAAATCAACAGAAAATTTTAATTTTTTTTTTTTTGCAAAACCACCATATTATTTTCAATAAACCTCTATCATTATAAATGATACCTTCTTTTTTTGCAATATATTTCTATCACAAAGTTCTAGCATGTTTAATCATTTTCTGTGAAGCTCTAAATTTTAGGTAATGCGTCCCTTTAAAATAATAAAATTATGTCTTTCAAAGTGACCTAACATTGAGAAAGTGGTTTGTTCAGGCGCACTAATGTTTTTGGCGAATTTCTGACGGTTTCATTTCTTTTCACGCCAAACATCTTCATCTTTTTCTTGACTCCATGGGAATATTTCTTTCGATTTATTGGTTCCCTTGATTACTACCGGAGTGCTCAGTATGCAAAGAGTGGTTCAGGAGCAATTTCAGATATTGCCCACGGCGAGTGGTTTTATTGGCATTATCTGGTAACGATCGATTACACATGTGCTTAAAAATTTCATTCAGATCAAAGTTTAGTGCTATTAAGTTTTAGTTTTTATGGGCTGTTTACTCTTTGTGTTACCAACAGAGTAAATGGACCAGGCATAATACCTTTATTTCGCCAAAGTGGGTTCCTTAGATGATAATGAAAGTATAAGACTGTTTTAGTCTTGCGTTTACGAAAGTTTACAATCGATTAAGAAGAATGTTTACCATGCATTCTTTTCAAAATATGCCAAAAGACCGCTAATTGCTTCCATTTGTTTGCTGAGAGCCAAATTTAAATATACATAGTGTATAAATTACATAGTTAAGCAAAATGTATCAAATCTAGGAGTTAAAATTTACTGCAAAGAGAAATAGCTTTGTTTGGGCATGCTTCGGTAAAGTGTTTTGGAAAAATTACCAATCCCCCCAAAAAACTTCGTAAAAGTAAACAAACGCCAATCTAAAAAAAAAACTATTTTATCAAAAAGCAAGGTCATTATGAAAGTTATGGCTAAAAAAGCCGTGATATAAAATGAATGCCAATCTCTTGTGTAAAACTTCCTGGTCATAATAAGTAGTATAATTTAAGTTTTGCTGCCATAAAAATATTGCACTGTTTGAGGTTGGTGCCCCCCCCCCCATCTTAACCACCCTCTATACCTTTATATAAATGTATTGAGATCATACATTTGTTAAAGTTTTTTTTTAAGTATCCTTCGTTATTCTGATTTAGTAATTCAAGTTCATTTGCGTGATTTAAATTTTTAGGGGGATTAAGCTGTGCACCAACCTCAAACAGTGCAATATTTTTATGGCAGCAAAACTTAAATTATACTACTTATTATGACCAGGAAGTTTTACACAAGAGATTGGCATTCATTTTATATCACGGCTTTTTTAGCCATAACTTTCATAATGACCTTGCTTTTTGATAAAATAGTTTTTTTTTAGATTGGCGTTTGTTTACTTTTACGAAGTTTTTTGGGGGGATATCAGTAGTTTTTTTTTTAAATAACAAAAGATACAGACACAATACGACTACAAAATTGACGACATGATTTCAATGTTTATAGAGAGTTAGGGGAGACCGGGGCACAATGGACCTAGGGGCACAATGGACCACCCCCTATTATTTATTTTGTATATTTTCCAAATTAGTTCGTATTATAAGTAATAGATGACATAACAGTCTTGATCTAGTTATTATAAAAAACCATGTTGTTTGCTCACAAATTTGCCATTTTTTATTCTTGATGTGTATTAACCAGGTGAAAGTAAAAAAGCTCTCTCCTAGAAATTACCTTCTCATCATTAAAGTAACATTAGTTGGACAAAGTGGCTTAGCATAGTTGAAAGGCAAGATATTTGTCTTTCTATATAATCTATAAATTAATTTCTGAAATCATAATACATCATATTTTAATTTTGTTTTTTGTTCAACTACAATATGGGGCGCCATGGACCACAAAATCTGGGGTACAGTGGACCATGGTCCATTGTACCCCATGCAACTTTGGAAATACTTTTACTATTTTAATATATATCCTAATATTTACTTCTGAATGTAATAGATTTTCCCCTCGTCTACTGATAGTGCTTGTTTTTGTTTTTTAAACAAGAAGTAACAAATAATTAGTCAACTGATGTTTTAATTTATATATTATGACTTCAAACAATAAGTGTTTTGAATGATTGAATGAGAAAAGTTTTTTTTAAAAAATTGAATGTGATACTAGAGTGTTAAATTATTTAAAACAGAAGTACAAGTAAAATAACACAAATTTTTAAATTAATATTTGATTACTGTTGATTTTTTACTAACAAAAATGTTGTAGTTATAAATAATTAAGTAACAAACAAATTTTCTCAGAATTGGTAAAATGCACAAAATTGAAATTTTGTTAACACTTTTGGTGTTGTTTTGAAAAGTAATAAAAGAGTGATTTTACTTTAAAGTGATCTTATAATTTTGAAGATAAAATGTAATGCTTTTACTAATTTTTTTTCCGATGTGCCACATAACAGAATTGGAAAGACTAGTGAAGGAACAGTGCCAAAAGAAGTGATGGAACAGGCTGTAAAACATGTTATTGATGATAGTCGTTCTATCTGTTTAGTTAGCAAAGATAAAGGCATTTCAAAAACAGCCCTTTTGAGCTACATAAGAAAGAACAATACCTCCCATGCACCTGCTAGATTTGAGCCTTGCACATAAAGAAGATAAACAAAAATTTTCAAAGGGGAGGGGGAAAAAGCAAACAGTAATATCTGATAGTTCCCTCACTAAAAGAAGTTTTAATGCAATTGGATACATAAAATTTAAATAAAATCTTTATTTTATATGTATATTAATCTTTAAAAAGTGCAGATAATTTTTTTTCAGCAAAAAATGCCATGGTCCATTGTACCCCGTGATGTGGTCCATTGTACCCCGAACCTGGGGTACAATGGACCACTTTCTCACTTGCAATAAAAAAAGTGAATTCCGAAAAAAGTAATTTAAACTATATTTTGTTGGTAATGTATTTTTTAGCCAGGATATATATGTAATATATATACATTTTTCTAAACAAGTGGGATGAATATTTTGTACTTATAGCGCAAAAAATGAAAAAGCGGTCCATTGTGCCCCGGTCTCCCCTATATAACTTCTGAGAACCAAAGAAATATTATTTCATGCTCTTCATAGAAAAAGCAAAGTGTTTAAAAGTTTGAGCTAAAATGAACTGAATCTGACAACCAAATATGACTGTTTACATTTATACATCAAGATCAACCATTCCATTATCGCTGTTGATATATATTTTTTAAATAAACGCCAAAACTTTTTAATGAAGCGTTCCGTTTATTAATTAGAATTCCAAAGTTTTTTCAGTCTGCTGATTCATATATTTGATAAATCATTTATTTTAGAAACTGTAATATCGGCTTGTTCGTTGTGTTTTTGAACTCTGACGCTCTTTGATGAAAATATAGCAGACCTCGGTTGGCGCAGTCTCGGGAGGTAATACGGCCGCTAAGATGGCTAGTTAATCGCGCAACCGTACCGCCAAAGATAATATCGATTTCAATTAATTAAAAATAAAAAAAATGTTTTTGAAACTTCAAACCAACGAAAGGGCCTGAATTGGGGCATTCTCAATCGTTTAGTAGAAACAGCTTAAGGGAAGAAATCTCCCCTGTCACATCTGTAACTGAAAAATAGGAACAGTTTTAATAACCGAATCTTCATTATCGTTACGTTCCCGTTTGTTATTTTCAGGAACAGTTTCTAGATGACGTTTTATTCCAGATGTATTGTTTTCGACACATTTCGAGATTACATCGCAGCTGTTATTTTTAGTGTACCACATCCGTCTTTTATGCCTAGTTTTTTTCTCACTTTTGTCTGCATATTTAATTTCAATTTACTTTTATTAAACTAAAAAAATATCCAGCCCATTCAAGAAAAAACAATAACCAAATACAATTCTTAGATTACGGTTATGTATTATAATACAAACATTTAGTAACAGCTCATGTTAAAAAATGTAACTTTAATAATTAAATATTACTTTGGCATAATAAAATATTAATCAATAAATTTTAGAAAAAAATATCATTTCTTTTCATAAAAAAATAAGCAAAGATTACTTTAACATAATTAATTATTCCTCAATAATTTTTAGGGATAAAATATATTTCTTACTTTTTATGAAGAAAAAACCAACAAAACTATTTTTAATGGTATTGGTAACTGAAAATGGCAACCAAATTGGCAAATATGACTGTTTGTTTACATTTCTGGATTGATTCATCTACTCGAGTTATTCATGAGTTTTTTTAAAATAAAAACGCCAAAAAGTTGAAATGAAGAGTTTCCGTTTATTAATTAGATTTTTTTTTTGAATCTGTCGATTCAGATATTAGATAAATCAATTATTTTAGAAGCTGTAATAATAACTTAATAGTTAACAGCGCTGCTATGCGGCTCTTCGATGAAAATACAGTAAACCTTGGCTCGTTTTCGGAGGTACCTGGCCGCTAGGATGGCTTGTTTATCGCACATTCATACCGCCAAAGGTAATACAGATTTTAATTAATTAAAAATAGAACGAGTTCTTTTTGAAACTTCAAACCTATGAAAGGGGCTTAATTGGAGCATTCTGAATCTTTTAGTAAAAGCCGCTTCTAGATTAAGGGTCTAGTAATGGCTGTAGGACACTTCAAAAATTAGGTCAAAATTTGACTAAAACTGCTCGAAAGATTTCATTTTCGAAAATTTCCATATTTTTTTTCTCCGCTGTTTTTGACTCTAGAATAACCAAAATTTTTTTATTGAAAGTTATCTACGAAACCTCTTTACTGTATTTTTTTTTATTGTTCTACGAAGTTTAGTTTGCCTAGTAGAAAATAAAATCAATTTCGCTGTTAACATAGCGAAATGTTTTCTGTATATATACATAACTGCCGTTTAGCCCTTGGCGTCATTTTGAGATTGGCGGGCGGAACGACCGTTCCGTCTGATACACACATGCCTTTCAAACATAATTCTTTAAATGAATTTAATTTTTGATAACTCTACATTTTAACATTATATGCTTAAGATATTCATTTGACATTTTAAAACAATTAAGTGAGTAATGTTTCGTTAAAAATGTGTTGAATTGCTTAAAGAATATTTTTCGAAATATGTTAATATGTATTTTGATATTTTAGGTTGTCTTGCAGATTGGGAAATTATATTGAGATTTCAAATACTTTTTGACAACAGCTTTTATTTTTTCAGAGTTTTTTTTTCACCTGAAGTTGAATTTTGACCGACTGTGGTCTGTAAAGAAGATTTTCTATGTTTTATTTGCTAGATTGCTGCTCGTGGTACATCGTTTATTGAGCTGCGATATATTTTTTAGCGACCCCCACGTTCTCACCAAATGCGTCGTAGAGTTGAATATTTGAAATACTAAGTGAACACTTTTGAAATACCATTAACTACAAATATAAATCATTAGCACGAACTTCATAATTATACCAACAACGGAAAATACACTTAGACAACTTTTAATGTATCCCTAAACATAACAACAAACATCATTAAGATATTCCGCTCTTTTAAGTTATACAACCAGGGACATCTCAAACATATTCACAAGTTTCCGAAATTTGTTCCACTAAATCTATCTCCATGGATTTTCGTAAATGTGAAAAATGGCGTTCATCGGATCTCGATGTGTATTGGGATAATTATAGCTTCATTATCACCCTAAATGCGCCCACCCCCCATCAGAGATGTCCCCTGGAAAGCAAGTGTCTTCATTATCATTATCAGGCCGGTTTCGAATTCAACCATTAGAAGAGGTTAATTACAGTTCGGAGCTGAGTAAGTATTGAATTAAACGCCGATATATGTCTTAATTACCTGGGTGTGATTGAAAGGGTAGGTCGGAGTGCAGGGTGGTTATTAGTTGACAAAGTCTTGTAGCGCTTTGATGGTCCGGTGGGTTTAAGGCCACAGAGAATACTTTCCGGGATTCTGTACTAGTTAGTCTTAGTCAAGTGGAGTTGGCAACGTTTTGAACATTGCCTGACAACAGATGGTAGTTTGGCATACTAATTATTAGTTTTATCATTCCTTTCGGTTTCGGTAGCACTCAGCAATGATGTTATTCTTAACCGTAATAAACACCTCTGATCGTTTCTTATTTTATAAACTGACCAGATCTGTTGGTCAAAATTGTGGGTGTTGACTGACATTAGAAGGCAGTTTATGAAACTAACTATTAGTTTGATTATTCTTGTATGTTTCTTTTTGCATTTAACGATGATGGTGTAATTTCTAACCGTAATAAAGACCTCTGATATCTTAAGATATTATTAAGAGTTTGAATATTTTTTTGTGTTTATAATTCTTCATTGGAACAAGTGAGATTGCGATTTAACCTGTGTTCACTACTTCCCAATACATTTCACGTTATGGTCGAAAAGTTTAAATTTGCTGGACTTCAACTTCAAAGCAGATTTCGGTTTTAAAGGTGCAAAGGAATTACTGTGCACTGGCAATACAAGACAATATACTAAAGTATAAACATTTCAATGTTATTATTATTTTATTTTCCCTTAAGCACTTAGTGATGATGTTTGAATGTGAAATATATACCTATAATTATTTCATGTATTATTAATTTTCCAGAACTCTTATGCCTATACTTTTTCATCGAATCATACCACATATGAAGAGTACACGGGGAAAACCGACTGATTTTGCAGAGAAGTTTCTTTAGCAGGCCACTTTGGCGATGATAGCGAGTGATCGCCTAAACGTGTGTAAGGAAACCAGTTCCTACCACAGATATCATAGTTAAAGTAATGGAGTGGCAGATCACGTGACCTCCAATGCTAACGACGGGACGCGCAAGGAGCTCTCAGAAGAGCCCCAATGAAGTCAGTGTTGTAGGTCACGTGATATGCTACGCTAATACTTTAACTACTATCTCTGTGGTTCCTAGCTACCAAGATTCAGGCGATTGACTATCCCAACGCTTGGACCAAGAGAAGAAGAAAGAGAGAAACCGTTTTTTTGCCGCCAAGCAGACAATTGCGGGCGTCCGCCTAATAAATCAATCGGTTATTCCCGTGTACTCTTCATATCTTAATAGATGGATTATAAGACTTAAATATGTCGGAATCCAAAGTACTTTTGCATATCGCAGTTGCGTTGGGTGCTAGTTCAGGTGTCGGTCTCGTTCAGTGTACTCTTCATATCTTAATAGATGGAATATATGACTTAAATATGTCGGAATCAAAAGTCCTCTTGCGATACCGCAGTTGCGTTGGGTGCTAGTTCAGGTGTTGGTCTCGTAATTTTACAGCAGTTCGAAATTTCAAGCTAGTTTGATAATAACACTAGGGTAGCTCGTTATCAATTCAGCCAAACAAAACCAATTGTTTCATGAATTGAATCTTATAAATCTTTATAATTCTTGCTAAAATGTTTGAATCATTATAATTTTCACAACAGGAGGTAACTAAAAAAGAATTAAAGGCAATCCACTGATTTTTTTTGTTCTTTCGTTGTTGTTGTTTTTTTGAGAAATAACGAGCAGATTAAAAAAAAAAGTTGAAGTGACAATTAAGTCCTCATATCAGAACAGAGCCCGATAAAAGTTTTTTTTCAACTAGCTTTATTTTAAAATTGATCACAAACAAGTTTTCCGTCATCTATTTTTATGAGTATATAGAATTTTCACACGAAAAGTTGACCTAAATGACATATGGTATTTTTCAGTTTAAAAAAAGTAATATATGGAAATTTTAAGATCTATCGGTTTATGAAAAATATAAATCGGCCAATACACTATTTTTTCAACAACAAATTCTGTTTATTTTCCCAAACTAAAGGAAAAAAACCCTAAGAATACCAAAAATATATTTTTTCTATCGTCTTTTCTGCTTACTTCTGAGTTATATGTAGATACTATCGTAATAAAACAAAAACTGTAATGTATGCTTGTATCTAAACAGTTACAACCAAATGATTCATTATTCTTAAATTTTTAAAAATCCACCATTAGGTATAAACATGTTATTTCCTCACTAATGAATACTTTTTCGTAGTACAATTTAAGTTTTTTATTGACAAGAACACAATTCTTCGCTCATTATTATCAATTATTGGCTTTTTGGGTGGCCGAAAAAAAGAATCATTAAATACATGACTCCCAGCATGAAAATACAAAATTTTGAAATTTTCACCATAGAACTAACTGATGTTTTTATAAATGTCCAATAATAAATTCTTGGCTCACTATCAATGTTGTCTGTATCATAACTATATTCTCCGAATGCTTCTTTAAAATCTACAAAAAACAAGCGTCATATTGTCAATAATTGTTGTAATTGTTATAATTTCAAAATTTAATTTATTTATGCAATAATTAGGGGAGGGTGGGGGCTATTGGGACAAATTTTTTTCAACCTCTGTATTTCAGCAAAAATAAATAAATTTTAATTTCTTTTTTCACAAGCTATTTTACTGAACATCCATTTACTTAAAAAGTCATTCGACAAATGTTAAAACATTACCACATTTTGGTTGCTGAGCATTTTAAACGAACATGTAAATGTCCCATTAGCCCCCATATGTGGGGGCTAATGGGACAGGGTGCGGGGCTAATGGGACATGCTAAATGTTGCCTTAATAAAATATTTAAAAAAAGGGAAATGAATCAGAAAAGGACCAGAAAATAAAATTTTAAAGCAAATACCATTTAAATAGTGTGTACATAACGAAACTTTTTTAAAACAATTATTCAACATTGAAAGAGATGAAATGTCATAGTTAAAACTCAAAATCGAAGATGCTCCCATAATTTTTTTTGAATAACTGGAAAGGATAGTTTAAAACTAAATCTTTAGTTTTTTTATAACTAAATCTTTAGTTTTTATAACTAAATCTTTAGTTTTTATAGCTAAATCTTTAGTTTTATAACTATATCTTCTAAAATTTATCCCAAACTTGTCCTCTTTTTCACGATACAAGGATTTAAAAGACCGTCTTATCTTCAAACAGTTTACCATCGTTCACCTGTTTCAGATCATTCTAACGAACATTTTCCGTGTAACGGGTGCGGGTTCGATTCCCCTCCTTTGCCCTGGGTGTACTACCTTTCTCTGTGAAAGTAAAAACTCTTTCTGTGTCTGTCTTACTTGACGAAGGCTAAAAAGGGGTCTTCGATCAAGTACACAAGCCGGAATATATATGCAACTACCGTACCCTACGAACATTTTCAGTTCATCGCCTTCTTTTTCAGAAAGCAATCAAAAAAATAAAAAATAGCTTGCTTACTAGCAAAATTTATCAATAACAATATATTTATCTTTACCAAGCTCTGTTCAGATGTAATTATTAAAATTCCAGGTGGAAATATGTCACCAATAAAGCTACTTGAACTTTCACTTATTATATGGTGAAAAAAGTTCAAAAAGTTCTAAATTAAAGTTTAAAAAGTTTTAGGCAACTTGACTGAATAAGATATAAGATATTTAAATAGATTGTTTGAGAGAAGCATGCAAAGCTAGGTTTATTCGTGTCCCATTAGACCCCACTGTTTCTGTCCCATTAGACCCCACTGTTCCGTTTTTTATAAATGACCCAATACAGAAGAACTTGTACTTCACCACTGTATTTGACATATACTATCTTAATCTAGGATATTTCATCTATCTAAAACTGCATTTTAATTCATAGAAAGTTTTTATTTAATACTTCAAAATTGAAAAACAAGGTAGACTTTTAATTAACTTTAAATTCTCCAAAACAGCAATTCTTATCTCCTCATCAGCACATGCGTTTATTTGCTGATCTTTGGTTGTTAAAATGTGAAGTGTAACTGTTACAATTTTGCGGTGTAGAAAAATTTGTAAAAAAGTATATTTTTCCTAGCTTTAGGGCCCTTGTCCCATTAGCCCTGCGTCCCAATAGCCCCCACTCTCCCCTACTCATACTTATGACAAAGGCCCTTTCCAGATAAGACGGTGAAAAATGCTCCCATTCCAATCGGGCTAATTTTCGCCTGAAAATACCTCATAGTATAGACAACTTATCAGCCAAGTTTTAACTCTAAAATATCAAGCGTTTTTGAGTAAATTTTTTTTTAAATTTTTAAATTGAATATTCTCTGTTGATAATATCCAAAAAACTCCTCGTGAGTTTTCGAATATCATTGAGTAGTATTCTCAGAAAAATCAGTTCATAAATCTAATCGAGTGAGTTATTTTTCAAAAAATTTTAATATTCTAATATTTTAAAAAATGTGAAAAAATTATTTATTATAGATTGATTTTACATGTAGATACAAAAACCTAAGGTGAACCAAAAGTTCTTGGCATAATTTTTTTTTTGGAAAAATAAAGTCGCATTTTTAACAATGATCACTCGATCAGATTTATGAGCAGATTTTTCTGAGAATACTATTCAATGATATCTAAAACTCATGTGCAGTTTTTTAGATATTATCAAACAGATTCAGAGAATATTCAATTTGAAAAAAAAAACATATATTACTCAAAAACGTGTCATAATTTACAGCTTTTTCACCGTTCTTATCTGGCGAGGGCTTTTTCCAATTTTATGATAATATTTGTTAAGTTTAAAAAAAAAAAAATTAGGTACAGCAAGCCGATGCTTATTAGAGCTGCAACACGCTATATACTATAAAAACAGCAACCAAAAAAAAAATTCACAATTACTGTATAATTTGGAAAAATATAGTTTTATTTCATAGCTGAAACAAAAAATTTAACTCAACTTTTAGCTATAAACATTTAATTGTTAAATCCATCAAAAGTTCTGCCAATTTTACTTTGATACTTTTCCATTTAGCTTTTGAAAATCTGGAACGGAATTTTCTACAAACGGAACAGAACACAGTACATCGTCACTTAAGTTCCCAAGGGGCAATTTCATTGTTGTGCAAGGATCAGATTTACAGTACGGTAGCCTTTGGCGCTATTTTTAGGATTTGGCGATAAATAATTTTTTGTGGCAACTGTTTGATTTCAACTGATGATTCGAATTCTTTGACTTCGCAACGATGACGTTTTCCGGCAAACCTTTCTGACCGTTATTCGCTCACTTCGGTTGGGTTATCGGCCGACTTTTGGCATGATTTTGGAAAGTTCACCATTGGTTACTGTTTGGTAAATTTCTACCGTTGTGCAAAGCGAGATAGCACACGTGGGAACTTATGTGACGATATACAATTCAAGGTTACAATTGTAAATATTTCGTATGTGGGTGGCTTATATTTTTGGCGACTTTATCGCTTGCGCCTGGGAAATGGAAAAGTACCACCATTTTTAAATTTGTCCTATTTGGTTAACTTTACCAAAGGTAACTCAAACGGAAGTGTTTTTGCTAAGAAGACAACTTTTTACTTGCCATATTTCCGAAAATATCAAAGGGTAAAATCGTAGAGATAGAAAAACCGCGCGCTAAAGCTTTGGTTTCCTCGGAGTCTGTCGCCAGAAAAATGCGACCTCTATTATACGTGGATGACGTCACTCTACCAGCCACCACTTCATCGGAACGTTACGTTGGCACGAAACTGGAAACCTAGCGAACTCACTCAACTAACTCTGTTGTTGTTTTGGTTTTCGTCTTTGCATGCCAATAATGGGAAATTTAGGTACTTCGTGGTTTCTCACAAAATCAATTAGCATTTCTTCCTCGGCAAGCGTAAAACAATGCTCGCCTTCCGTCATTTCCTCAAATTTTTAATCAGGTCGCCAAACCCTGATTTTTGGCCAAACCCCGCACTGATTTTTGGTTTTTGAACTCTTATATTTACGACAAAATGCACTTAGAAAAGAAACAATTATCAATTTTGCCTTAAGGAACTCGAAAAATTGAATTAGAAAGAAAATCCAATATGCCGGAAGACGCCATCTTAAATATAATATATGTTTTTCTACTTCTAAGGGTAAAATCTAACTTACTGATATCTGATACAAGTCCGCTTTCATTCATAGCACGTTTGTACAAGGCACACTTTAATTGGTGTTTCGTTGCATCATTCAATGGGCCATCTGGAACACTTACACCGTAATGCAGGAGAGACTTTCTGAGGTCGTCATCTGTCAATTAGTGCACAGAAAAATACGTATTTAATATCTATAACTAAACAGTTAAAGCAGCATTAGTCATTTTAACAGTTTAAACCCATCTACACTCTTAAAACAAACGAGTGAAATCCACTCATATAAGAGAAGTGCATTTTCGACATTGGAAATGAGTGAAAATTAACTCAGGACTGAGTTAAAATCACTCGTTTGGAGTGATCCTGTCGGAGTTTCAACTAAAAAAAAAAGAGTGAAATCCACTCCAATAGGATAAGTGCATTTTCGACAGTGAAAAGAGTGAAAGTTAACTCAGACTGAGTTAAATTCACTCGTTTATTTTAAGAGTGTATCCATTACATCTTATCTCATCCCCCATACCATGCATTGCTTTCCTTTTTAATTGATATTGGCTTTTATTCTTTGATTTGAGGTGCGTCATTGTGTTTTTGTTATACCTGTCACTTTTATCATTCATTTTAGACATCTAATTAGAAAAGCCTGTTGTTGATTTAGGGGTCTAATAAAAAAACTTATTTTGGGTACCTTATTTTAGGTAATATTTTAAACATTTTTTTTTAAAAAATAAAACCTAGTATTTGGTGCAATATGGCCTTAGATGCCCTTGCGCCATAAAACCCAAACATCCCTCCATCCATCCTGAAAAGTTAAATGTAAAAAATGGTCCATAGGAGAATTTCCCTTTAAGCACCATCCTTTAATAGTTTTCAGAAAGAAGAAGCGAGAATGGAAATTGTTAGATAGACAGGGCCGCTTTTTTATATTTATCAATTTAATTACAATGTTAAAAATGTTATGAATTGTTTCACCTAATTTGGTGCGATGTGTCTTCAATGACTCGTTTGCGTGCAAATGTGGTAAACACTCCAAATTTCTTTTCATACAGTTTGATGGATATAGCAACACCACGTTAAATTTTTATGGTTGGAATAAAGTCACTAATAAGCAGACCATCCATTATATCCTACCTGCACCTCCGTTCGATATTAGGAAAATAGTGCGAAAGACACAGCCATTTTACATTGTTTATCGATATAATCTGGAAAAAGTTTAAATAATTTGTACAAATTAAATAATAGCAGAAATGAACATTATTTATGATTTGGCGGCAACGCGGTAGAAAAAAACACATATTTAATTCTATAAGACTTCAACCTTAGGACTTGTATATAAAAAAATTATGCCTTCTGAATCGACACTTGGTTCGCGTTGATTGGAAAGCAGTCCACTTGCAATATTTTGGCGTCCAGAAGCAGCTTCAAGCATTAAACTGTTTAGTTTCTTTTGATATTCATTTCGCATAGGATCAGTGAGCGGTCCTCTTCTGATATTTAACCCATTTTCTCTCAAACTGTCGAGAAGTATTTTGTCTGCAAATGAATTAAAATTAATGAGTACGGAACAGCTAGGATATAATGGCCTGTCTGTCCATTGGCGACATTTGGCGAGCTGGAAATTTAACGTAGGGTTTCTATAACTATTGAGTTGAATGAAATGTGAAAAAGAATGTTTTCCACAATTGAGAATTTTAGTTGCTTGGCAACTTAACGCGCCTAGCCAAATCGAGATCGGCCATTATATCCAAGCTGTTCTATGATTACTTATGGCTAGCCCATTTTGGGGAGTAAATTTTGCCAAACGGAATCTTTGGAATTGTTGGCAACAAAACAAAATATGCACAGTTAAAAGACCATATCATACGCAATTAAAGGTAAAAATTAGAAATATTCCAGTTGGAGGTTGTATTTTTTTTGCGACTTTATCGAAAAGGGAAAGTAAAAAAAAAAAAAAAACGCAGATTCGTAAAAGATATCATTCAATTGCGGTTGTTTTGAGTTTAAATTCGAAATAATTAGTATTCAAGATCTTTAAAGGTTCTTCAAAATTGTTAGCTTTTGCACGATAGTGATATTTTTACTACTGCTACTCACCGACATTAACAAATCGACCTATCATACTTGGTTTTTCTCGTATAAAAATAATTCTTAGCAATGGCAAACCTAAGTGATTTCAGTACAACAAAAGAATCGGGGATGGCAGTTTTAAGCTAAATCTGATAACCCCGAAAAATTGGTAGCATGGCAACCGTTGGCGAAATTAGCAATTGCATTGACAGTTTTGAATTGTTAATCTTAAATCTAACTGCATATAATTTATTCCAAAAATTTCTTATACAAATCTTTTTATAGTTGTATTCTTAATGATTTAAAGAAATTATTTATTTTTTAAATAAATTCTTCGGCACTTTAACGTTAAACTTTTTGTATAAATCTTCTCTTCAATTTAATTAAATTTTCCGTTGTTTTAAGTCGGCCATTTTGAAATGAGGTAATATTCTTGGTAATTTTGAAAGTTATCCTTATATGATTCCATTTTGGCTTAGTTAACATAAAAATAACATTGAAACAAAATTCAAAATAAAACTTAAATCATACCTCTTTGTTGAATTTTTATCTGCTTCTTTTCTGGCTTTTTAATTCTGTTCTTCTCCCTAGAGCTTTTTGTGCAAGATTGGGAATTCTGTGGATCTGGGAGTTGCTTTTTCTTACTCTTGGATGATTTATTTAATTTCGCCAAACGTTTTTGCCAATATAATCTAGTTGAGGAATTTAAAGGGCCAACATCTTCTCCATATAAAATTAATTTCTCCCTGAGATTTTCATCTGTTAGGACACTCATTCTGAACTTCTAATGCATTTAAAATGGAAAAAGTTGGTTTAAAATGCGATTTCCAGAATTTTAAAGTTTACGAAATTCGTATTCGAATATGCGTTGCCACACAACTTTTTTAATTATTCCGTGATTAATATAATATTTCTTTTCAGTACTTCTTATTATGCCTTTTACAAAAGCACGAGCTACGTAAGTTTTCATGTTCTGTCTGTTATGACCAGAAATTTTTTAATTTAGCTTGTGTTTTGAAATTATTTTGTTATGCATATTTTCCCCTTAGAGATTGGTGATAACTGGTATTCTTCAAGTAAGACAGACACAGAACACACATACGCGACAGATACTGCCATCTGCCGCGCACCGCCTCCACAATTTAGACATGTCCCTGAAGGGAGGGAAATAGTCTCCAGGAGATCTGTACCCGGGGTAAATTGCGCAATGACTGCTGACAGGACTTTCGGACCCAGCAGATTTAAAGAAACGTTCTACCCATATACTTGACAAACACAAACATCCAGGCCTTAACGGGATTCGCACCCGGACCCAGAAGCTCCAAAGGTTAACACCTTAACCACTGCGCCGCTGGGTCGGCATCGTCGCATTACAGATACACTATTGCTAGTGATGACGGAGTTAATATTTTGGAATAATAATGATTACATATTATATATTACTGAATTGTGTAATACTCTACATGTAAACAATCGATACATAATTTTTAAAGAAAACTAAACTGCAAAAACAGAAATTTGGTCAAGATTTATAGCAATAAAGTAATAAAAATAAGATTTTAAAAATTGCATAACAAATTCCAAACTTTATTTTAAAACGAAACACTAACATCTTCTATTTTCCTGTTACAAACAAATACACTTAACTTTTCTGGAGCGAAGTTTAAATTTAATGGCAAATTCAATGATTTATTCAATTCATAATAGCGTAAATCGATTTACGCAAAGATACGCAATTTCAAGTCATAAAAATGTTTCAAGCTAAATAGGCAGTGTTTATAGCGTAAGACATTAAAAGCTCCAGAGTTTTAGTTCGCTTCATGATTTTAAATCAATTTGTAGACTACCATAACTGCGTAATGGCTTTGTGATGGTAAAATCGATACAAATATCTACTAGTAGTTTTCTTAGAACTACGAACGCGAAAACTGCTTCTGTATCATATGTCCCATAGATGATGCAATGAGAAAGTATTGTAGTAAAAAATCCTGATCTTTGTTTTGTAAAGTAGAATATATTGCAATACAAGTTTAACTTTTTTGTAGATTTTATGGATATGTATTGAGGTATTAGTAATTGATTTTTTTCTAAGCATAGGTAATACTTTTTTAATTTTTTACTAGATTTGTTTTGCATAATTTTGCTTAACTTATACATACGGCGCGATCATAAATTCACTAATTTTCGGATTATGCAGTCATTTTATAGAGTAGTTTTTCCGTAATGCTAAATACAGTGTGTCCGTAAAAGAATGTGCGAGTTTTAATGGTATATTACAGGAGTTTATTTTATACTAAATATAAAAAAATCATACATCAAATTGAAGGAAAATTTCCTCTAAGTGCTGAATGTGTGCACCTTTAGTTATACGGCACACATTAAAACGTAAATGCAATTCGTCCCATACTGTCTGCAGCAAGTCCGGAGTAAGGGAATAGATGACACTGCAACTGTGAAAACGAAGTAGCGGTACAAGTGCATGCTCTCATCCGAAACTGTGGGAGTTATTCTTTATCGTTTGTTATTTCTTATTTTTGTCACCTTCAACCACAACTGTCGAACGATTACAGCTGATATTATTGCAATTTGAAACTTGGACATTCTTTTACGGACACCCTCTATTATACTCATTGGAGAGAACAAAGAGAAGGTTGTCCTCAAAGTTGACAACCCTAATACAAAATGAACGGTATGGAAACTCCCTTTTGCCTCCCCTTCTTATAACTCAGAAACGACTCTCTATGTACTTAGTCGGTTTATGAATTTGAGATCTCGGCTTTTGTATGAATTATTTTAAATAAAATTATTTTAAAACTTGAGAAATATCTGGCACATGCACAGAAAAATAATAAAATTGCTTATAAAAAAATTACTATAATAATTAAAAATAATAAGACTTCATATTAATGCTCATAATTTTTTTAAAATCAAAATCAGTATTTTTCTACGCATCACCTAACTACAATTGAAACGCTATTTTTGATCAAAATACCTGTTGAAGTTTATGTTATTGGTGTTATTCAACAAATTGTAAATTGCAAAGTACCTTTTAAGAAATCTTAAAAAAATCACAAAAAATTAGATAAGGATAATTTTGGTTTAAACTGTACATATTTTTTCTGATCTAATACTAAAATGGATTGAAATTATAATTTTAAATTTATAAATAAGTACGCAATCTGTACTTATAACTATTTACGTTTATTAATATGAAAGAACTTATTTCTTTCCCTGATGGTTGCCTTTTCTAATAAGCTTGTTTCATACAACCCAAAATATAATATTACAAATTGAGTGATAATATAAACACAAATATTATCATTGCGAACATTTGCAACGTCAATATGCATGGTAACTAAAAATCATCGTTTGCCGTTATTAAAAATTAATATATACGCTAATAAAAAATATCCTTAAAAAATCCCTTTTTAAAACCAAAATAAAAAAAAAATATAAAATTACTACATTTACAGCTGAATTTTTAAAGAGCAAATTTATAAAAAAAAATGACCAGTCATTTCATCTTCACTGACACATACTCCTTTGATCACACGCAGAAAAATTCCGCACAAAAAACTGGGAATACGATATCTTTAAAACTGAAAGATCCTAAAAAAACCCACGTCCCCATTTATAATATTTTCTTCAACGGGAGTTAATTCAATGCTCGCTCCAAGTGGTAAAGAGAAACGCAGAAATTTTATGGACTGAGAAAATTGCCATAAATCAAGTCACGGATTTTGAATCCATCTTTTTGAGCCGCTTATCTGTACTTAAGCAAGTTTTATATGCTAGGGTTAACTTTGACGGCGGTTCACGTCGTTAAACCCAGTTCGAAAGAGTTAGAACGGTGTAAGTCTGAAGTAAGTTTTTTTTTGTATTTGAATATCCTTTTGGATTTTTTGCCACTAAAGTTTTTTTGTAGTTCGCCTTTAATTTTTTAATTGTATAAAAAAACGAGCAATAAAAATAAGTATAAATAATATAATAAGTATGAAAGAGTGTAAATAATATAAGAAACAATAAGTATAAATAATATAATAAGTATGAAAGAGTGTAAATAATATAAGAAACAATAAGTATAATATAATATAAAATTGTAATTGTCGTACGCTTGAAGGACACGTGACTTACGCAGCTTCAGCCAATCAGAAACGCTGAAAGTAATTGTGGTGGTGTGCTTGTTTTGTATCAGGGCTGCTTCTGCTTGCGTTCCGTGGCTTTAGTAGAGAAAGTTTCTTAGCGCTAGAGCTACGTGATGCCCTGGAGCAATCCCACGGAAACTAGCTTTCCGTGGGATTAATAACCTGATTGATATCCATTAAGAAGATCTTTAAAAAAAAATAACGTTTCATTCTTGTTCCTTTCCAAGTTTCGTTATCATACCATTAGATTGTCGGCCTCATGTGTTCAGGTCGTTGTGGAAAAATTCGCCAATTGGTAAACTCGCCATAGATGCGAGCCAAACGCGACACAGTCATGTGACTGTGAAAGTTAGATGATGAGGACACTTTAGGTTTGCCAATGCACAGTCCTTTCTATTTAATGTCTCTGGATCGACCCCTCCTTCCTAACTCTATGGTAAAAACAGCCGAAACCGATGCATCTTTCTTTTTTCGTCTTGCGCACTCTCCCCGCTGGTCGGGACCTTTTAAATAAAATAACTTCCCGATTGTTCTAATTAATTTTTGCAGTATGAAATTTAAAAAAAAATTATTAAACAGTGAATGAATCACTAATTCAGTTCTTTAAATGTTTTTTGTGTTTTTTGTGAAGATTAAACGCACTGAGCCAAAGTTGGTAACTAAATAAGCTTAAGAGTTTGACGTCATCACATCGACCAATCAAATCGTTTTTCACTGGTGATGAATAATGTATGTTTAATTAGCAGGAAGCATGTTTTATTCAATGCAGATTGTATAGATGAGCATTCCTGCATTTTCAGTACCCACTTATTAGTCTTGAATGTTTGTTTGCGGAGCAAACAAAGAGGAATTACATAGCAATTCTAGGGGCTTGGCGAGCGGAAGCGAGCAAGGGCGAAGTTCCCTACCTGCCGCGAAGCGGTCAATGGAATTGCGCAGCAATTCCGGGGGTTGGCGAGCGATAGCGAGCAGGGGGCGGAGCCCCCTAGTAATATAATAAGTATGAAAGAGTGTAAATAATATATGAAACAATAAGTATAAATAAGAATAAATACTATAAGTTACAATAAGTATAAATAAAATGTTATAACAACAATAAGAGTAAGTATAAAATAACAAGCTTTTTTGTAGAGATTTTTTTTTGTAGTTAAGCATAAATTATTGTTATACAATAGTTTTAGTAGTTTTTCTGTTGTCGTGTGCCTTCATGACATAACATTAAAGGTAGAAGGGGTGCAGTAGCTTCCGCTGGTACAAGGCTTTGAGTACCAACGAGAGTGGAAGTCTGATTTCTGCTCCGAGATTATTCCATCTCCTCAATTTAGAAATGTCGCTGGAGGGATGGGGCATTTTTTCACCAGACAACCTGCTTCTATGGTACTGCTCTATGATCGGCCACATAACTTTTGAACCCACATATTTAACGATCATGTACTCAGGACAACACAAATATCCATGCCTTATCCAGGATTTGCACCAGTGACAATTGACATGACAAGCGAGTATCGCAACCATCGTACCGGCTGAGCGAATTCATTTAATTTCAAAAGTCGAAAGTTTTCTTCGTAGTGCTTTTCGTATTTTATCGCACGTAGTAAATAAGTCGTAAATGTTAAACTTTTTTTCGACGTCACAATATCGTCAATCTTAATTCAAAAATTCTACACTTTTATGGCTTGAAAACCATAAAAAATATTATGCGTTGTATTAAGTGCCAACATAATGAAGTTTTAAAAACAAATCAGACGTCATTATTGAGACAGATGGATTTTGACATGTTTTTGACGCACATGATTCAACATGGTTATTTATTCAACTGTTATAATATCAAAGAAGGAGAAAAATAAATTTGAAATCGTATTTTCTAAACATAAAAAAATAATTTTATGCAGTACAGTTTTTCGCCATTTGCTGTCTTGTTTGTATTTATCGGATGCGAAGAAAAGGTATTTAAAATGCTTATTTAGCAACTTTGCAACATGGTTCGGTGGATAATAAAAAGAGTTTTTAAACAATGATTTTTTTGTTTAATGGGTAATGACATCATCATCCCATTCTTTGAGAACGTATATGTCTGTCTTACAAATTTCTGTGACAACTAAAAGTAACAGAAAAGTAGGTTAGTTTGATTCGTGCATATTTTTATATTGATGGTATGAATTAAAAAAAATCTACTAATTAACTCAGTAGTGCTAAGGCGCATGATGTCAAAATTTTACTTTCATGCAGGTTTCACTGGTTTTAATTTACCTACCGCGGGTATAAAAACAACTGAGGCATATTTAGAAGACATATGATATGACTAAGTTGTAGACATATGATATTACTAAGTCAGAGAGCCTGTGTTCTATTGTTTAAGTTGGGTTTTTTAGGTAGATTTATTTAAAAAATAGATCACTAAATGACGCAAGTTGAATATTTTAAAACTAGATATAATAGCACAGTCCAAAATAAATTATAGGCAAAAGTTTGAAAAACTCTTCCATATTGTTGGAAGTCTGTTTGTATAATTTTCAATTGTGAGGTAATTTCTGGGGTTGGGGGGATTAGAGAGAGAGTTGGAGAAATGGTCTGATAGAGATAGATAAAGAGAGAAATTCTACACTCTTCGCCTAAATACCTTACTAAGTTTGATCTAACAAAAAAAATCCTATAAACTCATTGAAAAGTACATATTAAGTAGATTGGAAAAGTAAAAATTGTATACGGGGCATATGTGTAGACTAAATTACTTTAGCGAGCTATAATTTCGCCATTTTTAATTAATTGTTATGTTTCGTTGATAAAGTCACTCACACGTTAGAATCTTGGGCATTTAAGTAAGAATTTAGGGCAAATCTCACAATTAAACTTATCCTGGTTAAAATAAATGCTTCTCTTATAATTAATTTTCTATAATTATAACAAAGGAATTGAGATTAACCAGCATTAAATTTATATTAAAATCGACCCTAGTTTGCAATTTTTCATTGTATCTAAGAAATTCTTAAGACCATTTTACTTCGAAACCACATATCTCCCCGAAAAGACAAATAGTAGCAGCTATCACCAGAACTTATAATTTCAGCTTCTTCTTGGCTGTCGGTAAGCGGAATTAGTACCAAACGTATCGGAAAGAAAGAAAACCCGCTTTTCGATATTTTAATAGAGGTTAGAATGAAATGGAGATTTTGCGCCGAAACCCCCTATGGATTATAGGTTACCAAATGAAGTTGTGACCACGTTCAGGATAGGCCCAAACAAACGACAAAATAACTATTTTGTTCTACATTGCATACAATAAAGTTAATAAATAACAACTTAACTCAATTGGTTTGTTTAAGATGACTTATTTCATATATTTCTTCCATCTCCCGTACCTGGATTTTAATCGATCGCTGTTCCCACGTTGGTTGGTATACATATATTCTCAGGTTTGTGTGCTTGCTCAGAGAGCCGCTTTTAACCTTCGTCAAGTAAGACAGTCACAACATACATACACTTCCACTCACATGCACACATATACGTGACAGATACTGCCATCTGTCACGCGCCACCTCCACAATTTAGACATGTCCCTGAAGGGGAGGGAAATAGTCTCCAGGAACCTGTACCCATGGGAAACTGCGCAATGTCCGCCCACAGGACTTGCGATCCAACAGATTTAACGAGCACGTACTCCGCATATACTCGGTGAGTTTTCAGTGACCAGGACTCGATCGCGGGACCTTCCGATCCGTAGATCGAGACACTGACCACAGGGCGCCGCCCAGCCCTGTTCCCACGTTACACTGGTTCTCCAAGTCAAGGCTTAATCAAGAAGAAATTACTTGCTTGCATTGAACCTTTATATTGCTACTCAAGATCTGAAACATGTCCATTATGATAATAATCTCTCACAATAATATGCTAGTTAGGATTACTGTTGTATAAACTACGGAAAAATCCTGGTCTAATACTCAGAAGGGTTAATTCTTCTCGGCGCAACATGACCAAGGGCTCTGGGGTGCTTGGCATATGCCCTGGTAAGGTGGTCAGCCTTAAGCGGAACCCCTAGTTTTTAGTTCCCAAGCATGATTGGTAATCGTTATATCGAAACACTTAAGAGATGAAAGGCTGAGCCAACCCCGTCCGATCCGGGACTCGATCAACGGACATGTGGCGGGGCAATGCGAAGACCTACCACAAGCACTCCGAAAGGAGGCTAGAAATAGGCAACCGGAAACGATTACATTTCCCATTACCACTAAGCCACTGGGCCTCCAGGAGAGTTACAAGAAAGTAAACTATACAAACTTAAAATTCACGTGTTTTATTAGTTCAGAAAGGTATTAATGGAACTCTCAAACTGGTCTTTAGAGTCTGAACTATTTTGTATGAATATCATTAATATTACCGTAGATGAATTCTGATTGGGAACATTAATATTTCAGGAACTTTATCAATTCTTAAGAAATAAAATGCTTGATGAGGGCAGTTTTTTTGGGCGTACAGTAACACTCCAACTATCCGAATTATGAATATCCGAACTTTGCATCCAATAACATCAATCTGTTTCAACTATTTATCTATTCATATACTTACCATGTAAAAGAGTTGAATTTTCATCTAATTCGAAGCTATTTTTCCCAAAAAATAGTTATTGTACTCATTTTAAATATAAATTAATTACTTAATCGAATTTTTCCAAAAAGGTGGACATTTAACTTACAATATTGGCATTTTTTTTCGATTAGTAAACTGTCCCAATGGATTCAGATTATCGGTTTGGCCACTTACAGCAGGCTTTGCGGTTTTCTAGACGCTTTTTTTTTTATTAAACTATTGTAAATACATTCATTTTTTAATGTAATCTTTTTAAAAATCTAATTCATCAAGATTTCATTTTTCTCAAATATTAAACGGTGGTCGATGGATTAAGATACTACAGTTCTCTGTTAACATATCGGTTTGGCAACTTCCATCAGGCCTCGCCGTTTTTCTCGCCAAACATCTGCATCTTAGTACAACCTCCATTGATATTTTCAGTTGCTTCTCTCACGCGATTGGCTGCTGCAGCGCAAAAGGCGGCTGTAAAAGTTAATGTTTCTTAAACCGATTAATAGCCTCCCTTAAAGATCGGACCATTTACGAATAAGTTTGTTAGGTTTTTTTTTATTCAGCCATTCCCCCTTTTCGAAATTGAGTTAGTCGCGTAAACGGTAATTTACTTTATCAAGTATTGTAAATTATTCACACATCCACTGGCTTTACTGTGGTAGTTAAATTTAAGCGAGTGTGTTATAAATAGGGGATAGGTTTTGTGATAAATGTAGTTTTTTTTATTATAAAAGCCGTTGAAAATCAACGACTGAAGCCACTAACGGTCATTTAGATTTATTTGCGTCGTAGCCAAATTGGACTGAAAGAGTAGATTTCAAATACAAATCGAGTTTCTCAGACTTTTAAGTAAATAGAGCCTAAATGAACTGCATTTTAAAGTTTCGCATTTGCAATTTGATACATTTAATTATCATGCTAAATGGTCCAGTTTAAGTAAAGTAAGTTTACAAAACTTCGAATCAGAACACTTAAAAAAAGAAAGATTTAAAAGATAAAATAGAGTTTGTAAAATTTTAATTATGATGAAAAATAGCTAGTTCTAACTTAGTTTGTATACAACTTTTTTATGTATTAAGAACTTTCAAATTGTATACCTTAAATTTTCTACTTCACACTAGTATAAACTTTTCCGTTTACTTTGCATAAATGTCAGCAAATGTAGAATTTATCCTATTTCTTACAACCATAAGGGGAATATTCGTTTTCGACCATGTATTCGCTGTATTCATTCAAAACAAGATATAATATTTTTAATGATGATTTGGGTATAATTTTAAACATTCTTTTAGGGTAAAGCTGTTTTGCTCGTAATCATTATTATTTCTTTATCGTTGAACATGTTTTGCTTGCTATTTATTAATATTAATTTATTGATGAACGTTTTCGACTTTTATTTCGTTGATTGTTTTGTATGGTGTGGTATGGTACATATATATTCCAGCTTGCGTGCTTGGTCAGAGAACCGCTTATTGTTTTGTTATTTGCTTCGCTACGGAACTTGAAATTTCGTGAAAACGTGTTATAGGCCAAATTCTTTACAACATAGAAATTTGTTTTTTACCAAATGTGGTTTTTTGGACCAATCAAATAAATTATAGTCTAAAACATTTTTTTTTACCTTCTAATACAATTAGTCATAATAAATTTGATTTATAGAAAACGAACATAAATCCATATGGTATCCAATAAAAGAAAACCTATTATTGCAGAATTATTTTATAAGAACATTTCCAATTTACAATTTCTCCTTTACTTACCATTAGCTAATAAATTATTAGGTGTGCATTTACACACATATATGCAATAATAACTGCCATATATAACTTTCGTAACATATAACTTTTATAATAACTATAACTGCCATTCCATAACATAATCTATAACTTCCAGATGTTCTTGGTAACATACGAATCAATAGTTGCAGTATAAATGAGAAAGATATCCTTAATAAATGTTGATCCTAATAATCCTTCTATAACGACAAGTTATCCGACAGTAATTGATATACCTTCAGAGAAAGAATACGATATTTGTATAAGGAGTTACATTTTCTTGGGAAAATAATCATGGGATATATTGTAAGCATATCGTTTGTAATTGTCGAAAATTACCGACCTCGTTCTAAGTTACTCTGAAACTAATTTGAAGACTTCTCAAAGTCACACATGGGACATTTACTAATTTTGACTAAGTTAAAGTCCAATTAAATTTCCAACATAAATAAGAACGTTCAGCATTTCTTAACGCATCAACTCATATAGGAAGAAGACACAACGTAATTTACCAAGGCATTTTTATTAGCAACTAAAAACACGTTACAACTCAAAACAGATAAAACAAGAAAGCGTTGCCATTTGGCAAGTTAACAAAATTAGCAAAATAAATATTATAGGTATATAGGAGAGAATAATAATCGTCATAAATTCTCAATAGTAATTGTATATAGGTGTGCGCATACTGCTTACATGAAAATATTCATCTCAAGTAAAGTAATAACTTAAATTTTTACCCTATAGAAATTGCGTTTCATTCATCTATTTTTATTTTTCCCAGGTAAGATATTTTATTCAGTTGGTTTAACAATTTAATTGCAGGGAAAATTTTCCGTTATGAATGTCATTCCATAACTATTTAGTACATATTTTGTTATTGGGAGAAAAGCATGAATATCTTATACTATAATACGAGGAATTGGACCCAAATCGAAAATCGACCCAGAATTAATAAACTCCGGTAAACTTAGGGGTCTGGGGTTTTTGGCCACGACGAATCGATTGGCACAGGTTTTGCAGCGCTACGGTCAAGCAGTTCGGAGTTACAGATAGGATATTTTCAAACTTCATTAGTTCTCCATAATGACTACTTTAGTGATGCCATCTGCTAAAGCTATAAGCCTCTGCTTAAGCTATAAATGTTTAGTTAAGATTTTAATTTTTCAAATTTAAATAAATTCAACCTTGCTTTAAACTTTATTGAGTTTTACAGAAATGGTAACATGAATATTTTTTTAGTTCCAATCAGCAGACGATTTTAGTTCTATTCTGTTCATTGGCGATTTTTGGCGATCTTGAAAATTTAACATATGGTTGCTATACCTATCGAGTTGAATGAAGTATGAAATGGAATGTTTACCACATTTCGACATTTTTGTTGCTTTTCAACGAAACGCCAATTATCAATTACATTTCATTTCCTATGACTTTTAAAACTTTACCTTTGTATAGAATAGTTCCCTTTCCAAACTCTAACTTTGTTTACAATGGTGCACTTTAACTAATGTGACCAGACGTCCCGCTTCTGGCTGGACAGTCCCGCTTTTTTGTAAAAGTCCCGCAAAGTCCCGAAAAACGAGGAAATTGTAAATAAAATAGACTTTTTTTTATGAATAATCTTTGTAAAACGCTATGACGTCTTTAGAAATTGTTAAATGAAGCTAAAGTCATCAACAAATTGGTGGAGTATTTCCTTATCTTTCTTATACCAAGTGTGTCATTGTGTGAAGGAACTACTATGTGCTTAAAAAAATACTTAAAAAATACACGGGGGGGGGGGGGATGGAGTGTCCCACTTTTTGATTTTGAAAATCTGGTCACATTAACTTTAACCGGTTATCTTTTTACCAATGGTTTCACAAATTTTCTTATGGTATGATTGTTTTTATAAATCACAATTGACAATTTAAATCTTTGAGTTAGCTTCGATACCTATTTTCTCCGAGCAGAGCTCGGGTCACCCGCTGGTGTATTTGAAAAGAGCTTTTAGCTATATTTAATAGTTTGGTAAATGGATATACGCTATTATAAACATCACTAAGGGCTTAGTTATAATGTTTAATTGGTATGTTCCTACGGAGATCCGATCTTAAGAAACAAGGTGACAACCTATTATATGGGTATCTGTGTATACTGGGGAGCCATCAATACTTCTCGAAACGAACAGGCTCATTGTATCTGTTATGTCCAAAGTTCTGACAACAATGAAAAGTTCTGATTACAATTTCTAAAATTATTTTTCCTCACTTTAGGATGTTGATTGCCTGCCTTGTCAAATTTTACTTTTACGGAAAATCCCAAAGATCATGACCAGTAGCCCTCTACATGTGTAACGCTTATTCCAATAAACCAAAATCTATTGGTATGTCCAATAGACTATCTGCAATTAAGTCCAATAATTAACAACACACATTTTGGGAGAACTATGTGTTAGCTTTTATTTATTAGATTCTTCAAAATTTATATATTTTCCATTGTGTTTCCTTTGAAGTCTAGTACTCTTTCTGCTGTTAAAAACAGAAAAAATTACATTGAACAACATTTTTCATCGATAAAAAAACTGTCACAATTTTTCTATTAGTATGTTGAAACTGTAAAATTTAAGATTTTGTTACAAATTCGAAACGCTATCTCTAACAAACTAAAATCTATTGGTGTCTCCAATGTCCAATAAGTCACGGCATACAACCGTGTTAGCTTTTATTGATTAAATTCATCAAAATTTATCCACTTTCCATTGTGGCTCCCCTCCGACTTTCCCTCTAATCAAACTGTTTGTATTCTTCCTACGGTCTCGCCACCGTAAATCACCGCACGGGGACTCAGGAAGGGTGCCATCAATATTTCTCGGGACGAACAGGCTCATTGAATCTGTTAAGTCCAAAGTTCTGACAACAATTAAAAGTTCTGATTACGATTTCTAAAATTAATATTTCCTCGATTTCGGATGTTGATTGTCTGCCTCATCAAGTTTTACTTTTATGGAAAATCCCAAAGCTCATGACCAGTAGTCCTGTACAAGTGTAACGCTTATTCTACCAAACCAAAATCTATTTTGGTATGTTTAATAGACTCCACGGAGTCCAATAAGTAACGTCCACACATTTTGGGAGAACTCCTGATTAGCTTTTATTGCAAAATTTATTTTTTTCCACTGTGGTTCCTTTGCAATCTAGCACTCTTTCTGCTGTTAAAACCAGAAAAAAACTTACATTAAACAACATATTTTTACAGATAAAAAAACCTGACAGAATTTATCTATTAGTATGTTCTTAACAATTACATTTCTAAAATTATTTTTCCAAGCTTTCTGATGTTGTTTGTCTGTCTCGTCAAACTTTACTTCTACGGAAAATCCCAAAGCTCATACCAGTAGCCCTTTATAGCGTTACGCTAATTCTACCAAACCAACATCTATTTGTATCTCCAATAGACTGTCTCCAATGGAGTCCAATAAATAACGGCACACATTTTGGGAGAGCTCCGTGTTAGCTGTTATTGATTAAATTCTTTAAAATTTATCCACTTTCTAATGTGGCTCATCCGCAGTCTAGTACTCTTTATGCTGTTAAAACCTGAAAAAACTTAATTTGACAACATATTTTTTTGAAAAAAAAAACCCTGACAATGTTTTTTATTAGTATGTTTTTTTTCTGTAAAATTAAAGAATTTGTTAAAAATTATGTATTCTTACCCTAACTATACCAAACCAAAACCAATTGGTGTCTCCAATAGAGTCTAATAAGTAACGGCACACATTTTGGAAAACCTTTATTGATTAAATTCATCAAAATTTATCCACTTTCCATTGTGGCTCCCCTCCGACTTTCCCTCTAATCAAACTGTTTGTATTCTTCCTACGGTCTCGCCACCGTAAATCACAGCACGGGGACTCAGGAAGGGTGCCATCAATATTTCTCGGGACGAACAAGTGTCGTAAATTTTGAACGCGATCTCATTGAGAAGAGAGGAATAAATTTCTCCGATGCCGTGTCTTCTTTTTTTCAAGAAAAAAAAGAAGGGGGAAGCCATGTTTCACTCGCCAGAAAGAGTGAAAAATAACCCCCGTTGGAATAAATCTGGTTGGGTTACTGTGGTAGGGATGTAACTGACTGGTGGTATATACTTATGATAATGTAGATTCAGAAACAAAATTTTAATTGAAACTTATGTAAAAAGATATCTTAACTTTTCTAAAACATTTTATTTCAATAAAACTTTATTATTTAAAAGTAAGTGCTTTTTTAATATTGTATAGATTTTGAATCATTAACGAAGTTTGGCAAAAAAAATTATAATACGGAAGCTAAATGTTTTTGTTAATCTTAATATTCAAATTATAAGACATAGAGAAGATAATACTGAACACTTTAAGAAGGACAAATGAAGTTGCACGAAAAAAGAAAATTAAAAACTTAAAGTTAACGTTTTTATTTGGTAAGGAAGGTGTTAATGGAATTCACAAATAGGTCGCAAATGGGTTAAGAGGGGAAATAACGTAATGGACACATTACCTATCTAATCTACAGATTAACGATTAGCTCCATCTAAGTTCAGTTTAATCTCTCGAATTATCTTAGTGATCTCGCAAATTACGTAGATAATCTGCTCATTTACCTACTGGGCTCTTAGCAACGTAAAAAAAAACATATTTTCTTTTTTTTAAATAACGTTTCTGTATCATAGTGTCCCTGGTCCTTAGATTTTTAAGAATAGGCTAATACAATAAAGCAACCAACAAACTAGTAATACATTAGATAAGCATATTTTTTTAAAAAAAAACTTTAATGGTATTGATAGTTAACTGTTAATCGACATAATTTCAACAGTAAACGTTCTAAATTAAATCTTTCCTTTCTTTGATAAAGTAAAAAATCTGTACTTCTGAACTTAAACGAATCAAATAAATTAATCTGAAAATTATCTATTCACTATTTACAAAAACATCTCTCGAATTGAGCATTTCCTTTACAAAATAACTAATTTCCCAATTCTTGCCACAAAACACCAGTAACAATTTGTTCAAACCAAATAAACCGGCAAGATCTGGAGTAAAATGACAATGCTGGACACAGTAAAGAATAGGAACAAAGAGATAAGTGCCAGGAGAAGGCCCGGATTACCTCATGTATATTGCATGTCAGAAACGTACTCTTATCTGCTGAAATATAGAAGATGCACATACATGCGGGGACTTCGCACATCAACTAGGAAACAACTGTCCCGGGTCTTATCAGACTTATCGACAACGGATTTCTTTCCGTAGAAATAAGGCTTGAACACTGTGCTTTAGCGGTGAAGGATGTCTTGTTGAGAAGTCACGGGGAGTGGTAGGGTTAGAATTGTTGTTTGCTGAGATTTTTTTGGTGCTGAAGGGATTTATTGGAAAATCAGTGAAAACTACTGGGGACTTTCCTTTCAAAGACAATACTTTCGAAGGTGGCGTGAAACTTTTACAGATTTCTTATGTTGTAAATAAGGAGTTTTATTACTGTTTTTTTTTTAACTTAAACTTAACTGTTAACAGAATACAATAAATAGAATACATTTAACATTACCAGATAATTCAATTTCGAAATACTATTCCTATTTAGCATCTCATTAAGCATTTCTACATAGACAATTGGTAATAATAAGTTCCTCAGGTATGCTGCAGGTATCCAATGCTAAGATTGTACATATATAGAGATAGCCACCAACTCACGAGCATGCATATGGGTAAAATTTAACTTTTTAAATTTTGATGTTAGAAACTACATTTCATCTGCCCATTTCTGACATGCAATATACTAACTAGAAAGCAACTGTCTCGTGTCTTATCAGACTTATCGACAACGGATTTCTTTCCGTAGAAATAAGGTTTGAACACTGTGCTTAACGGTGAAGGAAGCGTTGTTGAGAAGTCACTGGTAGTTAGGGTAAGGGTAAGAGTTGTTAGATGAGATTTTTTTATTAGTGTCGAAGAGATTTATTTTATTTTGAACACTACTAGGTTTCAGTGATTGTTAGCAAGAACTTGGTAAACTAAACTTGGCTTGAACTTAACCATTTCAGTCCCATTGATGCCATTTGGAATCATCATTTTCAATATGTCTTTACAAATGCTTTTGTCCCGTTATGACATCAAAACACACATCTTTCGATTATTCACACTTTGTTCTATTCAACAGTATTTTACATTAATCTCAATAGAATTCAGAACTACTATTTTTTTATTTAAAAAATAGCTAACAAGCGTTTCACCTGATTTTTCAAAAGTTCACTTCAGTTCCGCATATTTAAAACACAATTTTAACTATTTCGGTTAAAATATAATTACTAATTTTTTTAATAATATGGTCAGATACCTTAAAATATATAACTCGAAGTGTTTTTAGGTAATACAGATTGTTTATTTTGTGGTTTTCCACAGTTAAAAAATTTAGGCAATATTTCTAAAACCATATAAAAAATTAAAATATTTTTTTTATGGAACTCTTATTTTTGACCTAAAATAAGCTTATAAAATTTGTGAATATCAGATATTTCTGTAGTGTAGTAAATTTTTGGGAGTGAAGGGTTAACAACATGGTGATTGTTGTAAAAAGGGGGTTACACTGTTTTAAAATTTAATGCTAACAGAGCACACAAAAAACTTAAGCCCAACTTTAACTCCTTATGTTAGCATTAAATTAGCAAAACTTAATGCTAACAATAAGGTGTAGATTCGATCAACTATTCTTCAAGGGGTGTTTTTTAAATATATTTAATATTATATAAAAATTGAATTTTGAAGTGTTTGGTCAGAAATTTAACATTTAATTTTAACATTCATATTAGCAACTGTGTTTCAGCCATTTAGTTCAGACAACTATGTAACTATAACAGTTACTTCATGAACTATAACAATTACTTCAAGAATTGTAACATTTACTTCATGTGACTGTAACATTTACATTTGAACGCAACTACATGCAATGAACAAACTAGGAAACAGCTGTTTCGGGTCTTACCAGAATATCGACAATGGATCTCTTCCGTAGAAAGACTTGAACACTGTGCTTAAAGGTGAAGGAAGTCTCTCTGGCTAGTCTTCATTGTTCTGAGACTGAGATATTATAGTTAAATTCATAACTGAATGCAATTATATTTGTTATTTTTACATAGTTATAATTAAATTCTAATGACTGAAGGTCATATTTGAAAGCATTTAAATTTCTTAAAAACAAACATATCACTAAATTATTCATGAATGCATTTGACTAAATTAAAATTCAATATGCCTTATGCATAAATTTTAATTTATGCAAAACTAAATTAATAAAGCAATGATATTTTATAACATTTTAATGGAACGTTTTTTGTTTATTTAAAAGTTAAAGCAATGTTATTTTTTTATTAAAACAATACTTAAAAAAAAGATTTTTTTTCATTGGAAAAATATTTTATTTTAAAAATATATGTCGATATTTCTGTAAATCTTTTTATGTTAACAATTGCAAAAATGGAATAATTTATAAAGATAAGTTTTTACTAAAAAAAAAGCATTCAAAGGCAATTCGTAAGAATAAACTAGCTTTGTGTCATTATACTTACGATAAAACCTTTAGGAACAAAAAATATATATGTGTATACTAACTGGGAAGGGTTTCTACTTTTATCTAAAAATTTCAATCCTAGCCAATTTGTTCACTTTTATACATCTTTATTTTTTGAAAAATGAATAAGGCAATTAGTGCTAAATATTTAATTTGTTTTTAAAATAGTAACAAGCTCCAGCTTCGGATAACCTAATTATTTTGGGATTTATAATTTAGATATTGGCGCCTTTTTTTCACTCCTGGTGAAATTTCAAAATTTTTTGGACTGAGAGCCCTGAATGCATTGCCTTAATGCCCGGATGCTGCAATCTCCATCCCATCCATCATCTCGCTCCTCTTTTCATCCTCCGCATCCCTTTCTCTCCTCTAATGATCCTTTCTATCTCCATCCTCATCCTCATCTTCTCTCTTTTCTCTCTCAAGTCTCCAAAGCATGAACATTGTTCCATCTCTTAGACCGTTTTTTTTTCATTTTAGAATTTTTTTATTTTATGAAATTGCCTTGCTGGTTTGGCAATGGGTTATCTGAGAATAGTAAGATTTGGTTTGATTAGCTACGGACTTGAAGTGACTCTTGTTTGTGACGGTCATTGTAATTTTAAATCATGGCTAAGAAATGAGGTCAATACTTAAAAGTTAAGACATTTTTTTAAAAAAAATTATTATTATCATAGGTTATTCATGTTAAACGCGATGATTTTTTTAAAAAAACTATTCCTATATTTAGTTTTGTTCGTGAAGATTAGGTTTGTTTTTAAAAATAGCTACTGATTTGAACTTTTTAAATAACCTCAATGGAATTATGGCCAAAATGCAGATTTTTTAAAAAAACTTTTATTTGTTCTTGCTAGTTACTTTCTTGAAATAGTTTCATATTTGATGATACTTATTCTTAATTATTTTCTTATTTTGACAGTTGCTAACTAATAATAAAAAATTATCAGCCATCAATTGTATATTTGCAAACTAGATTCACAAAGAAATTATGCCTTGCTTATAAAAATCTGAGTAATCATATAAAAATAACTAAATGTACTAAATCACCCAACTTAAAAAATGTAGATACATTATATTTTTTTATGTTTTGCATAAAAAAACTTTGCAATTTAATAAAAAAATGAAGTTGCAATAACTTTCTTGATATTACTATCGCAAAAAAAAACATAAATATAGTGCTTTAAATTACATTGTGTATTTATTAATTGTACATCAAAAGAACGTATTAAATTGCACTTCTTCAGATTTCTTCGTCTTAGGAACAACGATACTCGGAACAGTGACATCAAATTTTCCCTCAATGCACGTGTTTGGGGAGAGCTGCTCTCTGTTCTTGTAAGTTGCGTAAGCCGTGTGTATCTGTTAAAAATAAAAAAATAAAACCCATCACCCCCACCCCCCCCAAAAAAAACAACAATATTTTTGAAAAAAAGTTTTTACTTATTTATCGGAGTTATAGAGAATATTTCAAATTTAGATAAAAACGTTTAACTATTTCCCGAACTAAAACCAGGATTAATTTTTTACGACCAATTTTCAAACAATTACAAAAACACGAAAATAATATTTGAAGAGTAGCGAAATTTGCTATTATTAGCTTAAACCGTTTACCAAGTTAACCAATGTGAAGCAGAAATGATTTAAGATTATTGGGGAACAAAAAAAAATGCATTTATGGTCACAGTCGGTAATTTTTTTGCTGTGACAGGGTAACGGTAGGCTTTTATGCATTAAGAAACGTTTATGTATAACATTTTTAACCCTTTCAGTCCCAAAAATTTACTACACAACAGAAACATCTGATATTCACAAAATAAGCTTAGTTTAGGTCAAAAATAAGAGTTTCATAAGAAAAAAAAAATTCATTAAATTTTTTTATGACTTTTGAAATAATGCCAAAATTTTTTAACTTGGGAAAACAACAAAATAAAAAAATATATATTACCTAAAAACACTTCGGGTTATATATTTTAAGATATATGACCATATTATATTAAAAAAAAAATAGTAATTATTTCCGAAATAGTTTAAATTGAGTGCATAAATATGTGGAACTGAAGAGAACTTTTCGAAAATCAGGTGAAACGCTTGTTAGCTATTTTCTAAACAAAAAAATAGTAGTTCTAACTTCTATTGAGATTAATGTAAAATATTGTCTAATGAAACAAAGTTTGAAGAATCGAATGATGTGTGTTTGGATGTCATAACGGGACATAAACATTTGGAAAAAAAAATATTGAATGTGATGATTCCAAATGGCATCACTGGGACTGAAAGGGTTGATTCAAACTCAAAACTCATTTTTGTCAATTCCACAGTTACATTTATCCACAGTTACATTTATATCACTCCGACAAATTGAATTCTCCGTGAAATAAATATAAAAAACGTCTCCTAATTTCAAAGAACACTTCTTATCATTTTTTACTCTCTTTCCATGATATTTCTTACCCTTTTTGTATTTCCTCCTCTCACACTTCATTTTTCATTTGGAATGTGTGAGCTGGAATTGTTTCATTCCTTTTTATTTCATTCCAGTTTCTTTGTCTTTTTATGCCGCTGTGTTTTTAGACATTTTATTGCTAGCTTTATCTTTTGTTCTTACACGTTTTTCATAGGCAGAAAAAGTACCATAAAGTTATGGATTTTTGGTTGAAAAAGTTTCTTTTTTTTGTCTGGTTTTGTGGTGATAATCATACAGTGTGAAATCTAAATTTCGATAGCTTGCTCGTAAGTAAGAATATCTGTTTTATGGATAAAGTGTGTGTTTGAAATAAAAAAAAATGATGATAGATATAAATATCTTAAAATTTGAAACCGATAAAATATTGCAGTGTAGAGGGCACTCTTCTTAACAATCAATGTTTTTTTTTTAAATACTTACACTCTTAAAACAAAAGAGTGAAATCCACTCCAGTTGGAGAAGTGCATTTTCGACACCATAAAGGCATGCATATTTACTCAGACTGAGCTAAAATCACTCGTTTGGAGTGATCCTGTCGGAGGTTTAACACACAAAGGATCCACTCCAAAAGGAGAAGTGCATTTTCCAGTCTGGAGGAGTGAAATCCACTCAGACCGAGTTAAATTAGGAGTGTTTGTTTTAAGAGTGTATGTTTGAATGAACGTCAACTTTTATTATAATTTTTTTAAAACTACATGAAGTTGTTTTTTAAATTAAAGTTATTATTAAAAATTCATAATTACTGATTGAATTCAAGTATATTTCGATTTATGTATTTTATAGAGAAATATGCTTTAATTAATAAGGTAATAGAAAATCCATGAAATCTCATTACAGTGAAATATAAATGCGGTTGAATAAGCGAATGCTTGGATATTTATCTCTTGAAAATGTATAGATGTTCCACTTACATGGAGTATATGTCTTATTTTAACGGCCATACTTACTAGTTCAAGTCAAGTACCGAGGTTTCCCTGAACCAGGAATACCGCGTATTGGAAAATATTTAAGAGGTATTGCAAAACCGTATTCACAAGCGGGAAATTCCAACGAAAATTATTACTTTAGTTTCCCTGTGAACGGCTCAGTGGCTGAGAAGTTTTGTCCGCCTCGTAAGTAGAAGATCGCGGGTTCGAGCACCGGCTGAGTCCTCAGATTTTCTGGATGGAAAAATCCTGGGAATGCATGTCACATGATTATGTGGCATGTAAAAGATCCCAGTAAGGCCCATTTGGCTTGGGTTCTTTCGGCAAAATAAAATTTACGGTATACTTTAACACCCACAGAGAACTCAGATTCCTTGCAATCTGTGCGTCAAAATTTGTAGCGAGAGTCGAGTGGTTGGTGCCACAAACAAAAAATAGCTTTCAGTTCGGGGGAATATTTCTGAGTCTACAAAGGCCCATGAGAAAAAAAAAGTTTTTCCTTGTGAAATCTCACCAATTTTTATCACATGAATTTACAACGTTAGTAGTAAGGATTCACATGACTTTTTGATGGCTTTTCGAATGGCTGGTTTTGATGCATGATTGCTGGCTAATATTAGCCATTTTGACTAATTTTTAATGTGCTTGGCTGACAAAATTTTGTCACCGATTTTTAATCCGTACTCTATTTTGATCAGTAATGTGACTAATTTTGAAAAGTCTTTAATTTTTTCCGTGTTTGCTATTTTTTTATGGTTTTGGGTGATGATCAATTATAAGCTTATTACCTTGCGATTCTTGTTCAAAATGCAAAATATTTCAAGGTATGAAATTTTCGAATCATGACTGACAATGTATATGGGTAATTCCACGTCAGAAGAGACCGCGACTGCAAAAAAAAAATATTTTTTCTACACTTGCAACTTTTATATTTGCTTTAGAAAGGTTTGAATTTTATTATTTTTGTACAACAAGTATTATTGTTTCATCTTTGGCAACACAGCAGCTTCAAAATATCCGCTTTGTTTTGAAAGCATGGTCTCGTGTTTTTTCATCATTTTGAACGAATGAATTTTAAGGTACGAAGCACATTTTATCAGATTTTTTGATAAAATTATTAAAATACACTATCAGAACTACCTTAAAAACACACTATTAATTTGTATTTATAACTAAACGATATTTAATTAGGAAGATAAAAATATCCTTTTTGACTGTAGTGTCAGTCACGAAAAGATAGAAAAGTTTCTATAACTTTTTAAAAAAAGGCTTTACTTCAAATTTTTTGCGATATTTTCTTACTTTAGTAACCTCTGTGTAATTTCCCACCTCTTAATTTTAAAATGAAAAGCATTTTCTCTATTTATAACACATTTTAGCTTTGTAGTGTCAGTCACAATGTAGTGTGAGTCACAACTTCTTTTGATCTAGAAGTTTTAGAATAGTTATAATCTTTGTAGATTTCTTATATTTTGATAATTTTGATTTAAGATGGCTATATCAACAGCTAAAAGAAAAAAAAGAGCAAAGGGGAAGTTTTTATGAGGGGATAAATTACAAAAATTTAAAGAAAACGAAAGCAAAAACCACTTTACGGACAACACTTCAATTAAAGGTATTTCATCCCCATTGCAATCCCCCAACCATTTGACAACCTTGTGTGGTAATTTTTTTCCAAAAGTCATGGTCATCTTTGCCTTCAGTCATGGTAAAGGAGCAATTGATGGACTTCGTGATACAGTGAGGAGGGGATAAAAGAAGCCACACTTTCTGTCAAATTTGACTCACATTTTGCTAAAGATTTTTTCACTTTGAATAAGAAATCTGCCCAAACATATCACTATTATAATTTCTGACAACTGTGTAAAGGGCAAAATAAGTAGATTAAATGATATATGCTCATCAAAGAAGATAAATACTTCCGATTCCCAGACACTCAAAAATTAATCCGTTTTTTTTTAATTCAACAAATACCTACTTTAAACAACTTCCAATGTTTCGTTAAATCCCCCAAAATACTACAAGGCGGATAAAACAAATTTAAATGTTGTAAAAGGAAATATACTTTTCAACAAAATTCTGAAAATGAACTTGATGCTATAAAAAGAGCTTTATTTCCTTTTATAGTTAAATTATCGTTCAAATTTTTTTGGCAAATGTTTAATAAAGATGCTTATTCAGTAAAACTGAAACATCTGCAATGGTCGGGAAGTCTTTTTGCGTGGCTTCAGAAAATACTATCGAATAAAGAAGTAACCCTTAGGAAAAAATACCATAGCTTTGCCATAAAAAAAATACCATAGCCAATCTCTATGGGGTTTTGCCTATGGCAAAACCCCATAGAGATTGACTATGGCATTTTTTGCCATAGCTATGGTAAACTTATGCCATATAGCTATGGCAAAACTTTTACCATAGGCAAAACCCCATAAGGCTATGGCTAAATTTTGCCATAGAGCTATGGTAAAACTTTTACCATAGAGTTGTGGCAAAATTTTACCATAGGCAAAACCCCATAAGGCTATGGCAAAATTTTGCCATAGAGCTATGGTAAAACTTTTACCATAGAGCTATGGCAAAATTTTACCATAGGCAAAACCCCATAAGGCTATGGCAAAATTTTGCCATAGAGCTATGGTAAAACTTTTACCATAGAGCTATGGCAAAATTTTTCCATAGGCAAAACCCCATAAGGCTATGGCAAAATTTTGCCATAGAGCTATGGTAAACTTAAACCATAGAGCTATGGTAAGCTTTTACCATACAGTTATGGTAAGCTTTTACCATACAGCTATGGTAAACTTTTGCCCTTTTGCCATAAGCAAAACCTCACAGAGCTATGGTAAAATATTGCCATAGAGAAACCCCGCCATTAAGATATGGAAAAATTTCTACCACATGTTAATGGTAAATTTTCCCATAGTCATATGGTACAAGCGTTTGCTGTAGACAAAACAGTTGATTAGGAAATACACAAAATTTAGATCGATAAAAAATGTAATACCTAACTAAATGCAAACACCATGAACTTAAGTTTTATAAAATTGGTATTCAAGATATAAATCACTACTACTACAGTCGAACCTTGTTAACACGAAATTTATATGAACTGAAAGCACTTCAAAACTGAAAGAACAACTTCTAGTAAATGTTAACGGGGTTAGACTGTAATTAACTAAATAAAATATTGAACATTTTATGTGTTCCCCATATATAATTTCAATATAAACTGAGAACTTGTTAGCGAATTTATGTTTTTGATTGCAATTAATTATAACAATTTAATCAAAAATAATCATAGATGAATGATTACCTTAACATTAACAAAATATATATGAAAATCTAAAAAAAGTACGTTTGTAACAGAACCTGTTACTTTAGAACTGCTTCCACACAAACTTCATGTGTATAATAATAACATCAAGCGCTGCATATTTAGTCCTACATTATACATATAAACACATAATAAACTAACCAAACTTTTTTTCATCAAAATTCAATAATTTTTTTTGTTACTTTTTTGTTTTGTTTGTTAAATAGCTGAACTAATTTTATTTATTTGTAGTTCTATCCATCCGTTAAAGTTCCTATTACTTTCTTTAGTTCTAAGTATACACACAGAAAACAAAACTAAGGTAATAAAAGATTGAGCCAACGATTCAAAAACATGATGCATTTGTAATCTTAAAATAACACAAAACAAAATTTTAATTAGTAATTAACATTAAAAAATATAACTAATTAAACTAAGCCGATTAATAATATTTGTGGGTGCAAGTGTAAAATTTAAACTGAAACTTTTTTGAAAATTTAATTTAAATTTTTTTTGTGTTTCGATTCAAAAATATTGTAAAACTAATTCTAAGGGAATGCTTACTGCCTTATTAAAATTAACATTTTACTATAATAATCACTAACACAATTGTTGTATGTAAATCACAAATGTAAAAAGATAAAATACTTTACATACCTGAAAATATTGTTTAGATAACAGATCCTTCTACAATTTAATGTCCATTCAAGCGTCTTATGCATACAGCGGAATTGTAGAAACATGCATCCCCCTACACTTTTAATGAAAATAATGGCCTTAAATCAGCCCAGCCCTAATACTACTTCCTTTATGTCCTTTTAATGTTTTACCTGCAAGCACTTGCATGGTACATTACACCACACACACAAAATCTAATATTTTTCACCCAGCTTTTTTTTTTCTTCCAAAATTAGCCAAACTCTATATCTGTGTATATTGTGATCTTCTAAAATTAGGAATGTTGAATGTTTGTTATGAAATATCTGGAATAGTAGAATCAAGATTCTGAGATGTCACATCGCTTGCAAGGGGGTACTTTAGACCCCAGCACTGAATTTCGTTCAAGTATCACTTTTACATTCAAAACTTTCACAATTTTTACTAAAAAGATATTTTCTCACAAATATTTAAGTTATTTATGGCGAAGTTTCGGTATTGGAATTATAATTCTGAACCGCATCTTCATCGATTGTATCCAAACGATGACCAGTAATGTCTGCATTTTCTGACAATTCATTAGACTCACTTTCGGAACAAAAACGATGATCAATACCATATTAACATCGTCCATAGCATCACCAGATTCATATTCCGATTCGATTATACATTCGTCATCTGAAGAAACCTCTGCTAACAATTTTCGCATGCGTTCCATCTCCTCATTGTAGGACAAGTAGCATGACAATTTTAACTAAAATGAAGAAACGAGGGCACTCGCATGGGGTCTATCAGACCCCAAAACCACAATTCTACTAAAACCACTTTTGGAACGTGAAAGATAATTATTCCTTTTCTTAGAGGGTGACCTTTAAGGCAGCTACTCTGGGTTTGACAAATTTAAAAAAAAAAAAAAGTTAAGTAATTCGAAACATGAATGTCTGTGGACCCCCTTGCGAGTTCTGCTGGGTTAAAATTGTCATTCTACTTCTCGTACGATTGTGTCAACAACAATTGCAAACAATGTCAGCAGAAATTTCAACATACAAGCAATCTATAAACAAATCCAAAGACAATTAGTATAATGCTGTAGTAAATAATAAGGGTAATCGTTCTGATACAAGTGTCAGATTTTTCGAAAATTGAAGATCTAATTATCGATGCTAGTCAGATTGATTCTAGAGTATTGATTGACTTATTATTGGGGCTAGTCAATTAATACTAGACATTTTCACAAGTCATATGTGTCCCAAATAATATGATTAAGTATTTAATTAAAATAAACTTCTCACGGTTTGTAATTTTCAATTTCGTTTAGTTTTCACAATATGTTTACTTGTTGTTATATTGGCATAGCATTTAGAATCGATATTAACACGGAGCATTCTAATATGTAATAGGTTGTTATTACTAATTGATAGGTGTAACACTAAATAGGATGGAGTTAAGTTAAATTATCTTCGCACTACAGCTACACGAGGGCTTATTGGCGTAGGGCATCACCATTTAGAACCAGAGTCAAGTGATAAGCCAATACTTGAGTAGGCACCTGACACAACCATTAAGGTCACATCAAACAGCCTTGGGGCATTTTAACAATAACATGCACTCCCTCTACACAAAGCATTATTTGATGGATATTTTTTGGTTGCACTTACCATTTTAGGTCGACAGTTATTTTGGCGAATGATGCCTGGATTTGAAGCTGAGACCAGGAACCTCCCACTTGCAAGGCCAAAGCCATAACTGTCTTGGCTCCTCAGCCCAATGTCTCCTCAACCCCACCCAAAAATATCCCAAATTTGGCTATCATCTGCACTTCGAAAGGAAGACGAATAACAGTGTGAAATTTTTGTCAATGAGTTACATGGGGCAGTTATTTTATAAAATGTCTCCCAAATAACTCGCATTTAAAATGACACACTGGTTTTTCCATAACAAACATGACATTAACTGAAAACAAAAGAGAAAAAAAAATTGTAGATACAACGCATTTTACAACTGATGTTTGGAGGAACACATTTCAAATTCTAATATTAATTACTTGATTTTTTAACAATTGAAATATATGTTTAAAGATACACTGACTGTCAAATCATTTATATAAAATTATAAATAGATTACTAGGTCCAAAAAATTTTAGTGAATGTTATTGTTACATGCTAAATACAATCGAATCGTTATTTAAAACAATAAGTTTTAATTTAACATTTAATGATCTAAACATAATTTTAGCTAGGCAGCCATATAGGTAATTCCGTGCAAAATTAACCTGTCTGTAGTGTAAGTAATCGTTCTGTAACATTTAATACGATCGCATACATACACAAAAGGATAACAGCATGCTTGTATATTTATGATGTGCCGATAAAAGTTAAACCTATCTACAAACATTTTAAAATCATGGGAAAACAAAGTCTTACCTAGTTTATCTTCTTTTAATACTGGATCAAAAAAAAAAAAACTTATTTTATTTAAAAAATATGTTTAAAAATTATTTAAGCGATTTAAACCATAAACAAAAACACTAGACAAGAATATGTTACGGTTACAGCCATAATGCAATAGGAATACAGTTATTCGAAAACAAATCAAAATAATATACAGATTTATGGCTAAAACTGCCATTTGTTTAACTTAAATTATTTTTAGATCTTCTTTGAGTTAAAATTTTCATTACAATAAGCTGTATGACATAAGAAACAAGTCAAGAAATACTTTTTTGCTTAGGTTTGGTTTGTTTGAACGCTCTATGATCTGTCTCTTACGACACGTACAGCGATTAAAAATATTTAGGACACAAATTATGTCCCAATGTATTCCTCTTTTAAGTAATTATTGATAAACAAGTTCGATAACGAATATTTGTTTTATTTTTCCTTCAAAATGTATTAAATTACGAAGCATTGTAATAGAATTCGATAGCGTAATCTGCTATCATTGAGTAAACAGTAACAGTAGAGTATTTCAAATGTTTTCAACTCGGTATTTCTCCGTAATTTTCATTTATGATTGTATCTTTTAAGGTTTTACTTTATAGAGAAATACAATGTAAGGTTTCTGCAGCTAAAAAGTAATCACTCATTTCCGATATTATTAAAACACGTTTTATGCTAGTAAACATTTTCAGCACTAAGCTAATGATATTCTATAATACTCTGAAATAATTAAAAAGAATATCTCTCCTCTTTTATTGCCATTGCCGTCCACGAAGCGATGCAAAAAAAGGCAATGAAATTAAATTTATTAATGACACTTGAACCAAGAACACATGAAATATTTTATGCAATAAAACAAAATTATTACGAGTTTCTCGTTATTCTTTTTTAACTTTTAAGTTACACTCAATGAAAGTCAATGAAATACATGTATAAAAATAATCATAAGTGACATAATCATCCGATTCCGTTACCGGGACAGGATTTTCATGGCAATATACTTCTTCCAAACCTCATTTTGAAATTCCTAAATCATAACAAAAATTTCCACAAGAAAGCTTGATTTTTAATGACGAACAAAAATATCGACACAACAATGCATATTGCATAACTTGTTCAACTCATAAGTTACTTAAACTCTGAATATACTAGAATTTTTGTTATACCATACAACGAGTCCTTATACTGTTACTCTATGACCAAATATTTCACGCCTGTTAAAGTTAAGCCTAACTTGCACGCACAATTTTTCTTTGCAAAAATTTTACAAAAAGTTAACGTTGTACGAATCTTGTATAAGGGCATTCTTTTTTATTTACTTTTAGTAACGTTAGTAAAAAATTAATTGTTTGTTTTATAATGCATTTTCAGATGATATTTGAAGATAAAATTTCATTATTGTTTTAATGGTTTCATTATGTGCTAATTGTACAAGTGACAATAAAAATGCGTAATTCAAATATATCTTTGGTGTTTTACCATACATTGCCTTTTGAGTAATTTTCTATATTTGTGCATTGCTTTAATATATTCACAATTAATGAAAAATTTCCATACACATATGGTATATTGCAGCACTTATGCACTTTGCCATATAAACGACGCATTTTTGTTGTGTTTCATAGGCTTTTACCATAGAGTTATATTGCCTTACCAGCTTATGGTGTATTTCCATATGTGTATGGTACTTTACCATAAGCTCGCTATAACCCTATGGCAGTTATTCCACTTTACCATATAGACGACGCATGCTTTTTGTGTTCCCATAGCCTTACCATAAGCTTATGGTGTGTTACCATATACTTGCCATAGGTGTATGGAACTTTACCATAAGCTTGCCATAACCCTATGGCATGTTCCCATAACCCTGCCATAAATGTATGGTGTGTTCCCATAAGTTTGCCATACGTATATGGCACATTTCCATAAGAGTACCATAGCTTATGGTACATTGCCATACGATTACCATACAAAATCTTATGGTTACCATAGGTTACCATAAGTTACCATAAGTTTTTCTATGGTAATTTTTCCTAAGGGAAGAAACTACCAGAAACCAACTTTAAGGGACCTTGTGTAACTTTTTGTAACTGTATTTTTACCGTGTACGCAATTTTTAACTTACCATGTTCAACACTATTTACATACGTTTTGTTATTATTGCCAAAATTTCCATTTCTGTGATACAATTCACATGATGTAGTGTGTCACTAGTTGAATGTAATGTAAGTCACGCTCAAAGGTGTTAATAAATTATTTCCTATGATATTTCAATACTTTTTTGCTATTAAATGATTCAGTTTTAAACCTTATACTTAAAATAAACACTGGTAGAATGTTGATTTGGTTGATTTGCTGCATTTTGAAGAAGAAATTAGAGTTTAACAAAATTACCAGAAACCTACTTTAGGGGACGTTGTGTATCTTTTTCTAACCATAATTTTACCATTTATGCAATTTTTGACTTTCCATGATCAAAATTATTAACATATGTTGTGTTATTATTGCTTAAAATTCCATATCTGTGATACAATTCGCAATGTAGTGTCAGTCACGAATTGAATGTAGTGTCAGTCACGCACAAAAATGCTAATAAATTATTTCCTATGGTATTTCAATACTTTTTTGCAGTTAATATATTTAGCCTGAAACCTTATACTTAAAATAAGCAGTGGTAGAATGCTGAATTACTGCGCAATCAGAAGAAATTCGAATTTTCATGATAGCCAAAAATCTACGAACTTTCGTGTAGTGTCAGTCACATCAGGACATTTTTATTATTTTTTAATTAAATAATGACTTTTAAAAAATTTTACTGATTGCTTAAAATACTATATGCTAAGGGGTATACTGACATACAATATTTTTTTTAAAATAAATATAAAATAATTATGAACTGTGCAAACGAAATTGGTTAAATCGTTCTGATGTAGTGTCAGTCACGCGTGGAAATCCCCATATATACAAATAGATCAGTAACATTCAAGTTAAATAGTTTAAAACGTAATGTCCCCTTCATACATTTGCACCGAAAACTATTTACACATCTTTCATGATTTAACAACTTTGATGGAAACATAAAAAATTCAGTGCAAACCCTTTATTTTAATCAATTTAGCCCAAAGTAAATGGAGCGAAATTGCCCTATTGAAGAAAACCAAACAGATTACACTTTGTAAACATTTCTTATGCCTCCCTGTTTTGTTTGCGATAAATATGCCCCCCAAAAAGAACAAACTAACGATTTTTTAATATTTTCTCTTCGAAGTAACAAGTAAAAAGCACAATATCGAATTTTTTCGCCATTTTGACAAAATTAGCACACTCCGTGCAGCCCAATGGATTGCCCTTTTTCCTCCAATTTGTTTTTCCGCGTCTTAAGCACATGCCTAGACGCGACATGTGTTCCCATAGAATCGATAAAATACATCTCGAGATATGAGAAAACATTTCGCTTAGCGATATCTTTTTTCCCCCTTATCTGGGGATAAAGTGTTGTCTCGCGCCCCAACTGATTAACGTTGCCCATTAGCGAATTCCGATAGGGAAAAGCAGCCGAGCGAATAGGGAAAAAGTTGACCGATATTGCGTCGCGCCATCTGTTGGCTGTTTTTGCTAAAATTGCTCGTCGTGCTGTTTCCTTATATATAAAAGAGTTAATAAAAGATCAATTCCTCACGGTCGGCTGGACTAGAAAGATTACCAGCAACGATAAGAACAAAGGGAAAAAGGCAATAAGGCAACGGAATTCTTGAGGAAGTTATTTAAAAGTTTATTTCGTTGTAAAATTTCGTGATAGAGCGACTCAGTAAATATCTTCCGTTTGTAATAAACAATCTTTGTTTTTTCTTTTTACATTTGTCTTGTCTGATCATTTCTTTGACTGAAAATGATTAAAAAACTATTTTTTTTTTGAAGAAATTTATATCAACCATCATTGTGGTATATTCTCCATTCACTAAAAGGCTGAATATGTACCACTTTAACTCTCAAACTCAGAAATATCAAACGTTGTTATATTTATTGAAAGAAATATTTTAAGTATTTTTTCAGAGATTGATTAGATACTTTTTAAACTTTTATAAGGGAAAATTGGCTAATATAGTTTAGGCTAGCTGTACAATTTTTTTTTGTGTTTTCTTACATTTTTCAATTTAGAAACATTAAGCTATTGCGTGATGATTTTTGTTCTACAAAAATATTTGATTTACTCAACATTGTAAATTTAAAGTGAATTTATTTACGTACGAACAGTTAAAAAATATATATTCTTCATTATAATAACCACAAATGGTGGGGATTTTAACAAGGATTCCAGACCTAAAATACTCTGTATATTTTCAAGTGATAAAATGATAGCTATAAAATAAAATGTTCGAATTATATCAACCGTTATAAATCGTATGTTCCGAAATTGGATAATGATGGATTGAGCTCTTCAATTAAAAGTTTAGTCCTCGAGGAAAATGCTGTTGAAGTGAGAAGAAATTAATTCACATATTTCAAACTGTAACTAATCGCCGCCATGCAACCCTTTAACATCAATTTTATATTTCAAAGGATATTACAAAATTTGTAGAGGATATTCAATTTCAACTTTGCCGACGCGGAAATTCGACACTTTTTGATAGCATTTAGTAGCAGTAATCCTATGCGGCTCATCTATTTTCAATTTTAATTAGCATGTTTATTAAACCCATCTAAACATGGATCTTTTCACAATTGCTTCCAAAGTCAGTGTTCATGCAGGATAGCAAGCAACTAATATGTCTAATAATTTAATTTTAGACTGGCTTTATGTTCCCGGCGTTGCACGGGTGTAACCATAATATCATTGATACGTTACTTTTTTGTACCAATCTATACTTCTCCCCACAACCTATCAGGATATTATAATCTAGCCATGCTGAGGTAAGCATTTTATTGTTACTATTATTATGATTTATTTGGGTGTCCGTCTAGATCCTGACCAAAATCGCTGTTCTAGAATACATTTAGACATCAAGTCTATACCATACTAGAATAAAGACAGAAAACTAAACAGACAAGCACCGTACACTCTGATTAGAATTTTTCTTTCCATTACCTAATAAATATCCTTCCATTAATTTACATGTGTGAGTGAATGCGCAAGGAAGCAATCGAGCAAGCAAGCAATGAATAAATGAATCGCACTATTTAAAATCTTACCAAATTAAAACTGTTACCAAATTAAACATTTTGACCTAAATAAAAATTTTACGAAATTAAAACTCTTTCCATTTCAACCCAATTGTATATTCTTAGTTTTAATTTGGCATTTCGATAGACCAGAAAGATATTTAAAAAAAATGTTTTTCCATGTTAAGTCTATGAGATCGTCTTTAAAAAAATCAGAACATTTCTTTCAGAAAACTATATTTTGATCATTTTATAACCATTGTATTTAAACAATATTTGTGTTTATATCACTGTATGAACAATGTATCATCAGTCATTTTTAGTTTAAAAATTAAGTTGAAAAAAAAGAGAAAATTTAGATAAATAATATTTTTAAAAAAATTAGATTGTCATTGACTTCGGATACAGAATACAAAATATACCAATAAATATTTATCCCATTGGCGACTTCGGTAGCTTGATACAATTAGCGAGAAAATTGGGATCACCTGAAGTTCAAGTCGAAAACGCCCGTATTCACCGCTTTTTTCACTGGAGTCTGGATTGAGCCGCGAATAAGGGAAATCCCAGGGTATGTTTGGGATTCACCGCCCAGCTCAACTAAGGATTTGTTGAAAACCTAGATTAAAATATTATCTCGCCAATTTGCGAGGATTAAGTCTTAACTCTCCTAGTTACGCATACGCAGAATCGAGTTTCTGTTTGTGATAATCGCAATTTCCTTCTCTCGATTTGTTTACTTTATGTTTTTTGCAAAAATGGAGGCGCTTGACTTCAACAACATAAAAGGCATATCAAATGCAAAAACAGCATAAAGGTTGAATCAACCAGGTCGTATGAGGTTGGCGACGTTTAAGATACTTTCTTCAGCCTTATTTTTCATAGCAGAAGACAGATTATATCCAACTTTCGAACTTTGAGTTTAAGGTATAGTTTAGATGAGGGTTGGAGAATATTTGCTCGTGTGATATGCCCTTACGGGGGTCCGGGACACAAAATTCTAAAATCTTTAATTTTAAAGGAATTTTACAAATTTTTTTTGTAGGTATGCAATATAATTTTTAATGGAAAAAATAAGCTTTGTCTAATTTTTTAATACAATTAAAAAAATTAGAAACATGAAAATTTTGATGTTTGTGAAATTTGATATAACTTGAAATTTTATTATTCAACAAACTTTATTTTTAATTTACACTCTTCCTTCGCTTTCATTTTATAAATTGTTTTCGTGTTTTTTTAAAAACTAAATTGAATAGAATTTTCAAAAAGAAGTATTTTGTTTGAAATCTTCATAACATTCATAGTATGCCAAGGAAAAAAATATAAATAAAACAAAATTAAAACCAATAACAACGATTTCCGAAGACAAAATAAAGATACATGTTCGAAAAATATATGTGGAAAATTTTAACACTCTATGAGCAGTAGATTTTGAGTTAGATCAATTTAAAGTCAAAAATTAAAGAAAATCATGTTTTTTAAAGACAATCTTTTTTGAAGATGTTTTTATAGTAGTGTAAAAAGTATTTTTTTCTATTATTTGCTGCAGAGTTACATTGTTTTTTAAATTGATATAAGAAAATAGAATGTATAAGGATGACTTTGCATAATTTATTTGTTTTGTAAAAACCATTTTTAATTCTTAAAACTTAGTGACCATTATTTTCCCCGGAAAGAGAGTGACCCACAATTCCCCCATGTGACCCTACTGCTAGCGGCCAACGCAGATGTCATGACAAAAGAAACTAAATATCTTACGTTTTGCTGCAGATTTTAATAAATTTTTTGTTTCGAATTATTCTAAAATAATTGTGTTTTTTTAAAGGAAATAATATTAAAAAAGTTTTTTTTTTGAAGAATTTATGTCCCGCGCCCCCTTAATTGCTTGTACATATTTGAACATGCCGCCGTGGCGCAATCCTTTGGAGCTGATGGGGTAGGTTTCGAATCCCGGCTAGGCATGAAAGTTTGTGACCGTCAATAAATGTTGTTATTTGTCTATGTGTTTGTGTTGTCCTTTCTTTGTGTGTCTATGTTGTCCTTTCTTGTGCTCGTAAAAACTCTTTATGTGTCTGTCCCACTTGACGAAAGCTTATTAGCGGTTCTCTGAACAAACACACAAGCTGGAATATTTATGTACCTACCATACCATATTTGAACATTCTCTCGCTAGCATTTTGTCTTTTTGCAATTTTTGTGCAAGTTTTACAACTGGGGAACAGTTTTTGTTGTTTTTATGCATAAATCCGTTATATATATTAAGTATTTTTTTACATGCCCTGCTTTTTTAACATTTGTTGTTTTATTAGTCCACTTGCATTCTATTATCGTGATTTTATCCTTACCTAATGTATCTGATGGCACGAACGCATAGAAAAATGTCAAGATTTGAGATAAAGTTGTTTTTTCAGAAAATTCGAACTTTCTAAACAAATTAAACATTGTGAAAAATGAAAGTTAAAAAATTGCTACTGATGTAGGAACGGTTTTGTACAATTGTATGGACACTCCATAATGTATTACGAGTAAAACTGTAGTTTATTTTAAGAGTCTATAAGGTAAAAAAAAACATAAACACACTAAGTTTCATTTCTATTGGCATATAATTGTGGATGTGGCAGGCAACAAGCATGAGATTATTATATTTATGTCTCCAAAAGGATACAGAAATCTTCAGATAACGTAAATAGAATTTATGGTAAAATAAATAAATTATGAAAGACATAAAAAATATTTCACTATCTTTACATTTTCTTTATGAGTGTCTTGGCGCACAACGCTGAAAAAAAGAAAGGTGCATGATAAATTTTAAAATGGTGTAGAAATCTACATCTTATATTTCGATTTTTTTTTGCTTTAATGCCTTTTTGAACAAGGTTGCTATAATATGTATCCTGCAAAGTAAAGTTATCGATTTGAAATTTGAAATCGAAGAATTTTTTTTCTAAAAGGTATTAGTTTTGGTAATTTTTATAAAAGTAAGTATAATATTGAGTGTATGATATTTTTGACTGCAACACTTAATCATTCTTCAAATTAAAAGTGGTCAGCGCATTAGTGGGAATTTATGTAAAAGTGGTGGCACATTAATTCCTTTCATGCAGTCAAAACTCATTAGCAAGCATTGTTTCAACATGAAATGAGCAGTTTTCTGACCAATAAAAGTTTGAGCCATTTATAATTTTCTCTGCTTTACTTAAAATTATTTTATATGGAATTCCATTTAGAATGAGCTTAACATTCTTTAGTTTTCTTTTATAAAAAATTTTAATTTGTGACGAATGAATGAACAAAAGAATTTTTTATAGCAATGTTTTCTCAATTGTATGTCTGTATGATACATACTTCCCCTGTGATTGTTCGACGAAAAATCATAAATTGAGTCTTATATTAATGATAAAAATCGTTAATAATATTCTTTTAATATGTAAACCATTCACTAGTAAAACTTTAAATATTTTAAAATTCGGTTAGAACAGAAATATTTAGGCGCCCCCTTCGAGTTCACGTTATTAACTTGTATTCTTCTATCAAAATCCTTTCTGTTATCATCTGAGAAGATAGCAGTAAATCAAATTATTGTCACAACCCCCTGTCGGGTGTTGGTAAAATGGGATAATTATTAGAAAATAATAACATATAAATATAGGATGGAATTGGCTCGTGAAATCGTATAGTTTTAATGGAAGTACTTCCCTGGATTGAAATCATGAAAGTCAGAAGCAATGAATAGAACGCATATAAAATAAACAATCATTTAATATATCTAAAAGGTATACAGGTGTGTGAATTGCAAGGTAATATCATAGATGAATTAAAAGAGTTATCTCTTGGCAAAAAATTCATGAAATTCGTATAACACAAGATTGGTAATAAAATAATAGTCAAAGACAGATAAATATAATGAGGGTTAAATCAGTGAGATCTTAGGTAGATAAGCAAATTGTGTATTAAAATTTAGGCAAACCAATTCTTACAGTAAATATCATGGCAAAGAAATATAGTCTGATTTTAAAATCCGACAAATTGAATAGAGTTATGCAATTTGGATCCAGAGGGGCTCAAACTCAATAAAAACCTAATTAAACCTATATTGCTAGATCTTGTGGAATGTATGCGAAGTTTTAAATAAACTTACCCCTTTTCGGGATGGGATATCTGAATTGAAGAAAGGAGAATATCTATCGAACTCTAGAAATAACTAAGCAGTTATTCCAATGCTTAGAGTCATTGACCAGTGTGTAACACCAATCACAAATCAGGGAACGTCCGGGCACTGTTTATATCCTTGATAGTTCAATCCGAGGAATAGGTATGTGTTTGAATGTCCGGGAATTCGTGGAGTGGTCGAGTCCGATGGCTAGTGATGGGGTCCTTCGCTGGCTCGTAGTGGGGCTGGAAAGGGGCTTCCTGTCCGTGTCCGGTATCCGGGGATGACGTCCTTCGCTGGCTTGTAGTGGAGCTGGGCAGGTGGTATCAGGCTGAATCCGGGATCGGATGTCTGCGTCCTTCGATGGCCTGTAGATCCGGTAACGTCGACTAAGACTTTAGGGGTGCCTAGTCGTGAGTGCGGGAGCTGGTGCTAGCGTCCTTCGGTGGCTGGTAGGGAAGTCAGGCGGTACTGTCCGGTAGCGTCCTTCGCTGATCTGGAGTGGGGAATTCGCGGGCTGGTCGAGTCCGGTGGCTCTAGCTATCCGGCTGAGTCTGGGAGCTAGTGTTGTCGTTGGCTAGTGGCGGAGTCGGGATGGCTTCATGAACAAACTGCACTTGTCTGTTTCACCGTCTATGATTAATTAGTGCATATAATTCCCCGTAAGAGTTGGAGAAGAGGGCAAGGTTGAGATGGTCCTGTGAATAGAAACGGGTCTCACAGAACCTTTCCAATGGGTTTATACCCCAAATCTTTCTCGTGGAGAAACAGCCTCTCCAAATCCTTCCACTCTTCCTCGAGTCTTGTTTCTTAATTCCTTTCTCACCTCCCGAAATCTCTCCTTTTTCTCTCTCCCAAGCTCCTCCTTTATCTTAAAAATCTCTTCCCATTCGTTGGAACAAGTCATGACGTAAATACCTCTTCTAAAAAAGTTTCCAGAACATTCTGGACCTAAAACCCAATTAATCAGTAAATGTCCTCCAACATCCCGGATCACCTTACGAAAAGGGCCTAATCGAGTCACCTTCCAAAAATCGTTGATCACCAATTTCCTGTCTGTAAATCACCCCCTCAAGGATCGAAGTAGGTCCTTTAAATTCACCTTCCTTGGGAATCACTTAGCAAGTGCAGATGACTCGCGCCGCCTAATGTCCACTTCCTGTGTTCTACGAAGAGTTCTAATCAGGGGACTTTTCTATCACCCAAATTTGTAACATATGTTGGCTGGCCGTCCGACCGTCGTCTGACACCCCTACAAAAGAAGTCACCATTTTGAAACCACGGAAGAAATTCCGTCACACTTGAAATGCAGATGTCCGCTGAGCAGAAACCCACCCAAGCAAATCCCGGACTACTCATCGTGTCTTAAGAGAGATTTAGTGGCAACATTCCCTTCCACAATAACAACAACAGCAAACATGTCGTGGCATTGGTTTGACAAAACCGTAAGTGCTTCGTCAGACGTAAGAATATTATAAAGCTCCCAATAGTGGCCCGGATGGCCAAGTGGTTTGGACCATTACGCTAGCTTTCTGCATGCTGTAACTGGTGCGGGTTCGATTTCCGTCTTCGCCTTGGGTGTACTTCCTTTCTCTGTGACAGTAAAAATTCTTTTTGTATGTGTCTTACTTGACGGGGGCAAGGCTTATAAAGTGCCGTGTCTCTGATAAAGCACACAATCTAGAATATATGTATCTACCCTACTTTACTCTTCTATAGCTCCCGATTTGTGGCTGCTTTTTGACCGGATCTTTGAACGAGTTTAAAATGGGTTAGTAAAGTGAAAAGAGGGAAACTCAAAATTGTTCTTAATTACAGTTATACATTGTAAGTCAAAAAGATTACATCGACGATTACAAACAACTATTTAATAGAAAAAATATATTGACAAGATATTTTGGAGAGTGCTGATTAAAAAAAAACTTTGGTCTGAACTTTGGTCCGTTTGTCTGTCTGAAACCACTCTACAACTGGAACAAAAAGAGCTACGGATTTCAATTTTGGTACCCGACGAGTTCCCAATACTTTTCACATTTAAGATTTTGGGGGTTAAAAATACTTAATACCTTTATATGGCACATAATTACCTTTAAATGTGTATTGATTTATCGAGTAGTATTTGTAAATAGAGTAGAGTTACCCACCACTAATTCTCTACTAATTTTCATTCCAGAATATAGGTCTTAAAAGAATATGAATATAAATCATGAAGAGGCAGATCACGTGTAAGGATACCAATTTATATAGAAATTTCATGGTCGAAGTTCAATGTTTTATTTCACAACTGTTAAATAGGGTAGACTAACCTGTGAACGAGCGTTTAAGGTGATGAGTTCGCCAGTGAATAAACACCAGGACATAATGACCTGGACCACCAACCATATTTCAGATGGCTTCCTACTAGATGGGAGGAAGTCAGTGTTGCCAATCCATCTAGTGGAATGATTTTCAATCCTTATTTTTTAATTATATTTACCAAACGTTCATTCACTGGGGCCTGTTCACTGGTCAGTCTACCCTACACAAGTATTTTTCGAAATGCTGGAAAAATCTGTCTAAAGTGTTGTCAAACCATCCCGGCGTGGCATATAGAAAAGTTACCGCTATCAAAGCGAGGAGGGACCTATATTCCACTCTCCAAAGAACAAGCCAGCCGCATCTGGAAAGCCCCCTTTGTTTACAAGGGCTGTAAACGTGATATATGTCCCCCTGAAGTTTCGCCCTTTGTTTTAGAGTCTCTATACCCATTCTTATCTCTTCCCGATGCGTTGTCGGCCCTGGTTCATTTTCCAGTCCGCCCTATTGTGTACACATAACGCGGCGTTTTATTTTGCCGCAAGAGCGGGCATTTATCATGCTTTGGAGAGGAGAATTTTGGCACATCTCTTAAAAAGGAAACATTCTCCCCCTTCGGGTCCCCGGACTTAAATGTGACAAATAGCCGCGGACTTTTCTTTTTACATTGCGGTGCTTCGGTTGGACAGAAATGTAAGGTATGTTAAACTGTTAAAAAATTCAGTTCAACGTTGAACAAAATATTGGTGAAAAATTAAGAACTTCTGGCAGATACACCACAAAATGGTTCAACCAAACATGATATTCTGGAAATAGACTTGTTTTCACGAAAACTTGGTTTGACTTCTAATCCAATAGCACCTTTTACTATTGTTATGCATTGGGAGAACCTTTTAATGGTTCGACCTTTCACTATAGTTACGCGTTTTGAAAATCCCGCATATGGTTCAACCTCTCACCATAGTGATGCAAATTGAAAATACCGTTTTATGGTTCAACAGTCTACCAAATCATGGTTGCAGCAAATTTGAACCGTATTTTGGTTCAACCTTGAACTATTATTTTTAACAGTGTTCGTAAACAGGACCTGATCTTTCATAAGGCCCGGGACTAGAGCCTCCAAATTGTATTTGCCCCTAAATTTAGTTTATGTTAAGCAAAATGTTGTAGACACAAACATTTAAGTAAATTAAAACCAGAGACATAACATAGAGTGGACTGCGCATTGGCAAACCTAAAGTGTCCTAAACATCTAACTTACACAGTCACATGACTGTGTCGCGTTTGGCTCGCATCTATGGCGAGTTTACCATTTGGCGAGTTTTTCCACAACGACCTGAACACAGAGGCCGACAATCTAATGTTATGATAAAGAAGCTTGGAAAGGAGCAAGGATGAATCACTAGTATTTTAAGATCATCTTTATGGATATCAGATTATTTCTTTGATTTTGTGCGTCTATTTAAGATTACTGAACAATTGAATGTGGACTCTTTATTAAAAATTAATTTAAAAGAACATTAGTAGGTTTATGTAGAGTGTTGCTGTAATATAAGTTGGTTATTGACATGGTGAATATTTTCTGCCGTCTCTATAACTTTCGTTCTAACGGTCCGATTAAAAAAAAAATCTTTTTTTTTTTTGAAATATTGCTTCTTCCTTTATTTCACCTGGAATAAATAAACTTACTAAAACACATCAATATATTCCAAATTCAACAAATGCTCTACTTTTTAAATATAAATAACTCAAAAACTACGATTGCAAAAACAGGTTTCGTTTTGACCAAATTGTAAAAAAATTATTCTACTTCCAAGCTGTCAATGTTCAGACCGTTAATTTAATTGACTTGGTCCAAAATATTTTTTATAATTAGAGTTCTAACAACGTTGATTTAATCATGAATATGATTATTCAGTATAAAAGAGCTTTTAGAACAAATTCCCTTGATAGAAATTATAGTTTAAGAAAAACACACATTTACTAAAAGTATGCAGAACTAAATAAATTTTACCCGTGAAAGTGTGACTAATCCTTTTTTATACCCCTCTTTACAATTAGGAATTCGCAAGCATTTGGCATCTTGCACAAAACGTTACTGAATTAAGAGTACAACATTCACGATTGTTAACATGCTCAGAGATTAAAAGAATGTAATTAAATATTTATTATAAAAGACAAAAGAGAAAAATACCAACAATGCTCAAAAAATCGTCTGCAAAAACATTAAAAAAAATTCAAGCTGCCGTGATTGGTAGAGACCCACGTGACTTGGTCATTGATGGTAGTCTCCACTTCGGTTTGCCAGCTGATATTCAGGTCTTGCGACAATTTGGTATAGTTCGTTACGAAACAGTAGCGTTAAGCTGCCATATGTAGCAACCTTTCCCCTCTTGGCGATTTATGATGTTTAGGACATAATGCTAATCTGCAAGGGATGGCGGTTTTTTAAAAAAAACCGGTTTTCCATTTTCCATCGGTTTTTCCCTAAAAACCGGTTTTCGGTTCCGAAGGGCCTCATACAAAAAAACCGGTTTTCAGTCAAAACCGGGACCACCGGTTTTTTGAAAACCGGTTTTGGTTTTCCATCCCTAAGCTGCTTTACTATGAATGCGCAGTCCACTCTATGTTATGTCTCTGATTAAAACAAATAAATTCTGATCCCCATCTTGGTTTTCATTTTCAATTTGATTGAGACATTGACCTAACGTGATTAGTTTGATCCATGTTATAAGAAAGCTGAAAAAATGGTTGTTAAAAACACGATACATCGGGCAACAAGTACAATCGTTACGAGCAGCAATACACAATGTTATCCGTGAAGGGGCCCTCAAAATTTGCTTTTGCCTGTAGCCTAATATTTTCTAGATTAGGTCCAGTTCGTAAATGAGCTTATTTAGGTCTTGTCGGTTGGTTATTGGTGACTTTTAGAGATCGTAAAAATTATCTCCGCTATACAAGGGAATTTTTTTTCAATTCGTATTAAATTTAAACTGAAATTTTATGAAAATTTGTGCATGTTGGAGGATTGCTTAGATACTCTAAATCACTAACTAAAACAAGCCTCTACATCACTTCGGTTCCTTTATTTAATTTAATTTTAAGTTTGTCAAAGACAAAGCGAGCTCATAAGGCTATCACTGTTTTCAATGTTTTGCCCAGACTAGCTAATACTAGATAATTTCGTAGAGAGTTAGATGAGTTTTGGTACTAGATATCCTTATGCAGGAGCATCAACCATATGAAGATAGCATTCATAATTAAGCAACCTCTTTCACTGACTAAAAACTTTTAAATCTATACAGAAAGCAAAATTAACTGGATACATTTAAATTTACTATTCTATAGACAATTATATATTTTATTTTAACTCTATTTTTCATAAAATCAGCCAAAGAACAGTTACAATACTGTCACATCTACACAACTTTTAAGATACAAGAAAATTTCAGAGCTTTCTCGTGTGCTTTTAAGTAGAGGAGAGGTTTGTGGTGTGTGTAAGGTAGCTTATTGGAAGGATCCTAGTGTGAAGCATCACATCTTTTAAAGTATAAATAATGCATAGATGCCACATGAAATATTAATACCAACAAATTTTCTAAAAAAACATATTACTTACCAGAAGCTGAACGAAGTATTTATTTAGTAATGAATGATTTCAAAGAGTATAATAAAGAGAAATCCAGGGATTTAATTTAAATTTGAATAAATATGCGTCTGTGTAAAGAAGACATTGCGCTTAGCAAGGTTAATCATATTAATTTATTAGTATGAATAATTTTAAATTATTTAATTTTAGCTAACTATCAGTGTACTAACTTGCATTAATTAAATATGAATGACCCTTGTTCAAAACGTTAATAAACATATCATAACCATAAAGTTTAATTAATACACATTAAAATAAAAGTTATAATTGCCCATTTACCAAGTGCTTGCAAACTAAAATTCATTCATCCCCTACTGTTCTAGTTTTATCTATTTACTATTTCGCATATTTTCACAGCACCTAAACTCGTAAAACAAACAAACTATTTTAAATCGGTCTGAGTTAATTCTCGATCCTGCAGTGTCGAAAATGCACTTCCCCTATAGGAGTGGATCCTTTTTGTGTTAAACCTCCCACAGGATCACCCCAAACGAGTGATTTTAACTCATTCTGAGTTAATATTCACTCCTTTCCAGTGTCGAAAATGCACTTCTCCTACTGGAGTGGATTTCACTCGTTTGTTTTAAGAGTGTGCACCTGTGGGAAATTCTTTTTAACTTGTTATTATTTTTTTCGAGTTGAAATCCAATTTAGAAGATGCATGGTAACTTTTTAAATAAGTAGTTGGTCAGAGTGGAATACTCTCACGATGTCACACGTAAAACGGTAACCCGTGTGGAGGCATGGCCTTGTTTATAGAAGATGTTGGCCAAAGTTCGCTCGGCTAGGACTCGTTTTACGAGCAGCGGTTTCAAAAATGTACCCAGTAAACTTTTTATATGACAATGTGATAGTAAAAGTGCTGCCATCACTATTTTCTGTGATTTTACATGTGATTTAAAGTTTATTGAGTGGTACCCTCGAAAACGCTTGCTTCACTAGCAGTGATTGCATGCACCCATTTTCTCTGTTTAAACGCTATTAGATTAAGTTGTTAATATGACTCTATAAGTCAAGAAATAAAACGCTATTAGATTAAGTTGTTAATGTCACTTTGTACGTCAAGAAAATGTCACTTTGCTGTTCAAACGTTACAAAATTGTGATGTAAAAAATAACCTCAAAACGTGTGGTATTTTTACCGTAAATTTTACAGTGAACGGTTTCCGCATATCGCATGCGAAAAATCCAATTGACTTATCATTGCCTCTGCGATCGAACGGAACCTGAAGTGCGGCGAGCATCACCGGATACTCTGCATATGAACCTAGTCTCCACGGTCCCCACCGAATATTTTCCCTATTTTCCCTACCATTCTTCCCCAGTATTATTCCCCGGTCACACAGGTGACCGCGCGCCCGGCAATTCGGAGATTGTCAGGCTGACGAAGATTAATGACAGTTTACGTCTAGCGTTGCCATAGTGACGGGTCGTGTCCGATTCATCTGCATCGTCACCAATTGCATACCCGTTACATTGTTGGGGGACATGTCGTTTCATCTCTTGGATGGAAACAATGGATGGGAGATTCGATCGCATTGGACTGTCATTTGTGGGGCTGGAACGTGGTCGTATCCAGTGGAGAAAACTGTTCTATCAACTTTGTCGAATGTATTTAGGTATAATACTACAGCAAATATAAAAATACATTTTATTATGTATATGCATACTATATTTTACTTTTAAAAATGTGCATTTCACTTAATTGTAAAAGGAGTAGGGAAAAAAATCAAAATGTAGTTTCAGCACTGACGTTTTTATTACAAAAGTCTTTCTTTTGCAAAACATAAACGTAGTCTGATCAGTATGAGAAAAAAGTTTCTGCCAAATGTATTTAGATGTATATTGGTTGATAGATATATATATATATTCAGATTTGGGTATATGGTCAGCATTTTCTTCTTACATTTCAAAAACTTCTTTTAGTAGTTAACTTTAAAGGCATTTTGCTTTAAAAACAATGTTAAAATAATATGTAACTACAAATAAGTGATGCGGCCTTTTTTGTTGCATTTATAGAGCAAAAAATGTGGATTTTTAGAGTTTAAGGCGTGTCCTTAAGTAATTATAAACATAATTTAAAGAAATTTCTTTGCAAAACATACTTTTTAGCAAATATTTGAATGAAAAGTATGTTTTGATTAAGAATATATATATAAAAGATTTTGCTCGGATCTGAAGAGGTAATACAATATGTGAAATAGATTATATTATGCGTATGAATGCTTTACATTTTACAAATTTATCTATGTTAGAATACTGGTAAAACTTCTAAATACTTCTTCTTAATTTAGAGCATAGACAATAATTTTTTTGTCACTGTGAAGGTTCGATTTCAAAGGTCTGTCACGTGAAGCCGAAATGTAGCCAGATTCACTGGAGAGAGTAGTTTTCTGATGGATGTATTTTTCGATACAATTGCACATCATATTACAAATACATTACAATCTTAAAACAAAAGAGTGAAATCCACTCCAGTAGGAGAAGTGCATTTTAGGCACTGGAAAAGAGTGAATATTAACTCAGACTGAGTTAAAATCACTCGTTTGGAGTGATCCTATCGGAGGTTTAACACACAAAGGATCCACTCCATTCGGGGTAGTGCATTTTCAAGACTGGAGGTGTGAAAATTAACTCAGACTGAGTTAAAATAGCTCGTTTGTTTAAAGAGTGTATATTAAACGTATTTCTATTGCATCTACTAAAAAAAGTAAGCAAATAAATATTGGTAGTTGGAGATACGATAGCTTGTACAATGTACGGCTTAGAGATTCGATTACGAAAAAGGAGTGTTAGTGGAAATCGTGGTCAAATCCATTGGAGAAATTAGAGTTTTGCAAAATATCTTTAGATTCACAATATTAAGATAAATTAGATCATCGTCAGTAAATCGATGTTTTTTTCTGAAAATACGTTCACTTTTGGCTATTATGCAGTCTCAAAATTTGACATAAAAATACAAGGTTAGGGAAATTTCCAAAAATCCTTCATTGGGTTTACTCTAAATGATATGCCTCCATGCATACTGCTTGAGTGCAGTTTATTCCATTTTTAAGTCCGTGCAAAAAACTAGTATTCCTTTGCCAATATATAATAAGAATACATAATAAAATATTTATTAATCTAGCAATACCCCATTTCTTCCCAAATATAAAAACACTAATTCCCACATTAATGCATTTATTGAATCAAATAACCCCAAACATCATTTCAAAAAGTCCTATTTATACGGCTAAGATAACCAATTTGGTATTTTATATGATATCATAATAACGCAATTGCATCCTTCTTCTAAAACAGGCAAAGAAAACCATTGGAAAAAAAGGAGATAACACTCAAGCAAATTGGAGCTGAACACCTGAGTCCAAAGCATCATCATCCAGTAAATTGCCTCTCATTTGTTTTCATAGATTTATCCCGAAGTTTGATGGGTTTATTTGACATCGCTGTAACTAACATTTTTGTCAAAACAGCGTTTTTTTTTTAATCTTTAACCTTCTATGGACACGAGCAAAATCCTACACGTACATTCTTAATCTAAACATACTTTTCATACATTTGTGTGCTCAAAGGTATATTTTTCAAAGAAATTAAAAAAAATATGTTAAATAGTTACTTAGGGACACGCCTTAACCTCTAAAATTACATTTTTTTTTGCCGTAAGTGCATCAAAAAGGTCGTATCACTTATTTGTAGTTAACAGATTATTTTAATATTGTATTTAATGCAAACTGCCTTTAAAACTAATTATTAAAAGAACTTTTTGAAAAAAGATATTAAAATATTTCTTTGAAGAACTCTAATATCGTATTGACCCTGGTTCAACTTCAGTTTTTATCGAAATAAATGACTGATACCTGTAATCAAAGGCAGAAAACTGATATTTGGATCTTCTTCTATCGAACCAGATCAATTTCGGAACTAATTAACGTGTTAATTGTTTCTGGGTATTAAAAAATATCCCCAAATAGGACGTCAGGAGGCAAGAGGATAACCCTTCACGACATGAGCTATACAATTGTGCGGGTATTAAAGAGAGTGTTCAAGCTCTTCAAAAATATTGATACCGACGTAGGTGACTTGTATCAGCCGTTTATTTGTATAAAAAATGACGTATTTCTTAAGGAGTTGCTGGCATGGATGCTGCTTAAGGCAACTTTTTCTATAAAACTCTTAACATTTTGTCTCATAACCTTAAATCACCTCCTGAAGGGTTCTTAAATGAAAATCAAAGATTAGCTTTTCAAACATAAAAGATTTTGAGACTTAAAAGATTTTGATTTCTTAAATTCTTTTTGTTCTGTCCACGAAAAATTGAATTTCGTTCAATCAAAAAAAGAAGAAAGGTACATTATAATGTTATCATTATATACTTTAGTCGATATAATAATATCTAAAATGTTTATTTGTTAGTAATCTTTCTTTCACTTAAATCTAGAAACGTGAAGATGTATTTGCTCTACTTGTTTGAATGCGATGCACAGTTGTTCAAACAGAGAAGTTATGGCGAACACCTTTGTGCGTGCAACTAGCTTAATCTGTGAGCTTAATTTATGACTTTGTCAATCTAACGAATAAAGTTCTACTTTGGAAAAGAAGAAAAATATCTGAATAGAAACGGATTGAGGATTATCTTCTTCTAAAGCTATTTTCTATAAGCTTATAATGGTATTATATGTGGATATATTTCCTGGGACTATGAATTAATCTCTTTCATAGGAATAAGCTTGTTTAAATCCGAAAATAAAGGTTTATTAATATGGTTTTTGGATTTATTAATTCAATTTCTAAGCAAAATACAAACTCGGTGAACTGTGAACAATACAATCTATGTATTTTCAGCTTACTAAATTGTAAAATGAAGAGTAGAATCAAGTACATTAAACAACGCAGTTATTCTAGACAATTTTCATTATCAAATTTGATTTGAACTACTTTAAAACAGCAAGATATTTTAGGTCAATAAAATGTTCATTTATCTATTGCACTTAAAAAAGTAAATTAATGTTTTACTCTTTTTTTTAATACCCCAACTTTTCTATAGATTTACTCTCTATTGATTTTACAAATGAAAATAAAAATTAAAATTGTAGGTAGGGGGAACTAGGGACATTTGACCCATAAGGATACATGGACAAATACCTTTTTCTCAATACTAAAAAAGTTTTATGAGTTGGAAGTGGCATCACTTTTTCCTTTCATTCAGCTGATCACATGGTGAAAACCACAGCTGAATCATCGAGTTACGTGTTTAGCTATACGAAGAATTACGTTTTCATGATTTGAAAGTAAACTTTTGGTGCCGTAAGCTTTTTTTGGTTTAAAGGAAATATTTTTTCTAATAGTTACCTGTTTTGTTCATGCTATTTGCTACAATTGCGTGAGTAATAGTGCTAATGTTATTATTCGCAAATGTCTTTGTTTGGGGTTAATAAAAAAAAGTGCAACTAGGTATAGTTGATCCAAACCAATAATTGATACGTGACCCAAGTAAACAGCACAAAAGTAGACAGAAGTAGACCAAGTAATTTTTTTTTAAAAATCACGGTAGTCTCATAAGTTAGTGACTGGGATCTTAATGGAATAGGTTTGTTTAGAAAGTACGAGGTATTTTGTTTCAGGAGCTTGTAATTCAGTATGCAGAAAGAATCAATTGAAAATGTTTTAAATAGCTTGAAATGGATACTACATCCCAAGTTGATATTGATCAAATAGAAGCGATTCTCCAACTAACTGTGTTTTCTCTTCTAAAAGAATCCCCAATAATTTTGCTTTAAAAAACTATCAAATATATTTAAACTGTATAATATGATGTTAGTTTTGTCATAAGGTAAAAGTATTTTAACAATTTTAAGTCTAAACTACCAAATTTTTGTGTTGGGTCACGTATCCCTAATGGGTCGGTCATGCATCCTATGCATTGACCATGACCCACGTATACATGACCCATGTATACATGACCCAAAGCTAAAGTTTTAAATAATTTATATTTTACTGATATTACAGTTAATACTTCAGAAAAATACTAATATATATTGTGTAATACTTATTAAAGTATAAATTAACTGCATTTGCACACCCGTAAATAGTGTTTTCTAAATGTTATAAACAAAAACTACAAGTTGGGTGAGGTGTATCCCTGGTTCCCCTTCTCGTTTTTCTGTATCGTTTTATTTATGTTTATTCGCGTGATTTTATTTGTTATTCCGATTTCATAGTTCAATTATCAAATCTCAAAAAAATGTATGATACTTGAAATAAAAGATTGCTAATGGGCTAAGATCAGTTTAACGTTTTAGACCAAGCCTCAAACTTGTGGCAATGGAAATGAATCAAAAGAAAGACTTCCGCTACAAAGCGGAGAAATTTTACTAATTAAATATCACAAATATGTATAGTATATTTTTAATGTGAGCTGCATGGCATCACAGCCGATTGCAATGTTAAAATCATAATTTAAGTATTTATTGTGCCAAAATTAAAATTTTGAAAAACATAGTACAAGAGGAATCATAACTTACTGTCTAAATCCAGTTTCTTAATAACATACAACTAACTTTTCAGCAAATTATGCATAAACAAATAAATTATTTTTTTTAACTTTGTTGAATTTAATACCAGATAATGTTTTTGAATTGGAAAGTTTTGAAATTTAAAAACAAGAGAAGCTTTATAAACTTTCTGTGTTTTTCTTCTGTTGGCAAGTTCATAAAAAATTCATTGAAATTCCACGCTACTGAGCACTAAACGTATGCATCATTGCACTTTCGGCTTAGAAAAAAGTGACCCGATCCGTATTGAATACCTAAGCAACATTAGAAGTTTAAGCCCATATTTTTTACTTCCGAGGCAAAGTGATTTAACTCGACTTTATGACGCTTCAGGGTTTATGAAGTATAGAAATTTGAAGTAAGTTTTTACAGGAAAACAAACTATTGTAATTGCTTGGTAAAGGTTAGTAAAAGTTAATTGTATTTTATAGTTTCAGATTTGGATCAAAAATTGTATTTTGATCCAACCGTGTATATGTGTTGAAATTAAAGCAAAAATTCTAAAGCAACATAGAATTTCATAAACACATGAGAAAATAAAGTAGTATTTTTGTTAGTTTTGTAGAAATGGTTAGGATGCTAGCCTTTGGAGCTGCCGGGTTCGAATCCTGGTAAGGCATGGATGTTTGTGCCTGTCAATAAATGCTGTTATTTGTCTATGCGTTTGTGTCGTCTCTTTCTTTGTGTGTCTCTTGTGCTTGTGTCATTTCTGGGGTTGAATACAATAGACCTAAGGTCGCAGTGTTCAGTGAACTTGAATCCCACCAAGAAAGTCATAAGTCATAGTTTTGTAGAATTTGGTAAAAGCTGATATAAACATTAAGACTGTATGCGATTTTCATATTCCCTTGTACATTGATAAGTTTTGCAGTTTTTATGTTCTCCAGTAATAAAAAAAACATTTCAAATTTTGTAGTTTTAGTTTTGGACCAAAGATTGCGTTTTGTCCCAAACATTCTTTTTTTGTTAAACCTAAAAGCGGAAGTTTACTAGAAACTCAAACATTTATAACAGCATGCGTATTTTTTTTGTTTGACAAAAAATACACGTCTATATATACTAAAACAGTATGAGTTTTCAAGTTCTCTTTTAACCCTTTCAGTCCCAATGATGCCATTTGGAATCATTACTTTAGAATATTTTCCTGATCGTCTCTAGCCATTTATGATTTTCAAAGTATATCATTGATTTGTAAAACTTTTTTCTAATAGAAAAAAGAAAAATTGAATGATGTGCTTTTGGACATTATAAATGGCTATAGACGATCAGAAAAAATTCTAAAGTGATGATGCCAAATGGCATCATTGGGACTGAAAGGATTAAATTGGAAAATTATGCAGTTTTTATGTTTTCCAAGTAATATGGAAAAATGCTTAGATCATCTTTGGAACAAAGATTGTATAATGATCCAACTATGCAGTTTCGTTAAAATTTAAATAGAAAAATTACAAGCCACTCAAAATTTCATAATGGCATGCGAATTTAATGCAGTAGTTTTATTTGTAAAAAAATAAGAAAAGTTACAAGCCACTCAAAATTTCATAATAGAGCATGCGAATTTAATGAAGTAGTTTCATTAGTAAAAATAAGAAAATTCACAAGATACTCAAAAGTTAATAATGGCATGCGAATTTAATGCGGTAGTTTTATTTGTAAAAAAATAAGAAAAGTTACAAGCCACTCAAAATTTCATAATAGAGCATGCGAATTTAATGAAGTAGTTTCATTAGTAAAAATAAGAAAATTCACAAGATACTCAAAAGTTTATAATGGCATGCGAATTTAATGCAGTAGTTTTATTATTAAAAAAAAAGAAAATTTACAAGTCACCCAAAATTTCATAATAGCATGCGAATTTAATGCAGTGGTTTCATTAGTAAAAATAAGAAAATTTACAAGATACTCAAAAGTTAATAATGGCATGCTAATATAATGCAGTAGTTTTATTATAAAAAAAAAAGACAATTTGCAAGCCGATAAAAAAAATAAAACTGTACGCAATTTTAACGTTCTTTTTCAAGTTCAAAAATGGCGATAAGCCCCTTTGGCTGTGAAAATTCCAAAGTTCTAGAAGAAACTTTATTCCATTATGGAGGCAAGAAATATATTCCCTATTAATCTCTTCACTTGCTGAACACTTCGGTGAACCCGGGGAAGATTTATGTAAATGAAGGATAGCGGTATGAGGAGATTCATCCCGAACTTGTTCGTGGAACTTTCTCAACTATTTTATGCCGACAGTTCTTGCAGACGATCAATGACGTCGACCCCAATTCGAACCGGAACGGAGCGAAAAGAACAATTTATCATCCGATTCGGAACAAATTTTCGGCATCAACGGGAACGCTGGATTTTTTTTGTTGGAATATTTTTTTTTATCTTTTGGAATTTTCCTTGCTCCAAAATCTTGTTAGTAAAGTATGAGTCTGAGCACGAGCTTCGTTTGCCCGCAGAACGCACAAATTCAAATTTTGAGATTTATTTAATATTTTATTTTTTCTACTGGAAATTTTAATATAATTTAAAATTATTTTGCAAAGCTTCTTGAGAAACTAGGATAACTGTTTTTTCTTACTAAAATTTACCCTAGTAGTTAGAACAAAGCATCACAAAAATGAATTCTCAAAAGATGTTTAAAAACACTGTCGATGACATTTTGAAGGTTTTTGAAGATATGATTTAATTACATAAGCAAATCACTTATATTGATTAATCCATTTCCTAATGATATTCAGAATTTTATGGTTGTAATAGATTGATTATTTATTCATGATAACTTTCCCCACATGTTCATTTCATCATGCATATAATTTATACATTATTTTGACTGATTTAAACTTTTTCATCAGTTTATTACTAGTAAAATTCTAAACAACTGATTTACGAAAATCAATTTTAATTCTTTTACGTATTTAGTTGAAAAAAATAACGTCATGTGTTCTCATGTAAGAAAATTGTGTTCTACGTCTATAAATTAAAAGTAAAAGTTATTATAACCCTTCAGTCCGTCAATTACGTGTGGAAGCGGTTCTAAGTTACAAACCTATTCTTTTCAATAAAATGACATCTTCGTTGCTCTTCGTCATTTTGATGCGCTGAAGTGTCAGGGGGGGGGGGGGGTGATAGATATATTCCAGATTGTGTGCTTGATCACTAGACCCGCTTTATAAGCCTTCGTCCATAAAGAATTTTTACTGTCACAGAGAAACTAAGTTCACCCAGGGGGAAGGCGGGAACTGAACAGGTACCGGTTACAGCTCGCAGACTGCTGGCGTAATGGTCCAAACCACTCGACCATCCGGGCACCTTACGCACTGAAGACTTTGGGTCTCGAAAAGAGGTTGTATACTTTTTGAGATCTTTTACTTTCATTTGCGTTTTCCGCGTTTCTTTTTATCCCTTAATTATACTTATATAGCCAGCCCGCAGGTGCAATGGTTAGAATGCTAGCCTTTGGAGCTGCTGGGATCGGGTTCGAATCCCGGTAAGGCATGGATGTTTGTGCTTGTCAATAAATGTTGTTATTTGTCTATGTGTCTGTGTCGTCCTTTTTTGTGTGTCTCTTGTGACTGTCTCTTCTTTCGATCTGGGTCATGGGCTATAAAGCCTACACTCTTCCCTTCTAGAGGGCGCAATCACAGTCATTTGTCATTATTTAAATTAAACATATATAACTCAGAAAATTCTATTTGCCATTCTATTTACCACTAAATCGTCACTAAACAAAAAAAAATATGTATCACACTATCTTACCTATTAAGCGTCACATCTTCTCTTATACTCCTAATTATTATAAACGACCTTCCCAAACAAACTTGACGCTAACGTTTCCCTAAAAGACCTTCTAAGGTCCGACAAGAATCACATTTGGGTTACAGAAATAATTTATGCATAACTTCCCATGAGACCAGCATCATTCTTCAATCAAGAGCTCAGATTATAATGACACAGCAGGTTCGTTGGAGCTTGTCAGGTTAGGGTTAGGAAATTAAGAGTTATGGGATTGCTCCTTAATGCCTAAGAATTGAGGTTAATATATTTAGTTGTTCCTTGACTTTTAATGCTCGGTATAAGAATATGTAGGAAGTCTTAGTTTTAGCGTGAATGGAGTGTTTGGAATAATAGAAATATAGAGTGAACTTCAAAAGGGGAGTGTAACAGTACAATGACACTTCTAATACAGAAATAAAGAAGTCGAAAAAAGAAAAAAAAAGTCGAGAAAATTCCATAAAAGACCATACATAAAATGACCATATTTAAAAAAAAAATTGGAATATATGCCAAATTTTACTTGCTATATATTGTTATTTCTTTCAGATACATACAAAAATACTACCAAAGTTGTTTTCTAGTACATATTTTTAAAAAAGTTGTCCGAACGTTAAAGATACATTAATAGTGAAACAAAGAAACACTATTTTGTCAATATGCTAATCAATACATTAAACAACGTGTCTATATTTTGTTAACGCTAGAGATTAAAAAGTATTTTAAAATAAACACGAGCAAGTTTATTTTGAACTTTAAATCAGCAAAACTAGTTTATGAAGCATCACACCAAAGATAGTAGGCAAATCCTACAAGTCAAAAAATGCACAATCCGTCGCAATACTTTTTTGCTTTTACGATTTTCAGTACATTTAGTTGTAGAGTAGTAAAAGGTTCTTGCGATTATTTTTACTATCTAAATGCAAAATACATATTTAAAAAAAATTCTTATTATATACTTCTTAATTTAACTACAATTATTACTGTTCGTAAGTTTTACACGAAAGATTGATAACGTTTCTACAAAGCATACGAAACGCTTACTAAGTTCATATAATAGGTAAATATGCGTAAAACTTACCCCAATTCAACAAAAAAAAAAGATATCTATTTACAAGACTAATGTCTAAAACAATTTTTCAACAATTTCCAAAATCTTTTCCCAACGTCAGCGCTATCATCTCAAAAGCATGTTTTCAAAAAGTTTTGATCAATGAAGATTAATGGATCTTAAAATTTAAACTTCCTTTGTTCGCTGGCGAAGCGCCAGATAATTTGTGACTTGTCCCCCTCATTACTCAAAGGCAGATTAAAGTTTGGCGTCCTTGAGTGAAAGCTCAATTCGGGGCCCTTTACATTTCTGTGCCTTTACATTATTTTTTGTTAGATGAACGGGCATTGTTTCCTAAAGGCATTTAGGTAATTGTCAGGGACCTATAAATCTACTTCAAATCTATCAGAGGGACTTAGAGATAATGGGGGTTCACTTAAGATTCGTTTTTACTTTGCCCATGAGAAGACAAATTCTAATCGGAAATACTTTCATTCAACGATAAAAAATAGTTTTATTTAAAATAAAAATTCTAAAAATGTAGTTAATGTTATTTATTATAATCTTCATTATAACTTTGTTTTTTACTTTTTGATTAATGCTTGAGGTTGAATGGAAAGACATAAATCTTAAACAAGATATATTTATTTGGCCAAAAACAAGTGGTCGTCCTTCTCTGGGATTTTTTAGATGGCTCATAAAATGCTAAATTTGACCCATATGGAAGGACCATATAACATAGGATATGGACCATATAACAATGGACCACATAACATAGGATAGCAATCGGAACTTGAAATATTTTTTATTTGTTGTTGAATTAAAGTTTGGCGTCCTTGAGGGAAAGCTCATTTCTTGCCCTTTACATTTCTGTGCATTTACATTATTTTTTGCTAGATGAACGGACCCTGTTTCCTAAAGGCATTTAGGTAATTGTCAGGGACCTATAAATCTACTTCAAATCTTCTAGAGATACTGGGGTTTCACTTAAGATTCGTTTTTACTGTGCCCCTTAGAAGACAAATTCTAATCGGAAATACTTTTATTCAACGATAAAAAATAGTTTTATCTAAAAAAAAAATTCTAAAAATGTCAAATGTTATTTATTATAATTTTTTATCATAACTTTGTTTTTAACTTTCCGATAAATGCTTGAGGTTGAATGAAAGGGCATCAATCTCAAACAAGGTATATTTATTTGGCTAAAAAACAAGGGGTCGCACCTTTTCTGGGATTCTTACAGATAGCTCATAAAATGATAAGTTTAACCCATGCCGAAGTACAATATGGGATGCTAATCAGAACTTGAAAATATTTTTCATTTATTGTTGGAATAAACTGTAGGTTTTCCGTTTTTTTGCTGCTTTGCTTCTAAGCTTGTCATTTTCTGCAATTAAAAAAAAAACAATTTAAAAAAACATTTTACCTCGATCTAACGATCGGTTATATCATACATTTTGCCACAATTAATCAGTAATAGCATTAAAAAAGCATACAAACCACCACTAAACATTTTCCCTTAATTTTTTTTATTTAAAACAAAATATCTAATTTGATAATTTCGAATATTTAAATTATCATATTTTGCATTTCTCATGTAGTATGTATACAATTAATTTACGAAATCATTAATTCAATTCAATGATCAAGAACTCTAATTCCCAAAATCCATCCCAAAACAACGCCACAATTAATCTGTTACAGCTTTAAAAAGGCATACTAGCCACCACTAAACATTTTCAATGAAATTTTTATTTAAAACAAATATCTAATTTGGATAAAATTGAATACTTAAATTTTTATATTTAGCATTTCTCATGTAAGTATAAAATTAATTTACGAAATCACGCATTAACTCAATTATATGATCAAGAATTCGATTCCCCAAATCAATCCTTTATGCCAATATTTATTTACAGAGATATTTTCATAAAGTTAATCCGGGAATTATATACCTTCGTGTATTTCGCATTTCAAGATTTCGTGTTTTATAAGTCAATAATGGACCTTTGTTGATATGAAAAGCCATGGATTAAACCCAATATTTTAGTTTGGTTTTGGAATTGAATAAAATGGTTTTGAAAACTGAAAACTAATCTCTTAATTGTAGAGCTGAGTGGAAGAACGTGCTAAGTGACCCTTTTGAAAAAAAAAAAGTTTTTGGTGTTAATGAGCATATTCTTCTTTATCTTCTTTTTTCATATTCCCTTCAAGCTTTCCTTTTTACACAAAATTTAAGTATAATTTTTGCAGTTTGCAAGTACCGTTTTTAACGGATCTAGGTGCAAATTAAAAACTTTAGGTCATTTTTTCAGTTTCACCTTTTTGTCACTCAGCACGTTCTTTCACTAAACTTTTTTGATAATGATGATAAATAAAAAATTTCATCGATTCTGAACTTTAAAACAAAAAAAAATAAAATAAATAAATAAAAAAATATTTAGAACAAAGAGAATGTAATGACACAAGGAAATAAATATTTTAAAATAAATTTAAACTATTAAATGTATTTTGAATAGTTAATAAATTTTAATTGTTATTTTTTAAGCGTTTATGGCAATACAATAATGTAACAGTAATAGATTGCATAAATTTATTACAAAATATTGATTAGTTATTGGAGAGTTTAGATTAAGATGTTATAGGTTTCAATTAATGGTTAACGAATAAATAATAAATTGCCGCTAACGTTAAGATTTTTGTGTGAAAAATATAATTAAAAAAAAAATTATTCCTATGTAACACAATTGATGTTTAGTAGTAAATAAAGTGTAATGAAACATCCTTAAACGTTTAATGCAATTTATTTGCATAGTATTGGAAATTTTGACAAAATTTAATTAATAATTACTTCTATAACACTGTAGATGCATACAATTACATTATAGATGTATATATGTATATGCATGAAAATCCCATTAAAAATTTCTCCGCAAATAAAAAATACCGAGTATATTTACATCTAATAAATCAAAACAAAAAATATAAAATTGTATTGTACTGAAAATGTTCCCTCGAATTTGATTTGTGCTCATTTTTAAGTCAATAGTTATCACTGTCATAAGAATACAACTACACAGACTACAACAATATTTGTTAACATATACTGTGAATAGCGTGACTCATGTAACACACAATTTTATTTAATCAGCTGGAGAGTTATGTCTTGAGCATGTAATATATGTCATACAAAATATCTTACCTCGGCATTAGCCGAAGCATAAATTAGCCAGCACTAATAAATATTAATATCATTGTGAGTCGTCGTTACACATGAGTGTCCATTATTAAGCTGATGATGGTCAAGGCTTTGTATAACATGAAATTATTATTTATGATAAGAGCAATAAAATTCTTTAAATAAAAAAATCGTAATTTTTTTTAAATAGTGTTGTGTTTCCACGATTTAAATCACCATAAAAGTGACTTGTAAGCTCTGAATTATTGTTATTATTATTTTTTGGCTTCATTTTATTTTATTTTCAGGAGTGTTAATTACAAATAGAAACTGGAAGAAATTGGAATATTTTCGTTACTTATGTTTTTGAAATTTGTTTTTGTATACCGTGGTACCGTAGCCTAAAGTGATAACTTTGGTACGTACTCGTAGGAAAAATTGAGAAATTTTTGTGACAGAATTTTAACAAATATTACATTAAAAAACCATCTACCAAGTAAAAAAATATTTATCCTACTTTTTTTCTGTATACAAAGCCATGAATAATGCCAGTTAAGTTATGAGCACTATTTACTGACATTTGTCTTTTAATGAGCATTACTAATACGAAATTCGCAATTAATATGAAGAGCAAAATATACGAAAAGATTTGACCAATTTCAGTGAAAAGTTAGAAGGGGGTATTATTTTATAGTTTAATACAAATAAAAGAATGATATGAATAGTTAAAAATATCTTATTCATAAGGAAATATACTTGAAAAAATGACCAATATCTTCGCAATATGCTCTCAGTAAATAATAGAGAAATATGTAAAATAATGCTACTCATATTGGTTATATAAACTGAATATTTTATTTGAGAAAAATACACGTAATGAATAAACGTATGTGAATGTTTGTCAGTTAATCTTTATATTAAAACCATATTGTAATTTTATAATTAAATTATTAACACACTTCATTCGACACTATAAAGTTCAGGGGTTCATTCGAAAACATTTTCCTCTAAATTTCTAGTGCAAATAATAAAACTATTTGTTCCAAAAATTTATATTGAGTTTTTTAAAACGATCATTTCAATTTATCCTAGCGCAAAGTTGTTTATAGTCTTAGAATATACGATGTGTTATTTATCTAGATACCATTGGTAGCAGAGGAATAAAATTTATGGATTTTGAAACTATATCGAGAGTAAAGCATTAAAAAAGAAAGCATGACAGATTCATGAAAAAATATTTTATCTATTAATCTTGAAAATATAGTAAAGTTCCAAATAATTTGCTCGAAAACATTGGGAAAAAAGGTTAAGCACTGCAAACTATGTAATTTTTTTTTATTTTAAATATTTATTTGGAGCAGTTTATATATATTTTTTTACATCTCCCTAAGTATTACAAAATTGAAAGTTCGTAGTTTTCAAAATTCATTTTTAATTCAATTTCGATTACTAACAAGTTAGTTTCTTCTTGTCTTTCTTTCACCTGAAAGAAAAAAAATTATAAAATTAAAAAAAAAGTATTGCGTACCAAAAATGTATGATATTTATATTTAAAAAAAGTTAAATGCATCAGACAAGTAGTTAAATAACTTGCTGTTTCCGAAATCTTTTTGTTATTCCATTAAGAATATTTTATAATTTAGTATCCAAATGTTAAAAGGGTTCAAAGCAGAGAAAAATTTCCGTACGCACTTTTCTACTGCCGAAACATTAAAGGAAATAAACCAAGAAGGAAATTCTCTAAAGAAATTGACCATATTTTACTTTAAGCAATTCGATTTTAAACGTAATGAATCTGTTTATTAAGTTACCATTCTGAATAGTCAGGGATCGTGTCTTGTTCATAGAAATTAGTATAACAGGAGTTGTTTAACGACAAAAAAATCAGAATATCCCGAATTTGATTCGATAGTCTAAACAAACCACGCTCTGAATGTTATTTCAATACAAATTATTTTGTTTTAAAAAAAAAAACATTGGTGGTTAAAACTTGCAGTTGGCAAATGCCCATTGCAGTTGGTGATTGTGATACGAGATAAAAAAAAATAATACAATGTTCTAATACTTTTCTTCAAAATTAAAACATTATATTGTTATTAATTAATATTGTTTTATGAACCATAACATAGCGTATATCATTTTACTTAAATATCGCAGTTTGATCGAGATATTCTAAATTACATAAAAAAGGTAAATTGCAGTTTACAAAAATAGCTTCGAACATTGTTGCAAGCACTCAAATAATATAACAAGAAAATATACGTAAATACTGATTATTTCAAAACAAAATAATACAAATAATTTTTGTAGAAACTGCAGTTTACCTTCCTATGGCAAAACATTATTAACAATATTAATAAAATTAACAATGTAAAAAGTACAATATTTTAAATAAACAATATTACTGACAAAACGATAGCATCACATATGAGGACAATAATTCATCTGTATAGGTTGAAATCAGATAATTTTATTTTAAACAATACGATATCTTAATTAAGGACAATAATGGTTTAATAAAAAAAGACACATCACTTTAGGTTTGTTGAATATTTGTAAAAGAATTTAACAGGAATTATTAGTAAATTTTTTCTAAGTTTTAATCACCACTATTATTGCACTTTTATGAGATTTAATATTTTATTATTATTTTATTGAGCACATCAATTAATATAGCGTCAATAATTAAATTTATGAGCACATCACTTTAATTCTATTTTCTAGTGTCTGTAATTATATTTTTTAATGTTTAGTATCCGGTATTGATGTTTCAAATGTTTTTATATATAACTTTTTTTAAAAAAATATTATCAAGGTTATTAAGATCTTGTCATATTTAAAAGTTAGAAAAGGCTAACTGATGCCAATTTCTGGGTACAAAACAATGTGTTTTAATTTAATCAAATGCCGGTCCACTGGCGCAATGGTTAGTGTACTAGCCTTTGGAGCTGCTGGGCTCGGGTTCGAATCCCGGTAAAGGCATGGGTGTTTGTGTTTGTCAATAAATGTTATTTGTCTATGTGTTTGTGGCATCCTTCTTTGTGTGTCTCTTGTGACTGTCTCTTCTGGCGAGCGGGGTAATGGGCTAAGCCTACTCCCTTTCCTTCTAGAGGGCGCAATCACTGTCATTTGTCATTTGTCAGCACTTATGCCAATTTATGGGTAAAAAAACAACGTGTTATAATTGAATCAAATAGATACAGATATAATTAAGTGACACTGAAAATCAATAAGCCTTAAAAAGAATTTAAAGTTGAAATATAAACTTACCTTTAGCATCATCACTCAATGATGTGCTTAAAATAATCTCCAATTAAGAAAGTATATCAAACTTAGTAGCAGAAGTGCATAGACGATATTTCTAAAATTAAAGAGCTTCCTATGGGAGTAATGAAAATATTATGTAAAATATAGATAATGTAGAATACTTTTAAAGTATTATTATGCAATCTTGTGTGGTTTGTTAGAATTAAACACAAAAAATATTGGTTTTCTATACTAGTATCCTCATTTTTAATAATTATTTAATATCTTGTTTTATGAACATCAGCGGGTGACCGAGCTCTGCTCGGAGAAAACATGTATCGAAGATTTAAATTTTCAATTGTGATTTATCAAAACAATACATACCATAAGAAAATTTGTGAAACCATTGGTGAAAAGATAACCGGTTAAAGTTAATGTGACCAGATTTTCAAAATCAAAAAGTGGGACACACAATTACACACTTAGTATAAGAAAGATAAGGATAATGCGCGTTCAACAGCAGCAGTGGTTCCAGGCAAACAGAAACCATACTCCACCAATTTGTTGATGACTTTAACTTCATTTAATTATTTCTAAAGACGTCGTAGCGTTTTACAACGATTATTCATTAAAAAAGTCTATTTTATTTACAATTTCCTCGTTTTTCGGGACATTGCGGGACTTTTGCAAAAAAGCGGGACAGTAACGCCAAAAGCGGAACTGTCCCGCCAAAAGCGGGACGTCTGGTCACATTAGTTAAAGTGCACCATTGTAAACAAAGTTAGAGTTTGGAAAGGGAACTATTCTATACAAAGGTAAAGTTTTAAAAGTCATAGGAAATGAAATGAAATTGATGATTGGCGTTTCGTTGAAAAGCAACGAAAATGTCGAAATGTGGTAAACATTCCACTTCATACTTCATTCAACTCGATAGGTATAGCAACCATACGTTAAATTTTCAAGATCGCCAAAAATCGCCAATGAACAGAATAGAACTAAAATCGTCTGCTGATTGGAACTAAAAAAATATTCATGTTACCATTTCTGTAAAACTCAATAAAGTTTAGGTTGAATTTATTTACATTTGAAAAGTTAAAATCTTAACTAAACATTTATAGCTTAAGCAGAGGCTGATAGCTTTAGCAGATGACATCAGGAATGTAGCCATTATGGCGAACTAATGAAGTTTGAAAATATCCTATCTGTAACTCCGAACTGCTTGACCGTAGCGCTTCAAAACCTGTGCCAATCGATTCGCCGTGGCCAAAAACCCCAGACCCCCAAGTTTACCGGAGTTTATTAATTCTGGGGCGATTTTCGACTTGGCACCAATTCCTCGTATTATAGTAGGGGAGAGTGTTGTACCTTGGGACGCTTGTACCTTGGGACACTGACAATTTCTAAGACTCTATTGGCAATATTCATATTTTGTTTATTTCTAATAGTAGCCTTAACCAACAGACATCATCATAATAAAATTTAACACTAGCATCATTGAATTGATGAAATGGTGACAAAAAATAATATTTCATTACCCCAAAGTAAATATTTTTCTCATTCTAATATAATTTTTTTACCTTAGTACTCTTACAAAAAGTCAACTGCATTTTATTTTCTTCATAAAAGAGAAGATTTTAAAATATTTTGGTTATGAGAAAATAAATGATAATGCATTTGGATTGGCCACTATCTTTCTTTTATTTAAACCATGTATGAAATGTTCTAAAGAGCACATTTTCTGATGTATTTTGAAATAAAGTTTGTTTCCTGACTCAAATTAGTTCAAGTGTATGACTATTGACAGAATTATAAAGCATGTCCCAAGGTACAACATCATGTTGTACCTTGGGACAGTTTATCCTCTCTACTTTAAATGAGTGGCAATTTTTTAATTTCAAGCTGCCAGAATTAAAAAAAAATATATTATAGAGGAATATATTGGTGTGTTGAAATGCTGCTTTAAAATTCTTATTTTGACAATAATTATCGAAGAAAAAAATTAAAATGTAAAAATTGTCCCAAGGTACAACACTCTCCCCTATAAGATATACACTCCGTGCCAACCTAACTTGGATAAAAACAAAGAGTAAAAAGGCAGGCGGAAAAGCGGGGTTGATCCGTTAATTGGAATGACAAATGACAGTGATTGTGCCCTCTAGTAGGGAGAGTGTTGGCTTTATAGCCCATTACCCTGCTCGCCAGAAGAGACAGTCACAAGAGACACACTAAGAAGGACGACACAAACACATAGACAAATTATTGACAAGCACAAACATCCATGTCTTTACCGGGATTCGAACCCGAGCACAGCAGCTCCAAAGGATAGAACACTAACCACTATGCCGGTGGGCCGGCCCGTTAGTTGGAAACTCTTGTAAGGTAATATTTACATGTAAAACGATCTGAATACAATTTACCTAAAATACACGTTTCATTGTGATAAAAAAAATTGCCAAATTTTCTCAAATAATAATCAAATCCGTTAGACCTTAAAACGAAATTAATGTTTTAAACATGTTTTCTGGATGGATTCACAAATACTTTATGCAACTCTCTACATGCGCGGAAGGTCCTTCTCCATAGCATATTTCTATTTACCCAACTTTGGTTAGCAAGGAGTGTAGTAGCTAATTATTACTTGAAATTTAGTTAATAAGATGACAACAATGAATTCAACTGGCGTACTTAAATTTGTATGGTATGGTATGGTATGATACATATATATTCCAGCTTGTGTGCTTGTTCATAGAACCGCTTATAAGCTTTCGTCAAGTGGGACAGACACAGAAAGAAATTTTACAGTCACAAAGAAATGAATAACACATAGACAAATAACAACGCTTAAATTTGTGTAGAAGTCATCAAAACAAGTTTTCTTCATTTGTTTTCTAAGATTCTTTTTTTATGTTGTTTAATGAAATGCAAAAAGTGAAAGTTTTGTAGCCGAATCTATCAATCGATACCATTGGTTTTTTTTAAATCCTCCCACCAATTTTTCTTCAAAATTAGTTTTAAATTTCTATATAAAAACTCTTTAGTTTTTGAGACGTTTTCCTTCCTTTTTTAGAAAAATCTTATCGAAAATAAGAATGCAAAAGATATTTAAGTAACGAACTAAATACACTGATTAAAATAAGAAATTGACTATTTATCATACACGTTGTTGCTAAAAGCTCAGATTCAACGATTTCTTTGTAAATTTTGCAAGGACTTGCACATTAAAAATATCATTGTATTTTTATAAATAATTGATTGTTTACCAAATATTTTTAATATGGTGTTATAAATAATTATATTTTATAGTAATTACTTACATTATTTGATCAAAAATGAGGAGAGTCTACACTTAAGATTGTAGCTGTAGCAAAGATATAGTAACGAATGCCACAAATATATTCTTTTTTTTTTACGCAAGCATGAATCAATTGATGTTACAGCTGCCAAATTTTAATATGCATGATGCCTACTGATTTTGGTTTTGCTATAACATCATCATAAGTCAACAAAGTTCATTAATAAAACATGTAATATTATAAAAAAAAACACCTAAAAACTCTACTGGTACAAGGGAAGTTATATTTTAAATTAAAAAGCTGTTTTAAAAAATACACTAAATAGTTTTCTATAAGAAAAATTCATTTGCCCATTAGCCACGGCAATAAAATTTGCTATGCAAAAATTAGCTTTCTGCTTTAAATGTGTCTACATGTACACCCAGTCGGTTAGGCGCTCGCCTAGCAAGCGAAAGGTCCCAGGTTCAGGTCCGGGCATCGGCCAAATAACTGCCGACCTATAAACTACCCATGCAGCCAAAATGTGAAACGAATAATACCCCGTGTAGAGGGAGTGCACTTTAAATATGCCCCAAAAACGCAGCGCTACGTACGATGTCGACGTTAAAGGTTGCGTTGGGTGCTCGTCACTTGACTGTGGTTCTAAAATACGACGCCCGTCGCCAATAGCTCTCGTGTAGCTGTAGTGTGACGATAATCCAAACTAAATGAAACAAATCTACATAAACAAAATGCAAGACAAAAAAAATTAAGTAAGACAAATTAGGTTAAACCAAACTAACTAATTAATTAATTAATTAAAAAAAATTCAAAGTAACGTCTTTCCTCGAAAATGAAGAGGTATTAAGAAAGTCGTAGCTAATTGGTTAATAGAGTTGTTGTAAAAAAATAACTAAATTAAATTGTATCATTTTTTTTATTTTAAACTACTATGTTTATCTGATTAAAACAGTAGAATACAAAAAAAAAAAACCATAATGTACTTAATTAAACAGATAATAAAAATATAGTCAAGCGGTATTTAGATACCAGAATTTTAACTAAACAAGTGGATTTTGTAAAAAAAAATAATGTTAACATTTGTTTAAAATAGCAAACACAAGAGCGTCTTACAGGTTAAGACCAATTAATTCCGTTTTATCGCTTCCGATAAAAATAATCGAATGCTTACAGGAAAAATACAAAACAAGTAATTCTCAAGGGACATCTTTTCCATTGAAACTGCTGAAACACAAGATATATCGTACTCTAAATTTAACGAGGTTTTGGGGATCGAATTTCTAATTTCATCTTATCGTGAAATTAAAGGCTGAGTAATTACGCTAATGAAGATAAGTCAATGCTATTAAAATGCACACTAGATCAATTTTAATGCCACTTAAGTGGAGATAAGATCGTCCTTTGTGTAAATAAAGGTTGTTAAGTTTCTAAAACTAGGTTTAAACTAATAAAATAGTGTGTTGTGTGGCGGTGCATGCATATTAGGGTAGGGTTTTGTGAAGCTCAAGTAATTGATAAACTTATTTAAGGATGGGTATGACATGTTTTAAATAAGCTTGTTTCTTTGTATTGTGTGCAGAATATAAAATATTCGTGTTAAGTATACTTTTCTTCAAGAGGGATTGTCAGTCCCATAGAGTTAATGCATTATTTTTTGAATCACAACTTCCTCTGAATTATTGCTTTGCCATGTTTGCCCTTTTTTATTGGGTATAAAAAATCAACATAATATCGAAATGAAACAAATTTGAAAAGAAAATGTTATCTAGTTATTTATCCATATATTTTTGAAGTTTTAAAATGCCATAAATATACTGAAGATGATGACACTATTTAAGCACTTTATCAATTAATAATTAAATAACGTTATTTTCTTTTCAATTTTGCTTTAAATTGATGTTATGATGATTCCCATACCTGGCGAAAAGGGGATAATATGGCAAAGCAATTCATTTTCAAAATTTGTGATTTCAAAACTAATGCATCAGCTCTATAGGACTGACAGTCCCTCTTAAATGTAATCACAAACAGAGGTTTGCAACTTTTCCTTGTATAAAGGCTTATTTTGTAAAAAAATTTGCAAACTAATTGATTTTTTTAATTAAAAAATATTTATATAATAGAAGCTGAATTAATGTATGTGTACACAATTAACTAAAAAAATATAATTCAAAATGAAAAACAGAGCAATGGAGTCATTTGAAATTTCGTATCATTGAATTTATCATTGTCAAAATTTGTTCACAATAACCATTAAGTCTATTTTATCAGACAAAAAAAAAAGAAAAAAAAAGAAAAATTTCCAAAAATATTGTTACAGGAACAAGAATATTTATTTTGTATGTATTTCTTAGATTAAAGTTTAATTAGTCAAAAGTTATCAAAGATGAATGTGACTGTTTTCCCCTATGTTACAGATAGCAAAATATATGACACTAAATTTTGTATACCTTTTTATGGGTTCAAGAAGGCACACTTACTACAATACTTAATTTGTTATGAGTAAATCTTTTACTTATTTTGTCTGAAAATGCATAATTTCAAATTTACCATTGATTACTTGTTCAGAAACGTGCGTTAATTTAGCACACTAAACTTTATAAAACCCCAATTAAATCGTTATTTTTTGAACTTTAGCCCTGCTCTCTTAGCAACAAATATATGAAGTCGCAAGGTTAAAAGTTTTGTTTTTGCCATTCAATGAAAGATGCTTTACTTTTCTGCGTTTATTGTGATATAAGCTTAAGTTTGTCATAACAATAATCACACCGACGTCTTTAAATACACAGAAATGAGCAAGAATATGAGCGAAGACTTCGGTGAGCAGTTTCGATTGCACCAGGGACACGAACTCAAGAAAATCTACCCTCAAGACTTTTGACAAATTATTTTTCGCATCGGAAAGTAATAATTTCTTCTTCGTTCGTTCTACCACAGCACAAAATTCAAGTCCCCTCAACCCCTCCACCGGCGAAGAGTCCACAGTGGAATAGAAGCCTCAGGATATGTCAATGTTTAAGTCGATTCTGGTGCCGAGATACCGACGTAAAGATAATTAGATATATTTCCATCACCACGAATGGCAACACAAACGAAAATCGATGGAACACTTCTCATAACACTGCAGGAATCTTCTTTTCCCTGATTTCTTTAATTTTCTTACTTCAAGAAGAAGTTTGGGACAAACTCTTTTCAGATTTATCTGTTATCTTCTTTTTCAAAAGTTCTTTTTCTTCTGCATTATTAGTGAAGAGAACGTTCATTTTAATGGATTGGATTGTGTTTGAGTTGCATTCATTAGTTTGGGGTTTGAATAATGGATTTGCATTGATCTACCACAATGCAGCTGCGACATACAGAAGTGTCGCTTTGTCACTAAGTACTACTTTCGCTAAATCGATTTGGCTTAGTAATATTTGGCGCAAAATAAGTTTGCTTACAGCAAACTCCGAAATGTTAAATTAAAGATTATGCTCAAATATTTGCCCAGATAAAATGTAAAAGTAAAACGGCGATATAAAGTTGCATTTAAATATCGATGCAACTTTTATGTATTCTATTGTAAGCAAAATGCCACTGGATTGTGTTTGAATTGCATTCAATAGTTTGGGGTTTGAATAATGGATTTGCATTGATCTACTATGCAATGCTGCTGCGACATACAAAAGTGTCGCTTTGTCACTAAGTACTACTTTCGCTAAATCGATTTGGCTTAGTAATATTTGACGCAAAATAAGTTTGCTTACAGCAAACTCCGAAATGTCAAATAAAAGATTATACGCAAATGTTTTCCCAGATAAAATTTAAAAGCAATACGGCTACATAAATATGCATTTAAATATCGATGTAACTTTTATATATTCTATTGAAAGCAAAATGCCAATGGATTGTTTAAAAAGTAAAATAATAAATTTTCAAAAAAAGCATGTTGGTATATTTGTTTGTGATTCTAATAAATATTTTACTAGTTGTGTTTATTTTTATCACGAGTTCTCAAAAAGTCTTTGTTGAAAATAAACTGAAAATTCTTTTTCGTGTATCAAAACAGAAAGTTATTTTTCTTGTATCAAAACTGAAAGACTTTCATTGTTAAACTTTTGTACTTAAAATACTAATCGATCATTTAAGAATGTATTGCCAGTACAGCTTTAAAATCATCTATCACTTTTCATTCTTAAGTTTCATTTTTAAGAATTGCTCTTTTTATCGGTGTTCACCTTCTGCCTATTTAATCCCTAAGAAAGCAACGCCATTGTTCCCAAGAATACAAGAATCTTTTCCTTGACGCCATTTTAAGCTTTTTTTCAACAATTTTAGTTTCAAATAAAAAAAATGGAAGGACCCTTATTGTAATTTTTTCCTATGTGTTTCTGTTTTTATTGTATTGCATGAATGCGTTTTTCCTCCTATAGTCCGCCATTGTTATCAAAAGTGCAGTTTACTTCGGACATTTTTTTCTTCTTTTTTTCCTCTTGAACTAGTTTTAGTTTTTTTTTCATCCACAATGAGGCAGTTAATGAAGTGGACTTTTTTATGCTTACACAGACTTCCAATTTATTGATTGAATAGCTCTTTAAGTGCAACTTCGTGTCTAGAATTGTTTTTATGGGAAAGTGAGGAGTAACTAAAATTATGGATTTTCGTTTGTCTAAATGTATCGATTAACTTTTACATTAAGTGGACTTTGCAGAGTTACAAAAGCAATTGCAGTTGAGAGAAGAAATGCATTTTTATCTTTGTTCTTTAAATGCATTAACTCTTAAGTAGGGGTAACTAAATAAAAAGAACACTTAAGAAAATGTCTCATAATTATTCACTGCTTTTAAAAATTCTAACAACTTAGAAATTAATGTAAAACCTTTCTTACAAGATTTTGAATACAAATAAAATAAATTTGTGTTTTAAAAATTTGTCTTTAGGTTTTGATTTATTTAAATTAGCAGTTTATCTTAAAATTTAAATTAGCAGTTTATCTTAAATAATATTTTCCCCTCCACATGTTTCATTTTTCTGAAAGAGCTAAGAAAGTAAGTTAGAGAAAGTTACTAAGAGAAAGAAAGAAAAAAAAATTATATCAGTGTTTTATCTTAGATTTTTTGACGGGATACCTTAAGGCAAATAAAAAGTATGAATATTAAAATTGAGAGAATAACATAAATATTTTCACATTCCTATTTTTGAATTGGTATTTTTCAAATTTTTCGATCCATATTTATTGTGCTAATGGGTGGTTGAACAAACACATATAACTTCTAATTTTGTTTTAATCATTAATTTTTAAGGCTCCAAGTATTGTTGGAAACCCTATGAAAATTAATCATATTTGTTTATAATAAAACTATGAAACAAGTTTTATGTCATATTTCTTTAAACAAGTTGTATGCCATATTCGTTTAAACAAGTTATATATCATATTTCTTTAAACAAGTTATATGTCATAACTCTTTAAACAAGTTTTATATCATATTTCTTAAGCCATCGGTCGCTTCAATTGTGTGACACACCGAATCGAAAGTTTCTGCGGAAAACTAGTTACAATTATCGAAAAGAAAAATAAATATCGAATTTAATAATTTGAAAAAAGACTAACCTACGAAGAGTTTTTATTAGTAATCTCTAATTTCATCCACCTAGAAATCAAAAGTTGCAAAATGCCCATTTATATCAGAGGTATATTATCATTTCTACGTATATCATTACTTTACTTATATCTAAGTATAAATTGCGGTAATTTATCATTACTCTTTAGGTTATTAAATTTCAGATGTTAAACCCCATCACATGTTTCTGAAACAAAACTATGGCACATAAATTTTTTCAAGGTAATTGCCTATAAGTTATTAATTATTCGCATCATCATTCTCAAACATACTACATACATACAAAAACGTATTACAAGTCAATATCAAAATACGCCATATATATACGTCCGTCGTCCATACCATAATATAATAAAATGTTTAAAAGTCATTTTAAAAAAATGAGGTATTTTTTGAAACTACTAAATTCTAGAAACTTTTATTTGCATTTCCTATTTATTAACTAGTACACTTCAACTATTGAATATTACTAGTTTCAAAATTTACATGTATATTACTTTAAAATATTATTATTAAAACCGTTTCTATTCAAAAATGATTTGTATAAAATTTTCTTTATGAAAGGTTTAATCACTTTTAAAGCAAATTTTGAGAATTTAATGTTTAAATTAAGCGATTTATACGAATGAACTTGGCAATACATTAAATACTAATAAAAAAACTGTAATAAAATATTGTAATACTAATTGCCTCAGGCATTAAGACGTAATTTTTTAATTAAAAATGTGTTTGCGTGACATTGTGAAACTATTTCTTCTCCAAACAATGTTTCTTCCTTTTTATTTTTTAATAGAAACTAATATTTATTCAACGCTTTCCTAGATGAGATAGTTTCTAATTATTCTAATTAGAAAATTTAATTTTTCTTATTTCACACTCGAAAACAAAAATTTAAAACAACATATATTAAGCGCGGGAAAATAGGGCCAAATTAATACAAATCTCCAAAACATACAACGGCCCTAACAAAAGAAGCAATGATTAACATTAATACATTGTCAATGATTAGTTCGTTGAGTAATTAGCCAGCTTATTTACGAGTTTTTAATGAGCTAGGGTCATCCTTTGGCACCAAAATTAATGTCCCGAGCCTAAAACTTTTGTTTCCCCATTCTGCTCTTGCAAACAAAGAGTGGCTCATATCATAAATCACATTAACATTCCTCGTCTGGGGAAAAAAAGAACGCCAAAAATGTCCGCCATAAACACAATTTTATCACCACTAATTCTTACACTAGCGGAGAAAAACCAGATCAGACAAGGCGAAGGAGTAAAAACATTGGTACGACATTACCATATATAAAACGTCGGCATGTTAGGTTTTTTTTTCAACTGTGATATCAAGCTAAGTTCTTTATAAAAATAGAAAGGGCTAAATTACATTATCTTGACATAACAAATGCTTCCCTTGTTTAGATGCAGGCAGACACTGAACATTATCCATTAATTCGAAACCGCGCTTTCAGCCATGGTTAGGAGCCGCGCTCTGTGTTGGTTTTACTACAGGGCGAGAGGACACGTACTTGGTTTGGCAAAAGTTTAAAAGGGTTGTTTAGTCATGTAACGAAATTTCTGTGGATTGAACCATAACGCTATCAATTTGTGCGCTGTAAAAGGTGCGGTTTCGATTTCCACCTTCGCCCTATGTGTACTTTCCTTTCGCTGTGACAGTAAAATTTCTTTCCGTGTCTGTCAATTGACGAAGGCTTGTATAACCGGGTCTCTGATCAAGCACAGGCCGGAATATGCATGTATCTACCCTATACCTTGCACCCTGAACGAAACTTCTTCCATCTTTCGTTCCTGCTCTTCTTGCGATCTGTGCTCTGATTTATCCTCTGTTTACAAAGTGACATGGATTGGACTAATTTAGGTTCGAGAAATAATTTATTTTCATAAAAATGTATGTTGCCATTGAAGACCTGCAACATTCCCATTGATATTTTTGCAATTTTAAACCCTTTCAGTCCCAATGACAATTCGACACATCATTTGAATTTTTTTCCCGATCGTCTATAGCCATTTATGATATCAAAAAGCACATTATTCGATTCTTCAAACTTTTTCTATTAGAAAATATTTTCTATTAATTCCAATAGATGTCAGCCCTATAATGTTTTGAAAACCGATGGCTGCCATTACTGTCGCTGTGTAGACAACTTGTGTTGCATGTAGAAAACAAGAGTATGGCTCAATTGTAATAGTTAAGAAACAACAGATATTTGAATGTGTTTTTTTAAAGTTTTCTGTACTTTACTTTAATGTTTGAGTAATTCATTGCATAACTGTTTGTTGGTTAAAATGCCATAGTATAAATAGACAATATAAATAGTCTAAATAACTAAATGATAGATAGCAGCACGATTGCTTTGGTATCGATGCTCTAAAATACAAAAAAATATTTCTTTCTTAGCTATTTAGTTTTTTTATTATTTTTTGGTTTCTCAGTTGGAATAAAATTTTAAAAAAGTTGTGTATGAATGGTACATGCAACTGAGCAGTTAAATAAAATTATAAACTTAGATACAATGATTTCAGAAAGCTTCAAATGTGTTAGAATATTATTGAAGAAATCGTTTTACTACTCTAGCGATCTATTTAAGGGTATAATAAATTATGCAGGAAATTTTTTTTAAAAAAGAAGCATGATAATAATTAAAAAGACAGAAATTTGTTGAAATAGTTATTTTTAATTCCGTTATATTCCAACTGCACTGCCGAACACCCGGGTAAACATCAAAGACGTGTGTAAACGCATTTTCCTAGGTTGTTTGGTCTTCCCTAATAATCGTGGTTATCCCTACTGCTGGGTGAAAACGACCTAGGTAAGATCCTTGCTTGTAAACGCAGCTTGGGACTCAAAGGGTTAGGGCCAGAGAAGCTTTATGTGTCGTCGCGTTTTCTTATGGTTCGGGAGGTCGGATGTTCCCTAAAAGAAAAAAAAAAATCTTTCGCATAACCGACTATACTTTACAGGTTCCAAACCGGTCACTTCGGAATAGCCGACCTGATAAACCGGAACATGAAATCCTTGAGAGCTTCTCTGGCCTTCTAAGTGGAGTCGTCTGGGTTTTTTTCCAAAAGTTTTCATAGTATTTAAAGAATGTTTTATGTTATTTAAAATTTCGTTACTCAGGCTTTTGGAAAAAATGAAGAATTAATGAAAGCATTTAAATATTTTAGGGTATCCTTTGAAAATAATTCAAAAGTTTGAAATGTTACATTGAAACATGCTATAATTTTTTGCGCAATTAAGTCGTCCTAGTTTGATTTTTATGAAAATAAAGTTACAAGTTGAAACGACGACGTAATACATGCACTCACAAGCAGAGAATGGAAAATTTTATTTATTCTTTTTTTCAGGCAAGTTTGTTCATATAAATTTTAGTTATCATAATATCAAGATAGGAGTATTGCAATTTAAGAGGTAGTGTACAACCGTTTTTTTTAATGCTTGAACATTTACAATATGAATTGGTCACTCTGATTAGAACATAAGTATTGTTTCATTTTGATGTACATACACTTACACATATCTACTCAAACATTTCTATTACATAAATTAACGGCTGACTATTTTCAATTTTATTGTTTTCTGACACAATATAAGAGTAAATTTATTGCAAAACGTAAACGCTAGATGTAAAAATCGAATATATGAGTTCAGCAATTTGAAATTATAATTTGTAACAATTCTATTTGTTGACATTCTAATTCGTTAACATTTTACATTGCTGCTTAAATAAAACTCGTATTTAAGTCAGTTTAAACTCAGTCTCAAGTTACCGCTTTGTCAAGTTGCCCCTAGGACAGAGCCCGTTTCATTACTTTTCATTATTATATGAATTCCAGGGCTCGCGATCAGCGTCCCGTAATTAGTTGCCTTATCAGGGCCCGCCCCATTTTGTTGCTGCAAATTAAGAAAGACCGGGGCAACAATTTCAAGGCGGAAAAGAGATGTTAGTAATTACTGCAACATAAATTGGGGCTTGGAAGCAGCGGAGACATGAGAGTTGATTGCATTTGACATTGTTGTAAGGATGGATGGGGGCCTAGTGCAACGTTTTGTTGATGTATATAAGACACATTTTGTATTAGTCGCCGTAGGTAGGTAACGACATAGAGGAATTAGACATGTTTGCTGTCAAGTAATTAATCGTTTACTATTCATTCTTATTGGATAGAGTTTTTAGGTGCTCAAGGTTCTGTGGGGAGCCTTGTGGTTAGGACCTTGATCTCGGGATCGGAAGGTCCCACGATCGAGTCTCGGTACCACTGAAGACCCACCGAGTATATGTGGAGTACACGCTTTTTAAATCTGTTTTATAATTAAGAAACTAAACAAAATTTTTAAAAATGTCTCCAGTAAGAATTTTTAAACAGTCATTTAACAACAAGTAAAAATTTCATTAAAAGTATCTAGTAGATTCTGAGAATAAGGTACATAAAAAAGGCCATTTTTACATAGGCTTAAATGGAGGGCTCAGGTCCCCCGTGATTAATTACAACACAGAAATACTGGGGCAATAAAACAATGAAATTCTATACAATATCTATCGAATTATATTTCCATCTAAAAACGTTTTAGATGGAACAATTGGCTTGCTTCAGGTGACGAAATTGTTCCTAACTTTCATGTATGACTTCCTTCGATCGGTTTTCCAATTGGTGCAGTCGTGTTTCCATGTTCCAGAGAAGACTATAATTCACCAATTGAGAATTGGGATCGAATTTATCTTCATAAGCATTTCTATAGCCCCTCAAGACCTAAAACATACCATAGATGGGTAATTGCTACCTGGAGAAGTAAAGAAAAATCAATATTTTAATGGATTTTTTTTCATAGTTGTTGTCTTATCACTTAATTAACCGGATATTTTTTTTTGAAACTGATTGCCTTCTGGTCTGAAGTTGATTTTCCTAAAATAAATCCAATCGTCTAGAATGTCACAGCTAAATATTGTCACGAAGATACAAATAATTTATAGTGTGGTTAATCTAACAATCAGTTTCATCAGCCCTGAGTAACTAGCTAGAGTATAGAATAGAGAATTGAGAAAGGTGAAATGTTTTATGTACATAGAGAATATTCGAGAATCATCTAAACTACAAAAAAAGTTCTAAAATCAAAACACAACAATCCTAGCAAATAAGGAATTAACTGTAAAATTAAAATCCCAGTCTTCTGGATAGGCTGAGAGTCGATTTAGGGAAGAACAGATAAGCCCCCAAGTGCTCTACTGAAGCTACGGCCTATGATAACTTGATCAAAGTTATTTTTATGCAGTAATATTGAATACCCCACTGACCAGCAGTTCTTTCTTTACAGCTGCATTACAATTTAACCTTAATTACTATGTCCCTGTAATTTGCATTTTACAAACCCCTTTATATCAAGTCCTGTATAATACCAGTTGAAATTCTGGCACCTCAACGCAGAAACCGAAAGATCTGCTGTGTGGTGATACGCGAACGTGTTGTTGTCGTAGAGGAATCAGGAGCTGTGAAAATGACCCACACAACCACTATAGTCTACAAGATATCTATTGGTAATCTACATGATCCTTTAGCCGCTCGAGATGTCTATTGGACATCTAATGCATATCTGTCCACAAAATCTATTCGTTGGATGTCTATTAGCTATCTATGTGTAGACAAAAATAGACGTAGACATTTCGGACATTTAATAGATGTGCATCAACTCCTAGTTATTAGACATCGATATTCTGGATAGCTAATAGATGTTCATGTCGTTATATTTTTCGACTTACCAAAATTAGATATCTAATTGACGTCTAAATCAAGGAGCTCGAAGATATTTGGTCTTATTGTTAGATTCTTCATAAAAAGATAGACTTTCGGGTGCTCCGCAAGGAACTTTCTCACCGTTTTCTTCACATGACATATCCACATTTATTCGATACACGTCTAATGTCTAATGAAGGCTGGAAATTAAAATGCTCGATACTTTGTAACTTGTATATCCAATTATCCACTAGTAGTCCGTTTGAAATAATATGAATCTATGAGTTCTATAAGGATTCTAAAACCTATTACTAATGCACATATATCTATTAAACGTCTACTACAACTAATAAACGACTTTGAGATCCAAGTTTGATCCGATTCCAATCCAGCCTCGTATGGATATTCAGCCATGAATATCAAATTAAGAAAATCTGTGATATCCGGCACTTAGCCTTATTTTATTTGCTGTTTTATTTATTTTTTAATGCTTGCTAT